>OZ024833.1:52903761-53267078 GCA_964016985.1 Anodontia alba
TGACAGGCCTGAAAAAACAGTGTAGACCAAGATCAGACGCTGCAGAACGCGGCGTCTGATCAAAGTCTACATTGTTTGCTACTCACCCAGCAATTTTACACACATTCAAAGGCAGTAAAGTATAAATAAAAGTGTCCAAAATTTATCAAATTTATCCACAATTTCCCATGAAAATGAAATTTTGAGTCAATGTGGTGGTGGTGGTGGTGGTGGTGGTGGTGTGTGTGTGTGTGGTGTGTGTGTGTGGGGGGGGGGTAGGGGGTGGTGGTGGAGGGGGATGTTCGACAGAATCCTCCGAACCGCCTTTGAATCCGTCCCTGGATTATCCACAATTTTGACATCTTTTAAAACATCATCGTTCTATAAGCAGAGAGCAACAACCCTGATCAGACTGGGCGAGCGTTTAAGCCAAACCTACGTTCGCACATGTTCAGATATATCAGGGGTGGTGCGCTGGTGGTAATGACCTGCTGTTCTTGCAACAGAGGTGGGAGGGGTTGGGGGAGGTGGGAGGTGGCATGCTATATTATAGTGTTCTTTTTCTTCACTATCATTCGTGTTTTCGTTGATTTCTTCCTTTTCTGTCATCTACTTGTTCTCTGTTCTCCTTTTCTCTGAGAGACGAAACAAAATAATCTTCAATGTTTGACATGTCATTTAACAAGAACATAAACAAAATGTGTCACAAAAAAACATAAGTAAAAGCTATGAAACGTTATATATGTTTCAAAGGATTATTAAGATATGTTACGATGGCTCGATACTGGTATATGTACATACGCACGTATCAAAGTTTTGCTTTCAAGTAGGTCTCGACAAGCTCTAATTCATCTTTCCTTTTCTTTTTTTTTTTTTTTTTTTTTTTTTTTTTACTGCTGAATAAGCTATTCGATTTGAACAGTATTGCCCTCATACATGGAGTCACCCTAGTTTACTAGTTGATTTTATACATATTCCTAAAATTTACCGTATTTATGCTGAGTATTGAGACAGACAGACCTGAGCAAATTGTGTAGACCCAGATCAGACGCCGCGTTCTGCGGCGTCTGATCAGGGTCTACACTGTTTGTACATGTATTTCACACACAGCAGTTTAAGAAATATCAATAGAATTTTGGTTGGGTTGGAGTTTAACGCCCCAGACAACTGTATTAAGATCAAGTCGAGCCAGTCAGTTAACCACACTTTTCCTGGATTTAGTTCTCTAAGTCCTGTAAGCGGTTAACCGGTACTTGTGCACATTCTTTAGCCAAAAACTGGCAACTCATGACTGTTTTTTTTTAATCAATGGAAGAGAGAGTGAATGACTGTAGAAAATATTTCATGATTGATCTCCACGCAAGACCCGCGTTGCCGAACCCGCGACATCCTGTTCACCAGTCGGACGCGCGGCCCGACTGTGCGACCGAGACTGGCGATATTTACAGGATGTATTCTTCAAGAAAAACCGATATATTCCAATTCTGGGACAGAGATAATAAGGAGTTATGGGGACTTGGTAGATTTTTCGCCAATTTATAAAAGGGAGACATTTTTTTTATACTTCCTGTTTGCGTTCTTGCACACCAAGACCCCACCGGAAAAGGGATCTAATCTAAAAGGAAATAAATGCTCCCAACGGGTAGACCATTTCAGAAGGGAAGAAAACATAATTTTGACAGAGTTATGTACCCTGAAAGTGTGTCTGTTCACCTTAATATGCCCCAATACTAAAAGTATTGAATTTCCCTTGGTAGAATGTCGATGTTTTTTTTTTTTTTTTGTCAGAACACCTCAAACAGGTGTATTTCATGCATTACCGTGAAGAACAAAAAGACAGTACTTGTTTGGTGCCAGTTAGGATATCGTATTTAACGTAACTATCAAAACATGCCTTAACGCATAAGGCAGACGCAGCTTACACTGCATGTTTATCATCGTCTATAGACCTATGCAAATATTTAAAACAAAAAAGAAAAGAACAAAAAATAAAAAATAAAAAGAACTAGAAATGTGTCCAAAGGACACGGATGCCCCACCTGAAAAACTTAAAAGCAAATTGCTAACGCCTGAAAACCTTAAACTCAAATTCCTAACGCCATCTCGGTCGCGGACGGACGGATATGCCCTTTCCATCATTCTTCGAATTTCTAAAAAATTTCTGACATGCAGTTTGTTCAGATTTGGAGAAAAATTTACAGTAAAGGCTTGTAAGGGAAATGAAACTGGATGAGGTACCCACCCACTACCACAGCAAAATGTAGGGGTTAATGTCCTCTGGCTGAACGGGTCAGAGAAAAGTCAAGCTAAGAGAGCAATGAAAATGTAACTTATCAGTGCTGTAGTTATGAAATTTATCATTTTAGAACAAACAAGGTATAAATTTTTTTATACTTAATGAATTTCCTATCATTAGCGATCTGGGCCCAGTAGTTAAAAGCTAACGATGTCGTTAGTTAACGATTCGTTAAAATTTACATCGAGTGATACACAAGTATGCTGAAATTTTTCGCTGAAAAAATGTGAGTAGCTTTTGCAGTAAAGCACTCACATTTTTCCAGCAAAAAATATCAGAATATTCTATATTGAATCTGCTAAAACAGTTAACGAAATGACCGTTAACGAGCTCGTTAAGCTAACGACGCTTTGAACAACTGGGCCCTATTTGAAAGCAGAATGCTGTTAAGGCGCTTGATACGCTTGGTGGATGTTCCATCATTATTACAGGGGAGACAACCCTTCTAAAAAGGACTCTACTTTAAAGCTCACATTGTGAGCAAATGCTTTCCTATAAGAGTAGACCCTTTTCAGAAGAAAGACAACATATTTTGACAGAGTTGCCTCCCTGAAATTATATTCATTCCCATTAAAATAATAAAGTTTAACCTAACCATTCTCATGCTGAATAAATTAAGATGCTATGCCCACATCTACTTTCCAGCCAATCAGATTACTTGATCCGGGACTTTGATAGAAATTCACATATTTAATGACAATGACAAACAGTGCAGAGACAGATCAGTAGGCTTCTTCAGAAGCCAACTGATCTTATTCTGCAATGTTTACTAAGACAGGGCATGCCGTTTTCTGCAAGAGAAAGGTTAAGTTGTACAGGTGCTATGTAAAATTTGAGACATAACGTCAAAAATGTACCATCGGACATGCGCACTATGCGAAGAATCCGATCAGCTTGCGCATCCGCGCAGTCTGATCAGGATATTCACTACGCGCATTTTTCGACAGTCAATGATGCAAAGTTTCTTCATGCGGACAGTGAAGACTCTGATCAGACTGCGCGGATGTGCATGCTGATTAGAGCTTTTGTAGGCGCACACATCACCAAAGCATACCTATATAATTCTGACCCCCTTAAACCCCACTTTTATATAGTAAAACTGGGGTTTACAGGGGTATACATTATTTTTCTTATTTCTGCTTAAACATAGATTGTGGGTACTCGTTAGAACCGCCTCGGCGAGCCTGTTCCAACGAGTACCCACAATCTATATTTTGAGCAGAAATATGAAAAATATCGGAATTTTTTATCTGAAAACTTTCAGTTTTTGGTGGTGAAATTTTCAATATATTTGAATAGGCGTGTTTTCGTAATGCATGCCAAAGGGTACATTTTCCTATGTTGCGGCTCATTTTATAAAACTTTATTTTCAGGTGGTCACACTTTCCTCTTTTCAATCTGGAAGACAGAGGTGCACACTTATGTACAAGTGATGTATTTCTTGTTTGCTTCCGGAGGCCTGCTGGTACCACTTCTCACAACTCCATTCCTATGGCAGCCCCCTGCTAACACGGATCCACCTTGGTCCCCGGTTGACTACAACGGAACAGACATGGGAAACTATTCCAGCTACAACCTGACAGAAAGTGCCAATCACACAAGCTGTATGAATTGCACCGTTGAACCTTTATCTATAGTTCCTACAACCAACGTGCATTACTCCTTTCTCATATCTGGCATAATTTGCACATTGGCATCCATCCCATTTCTTATCATGTTCATTCGGATGGGAAACCACCGTTACCCGGAGGAAACTAGAGACACCGGTGAAGAAAAGGGACATTCAAAATACAAATTTAAGTTTGTGATTGCAGTCATACTTTTGACACTGTTGTTCGGTGTGATAACAGGTTGGATAGATTCATTCGCTGGATTCATGATGAGTTTCTCTATCCGCCACCTGAAATGGGCAAAGTCCGCAGGCAGTCTAGCTACTACAATGTTTTGGGTTGCTTATGCAATTGGCAACTTCTTGTGTATATTTCTCGTGCAGTGTTTCCGTACGGGAACCCTGTTGTTTAGTTACTTTATCATATCTATAGTAGGGACTTCGGCATTGATTGCATCTGGCATTTACATGGCATTTGCTCCAGTCTGGATTTCTGTGTTACTAACTGGGTTTTCGATGTCTATCATGTGGCCGGGTGTTTTCACATGGACAGAAGAAACGGTAACACCGGTCAATGGTAAAATTGCTTCATTGTTTCTTGTGGCCGGAGCAGTGGGCTTTATGGTAAATCCTTTGGCTGTTGGATATACTATGGACAATCTTCATAACCTGTGGTACACCTATTGCCATTTTGGAGAAGCAATTTTTCTGACTGTTATCTTTGTAATAGTATCGATAATGTACTGGAATAAAGATGTGTACAAGCCTGACGTCAATACTAGGGATGTTGAGTTAGACTTGATAAAAAACTCAGAAACTAAACACGTACATTCCGATAACCAGGAAGAATAAAAACGTCCACGTAAACGAGAGGAAAATGTATGGACAGAAGAAAATGTTTACACATATGCGGCCGCTTTGCATTTTGTAGGACTCAGATAGTAGCATAGAGCTGACAGCTCTTTTACTTATTTTACTTAAAATTTAACGTATTGCTGTGGTGACGAAAATATTAAAAACCGCATTGGAAAATTCCTACTGGTTCAACAGCTGCATGTGATTAAGTGCATCACCCAAACATGCCTATATAATTTTGACCCCCTTAAACTTAACTTTTATATAGTAAAACTTGGGTTTACAGGGGTAGACATTATTTTTCTTATTTCTGCTTAAAACATAGAATGTGGGTACTCTTTAGAACCGCCTCAGCGAAGCGGTTCTACCGAGTACCTACAATCTATGTTTTGAAAGAAATATGAAAAATATCAATTTTTTATCTCAAAAATGTCATTTTTTGATGGTAAAATTTTCGATATATTTGAATAGGCTTGTTTTGTTAATAAAAAAACCGCATTGAAAAATTCCTACTGGTTCAACAGTTACACGTTATTAAGTAAAATCTGCAAAGGTTGCGTTGAAAACAATACACATAAAATAACGAAACTTGAGGTTATATCACGAAAACATACCTAATTAATTTTGACCCCCGTAAACCCCACTTTTATATAGTAAAACATGATTTACAGGGGTATACATTATTTGTCTTATTTCTGCTCAAAAACATAGAGTGTGGGGACTCGTTAGAACCGCCTTTCCGAGGCGGTTCTAACGTAACCACAATCTAAGCAGAAATATGAAAATATCAGAATTTTCATCTGAACATTTTCAGCTTTTGATGGTAGAATTTTCAATATATTTGAATAGGCTTGTTTTCGTAATGAATCTGTAAAGGTTACGTTGAAAATAAAAACACATACTCGTAAAAGAAAGAAACTCGGAGTTAGACAGAACTTGATTTTCCAGGATACCAGAACAGACTCAGTGACCCTAAAGAAACAACAAAAATAAATAGTGCACTATGATGTACGGGGAGCTCAGCATTTAACACCAGCTGCAGTCTACGACAACATGCCTATTCAAATACATGTATACTGAAAACTTTACCACCAAAAAACGAAAATTTTCAGATAAAAAAATCTGATTTCATATTTCTGCCCAAAACAGAGATTGTGGGTACTCGTTAGAACCGCCTCAACGAGGCGGTTCTAACGAGTACCCACAATCTATGTTTTTGACCAGAGATAAGAAAATAATGTATACCCCTGTTTTACTATATTAAAGTGGGTTTAAGGGGGTGAAAATTGTATAGGCGTGTTTTAGTGGTGATAAAGTAAAAAAAAAAAAAAAAAAAAGTATGTGTAAAATTGTCCTGGAAAAACAAAGAACATATATTAAAAAAAATGAAAATCGGAATCTTGGCCACGACCAGAGCGCACATCTTCCGTTTGGCAAGATGTAACCAGCACTCTGTCATATCTCTTAACCAGGCTCGATAAACAGCCTGGAAAGGCAGTTTTAATGCGAATGTAATGTCGACTTCCATACGGTTTGGACCACTCTTTCCTAAAAGCAACCTGCGTATCCTCACAGTCAATGGCACATTTACACTTAACGGATATGATACTGAGATCAATTACCATAAGTCAGGTTCCGAGTTACACCGTGATTAGCTAACAATATGCGTTGAAAAATGGAGCGCACCTAAGTCCCCGAGCAAAACAATACTTTGTAGAGCCACTTGCCTACACAACCGAACCCGACGGCAATTCCCCGCTTACAAACCAGGTTTGCGCTATTCTCAAGAAACTTCGAGGCAATCCCAGCTAGCAGATCTCTATCAAACGTACGCATGTATCATAGTACTTTGCGGAAACCAAAGAGATTCAACAGCAGCATAACTGCAACAAGAAACAGTAATTAGATCTCATACAATGTATATATAGACAATACACAGTATAGTTAGAATATATTAAGCAATATTAGGTATTAAGTAAATGCTTTATATTCTGTTATGCTTTATATTTATAGTTATTACTCATAACTATTTATAGCAACCAACCAACGAGTTGTTGCCGCGAAGCGGCAACAACGAGAGTTGGTTGCTTTATGGTAGTATTCTGTTCTATTCAAAAATTGCTATACTAAGACTGATTTTTTTGTGTAACCGGAAATTGTGAATATGAACCTTTAAATACGTCACTTCCGTTTTCAGCGTTTGTTTACAATCACCCGGTGACAGCAACTGTTAAACCTAACAGATATCACATTTCCATGCTAAAAACAAATAAAATCAGGCATAGGCGAGATTTTAAGGTAAGAATAAAACACACATTAGTTTTGTCAGTATTTTCGTTGGTATTCCAGAAGAACGTATACCTTGCGCGCGCGCAACGTGACATCCGGTTGAAACGAAAGTAGAAAAAGCTCCACTGATATCTGATCATTATCGCATATCTAGAGTGAAAATAATAGACTTTCCAAACAGTTCTCAACGGTAATTTGAGGGGAATTTGGGTTTTACGACCCTTACAAGAATATTTCACTTAAATCGAGCTGATCGTTCATCAAAAGTGGGCGAAAACCGGAGCTGCAGAAAAAAAAAAAAAAAACAGCTGACCATCCATAATCAGAACTTGGCTTTCCCACATATGACCCAAGGGAGGCTCGAACCGCAGCAGTGAGAAACCTAATGGATTAAGAGTCGGTTCTCTTATCCACTAGGCTACAGGGGCCTGCAGGGGGGAGGGTGATTTGGGGGGGGGGGGGGGGGGGGGGGGTGAGTGTGTGTGTGGCATTCCAGCCGTCAGATTCAACATTATCTCAGTAGACCTTGATCTTATTCAATCCAAGTACTGTTTCTGGCCAAAGAATGTACAACAATACTGGTTAACCGCTTAGAGGACTAAGCCTGCCCAGTAAACATGTGGTTAGGTAAACTGACTGCGCTCAACATGACCCCATTGGGTTGACTGGGCCGTAAAAACCTCAACACAAACAAACCAAGTACTTTTAACTAACACACAGATTTACTTTTTTTTAAACAATCATCACTTAACATGACTTTCCACAATAATGTTTCAGGCCATACTTATAAATATGTTGATACTCTAGCATAAACTCCAGACCTTCCATACCCTACATCATTGACTAATTCACTGAATGATACTCCAGATATTTAGCATTTTGTGACAAATTTTGATTTTTATGCTTAAAATTGTAAGTGAAAACTGATTTTCTTCAAAATCAGCTGTAATGTTAGTCATTTCTTATTAATTTTAATGTGGCATAAATTTAAGAAAGCTTTGTTTTCATATTATTCTAAGAAGGTGAACGGAATTATGAGAACATGCCATAGGTCTGGGTTTACTCTGTCGCTGACCAATATTCCGGTATACTCTCCATGTGACAGACCACTATACTCAAGGTTACTGACTGATACACCAGCAGGGATCAATTTTAGCACTTGCTAATTTGCTAAATGCTGGTTAATTTGATCAAAAAGCAAGTTGCAATTTCCATTACTTGCTAACTCTAGCAAGTTGGAAAATTTTTCTTTAATTGGCTGAACCGGAGGCATTGTTGCAGAAGTTTTGCAATTTCTTTTCCAAAGGCAATAACAATATTTTTCTTACTTTTCCCGTGAAGCAGGTTTTGACATTACATGCAAACTGTCTAAATCTGTTTTCTGGGAAAATAAGAAAAATATTTTAAAATGTCTGCTGTAATTTTACCCAGAGTGCTAAGATTTAAAGCCACATTTAACAGTATTTACAAGTGTGAAAAAGCAAGTTGGGACAAATAAATATCATTTGATTTCTGTTTCTGTTACATTACAGTATTTACCCATAGTATTCAGACACCTCAACTCCTTACCATACTTAACTAAAATTTGAACAAGTACAACTTACTACCCAATGTTGTATGGCTGTAACGATACAGTCAGCTCACGATACGATATGTATCGAGATACTTGCCTAACGATACGATACATATCACGATACTACTTTCATGCATAAGCCCAGGAGGTAGCTGGTTCAACCCCGGCCGAGGTCGGCAACATTCTTTCATGGAGATTGATCATGAAATATTTTCTACGGTCATTCTCTCCCTTCCGCTGATTCAAGAAGGGCAGTTGTCAGTTTCTGGCGAAAGAATGTGCACAATACTGGTTAACCGCTTAGAAGACTAAGCCTGCCCAGTAAACGTGTGATTAGGTAAACTTACCGCGCTCGACATGACCCCATTGGGTTGACTGGGCCATAAAACCTCAACACAAACAAAATTCATGCATAAGTCAGAGGTTGAAAGTTTTGATACACTTGGAAAACAGGCTCAAAACCATCTCAGAGGTTCATTATTGTGTAAAAATGCCTGTGTAAGATGACCCATTTTGTCATATAAGTGATCAGTGTATTTCAGTAACAGTTTAGATCTTTGTAATTTGTTATAAAAATGGTCTTGAAATATGTTTTAAAGCTACTATTTTCTTTGGAAATTGTACTTTTGGGCGTATCGTCAGGTATTGCGATACTAGCCCCATGATACAATACTCGTATCGTGAGAAAAAGTATCGTGATACGATACAATTTTAATGAATTGTTACGCCTCTACAATGTTGTATCTAATAATACCTGAATGAGTGGCAAACAGTGTATACCCTGATGAGACACCACATTTTCATCTGGGTCTACACTGTTTGCTCAGGCCTGTCAGGGCAAGGTAAAGTGCAGTAAAGTATAACATATGGTAAGAGTCATGCTGAGTCGACAGGTAAAATTATGACCAAATCTTCAGTGATTACTAATCGATTATCGATCACAATGGCAGGACTGATTATCATGTTAATCATCTTTTCAACTCTGATATGCCAGCCCTATGCACAGCACATAAATTATAACAAAATATGTTGCTCAACACATACCAAAGTATGTGCATAGTACATAACTTATGCAAATAGTACCATATGTGAAAGGTCAGTATAGGTCTGCCGGCACTAGCATTGCAGTACAGTTGATCGTTATCTGGACCTTGCTTATCTCGAATAACTGCTTATCTCGAAGTGAAAATCTTGTCCCAGGCTAAACATGAAAATCTTACAACAGGTTAAAAAATATTGTTGAAAAGAGGAGAAATTGGTCCACAATATCCACAATATTTTCAATATATCTCTAAACTAAAAAGTCCAGTTACATATAAATTTGCTAAATGTGGTTGTTGGAATTATGTTTTCCTCACTTCTGCAAATCTGATATGTCGAGCCATGGATATCTCAAAGTATTTCAAAGAGTCCCTTGGAATTCGAGATAACGAGAGTCAACTGTACATATAATTAACAACACAGTTTAAGTATCTTAATATGTTGAGCAAAATTTAGCTTCAAGCCACCATGTTTATTATGTTAAAAGGATTTAACTGATATAAGGTGACATTTAATTTATGTGTGGTGATATTTTTCAGGAATTCTATTCGGCCTACAGCGAGCCACTGAAGACCTTCAAGACACTGGAACTGAAAGGGCAGGGGTCATCCTAGAGGGCGATTTGGGAGAAAAAGTCTGCCCAAGCTGGCTGACTTCTCCCTATCTTGAGCAGAGGGAGAAGTGAAAATGTATAGAATATATAGAGAAATCCTAAATTTGGACCAAAACTTCTCCCTAAAATCCTGAAATTGTCGCAAAACTTCTCCCTCTCTGAAAGCTCTAGGTTGATCCCTGAAAGGGGATATGCCAGAAAAGACCATCACATAGATCATTGATGACATGCTCAGTTTTGTTCAGGAATGGTAAGCAGAAATATCTTATATGTAAATCCCTTTTTCACTTTATGATTTTATAAAATGAACCATGCATCACTTTTTAGACCCCGCCACACGATAATGGCGGGGGTTTATGGTTTCACGTTGGACATCAGTGTGTCTGCATCCATCTGTCACACGTCCGTCCATCCATCCATATTTAGTGTCCAGATGATGTCTTGAGTAAACATCAGTGGATTTTCACAAAACTTGGTATGTGTATTGATATTGTAGAGCTCTGGTTTGGAATTGCTAATGCGCAAATTTCATAAAACTTCGACAGAGTTATCTGCCCGAGACACGCCCATATTTTTAGTTTCCTGACAATAACATGTAAATGTCAGGGGATTTAACAAACAGTTCATGTATTGATATTAACGAGCCCTGGTTTGGGATTGCTAATGGCAAATTTTGTCAGTGTTTGACAGTTATCTGCCCGCAGCACGATTATGGTGGGGTATTATAGTTTAACATTATGCATATAATAGTGAAAAACCTGAAGCTGCTGTTTTATCCCTATAGGTAAATGGATACATCCAAAAGACATCACCCTGCCATTGAAGTGTTTCCTCCCCTTTCAATGGGGGATTACTCTTAAAGGAAAGAAATTGCTTTTACCCTCTGGAGCAATTTTTTTTTCCTTTAACAGTACACCCCTTCTTTGAAAGGTCTCACCCTATATGAACAACAGACTAATAAGAAAAACATATCCTTTTTAATTGCAGGTTTTCCATCTTCAAAGTGGAGCCCGTGAGGTGTTTTTTCTGCTTTCCAGTACCAGCTGTTAGTCAGTGATAAAACCAGCCTCTCTAGATATGGGAATTGGATTTGTGCACTCTGCACCAACATCTAAAAGACATTTTACATGCGGACCAGGATGAGTTAATCCAACAGCAGTATGATTATTACTATATTGATAAAATGAACAGAATTACAAATAATGAGCAGAACTGTCTTTGTGCATGTTAATGAACTTGGCTACTACTGGACCGGACCTGATAAGTTCAATCCAAATACAGGGTGCCCACTGGTCAGGGAAATCTTACTTTTTCTTCCAAGGTCAGGGAAAAGTCAGGGAATTTTGCGAAATGATCAGGGAAATTTTAAATACTAAGAAAGTCAGGGAAATTCCTAATTTTGGCCCAAACTCGTTAGGCTGTGGCAGGTATTTTATCCATTTTGAGTGACTGAAAGTCTTGTATTTTTTTTTTTCGCTCACTCCGCATTGCTACAAATTAATGCTCATTCTAGAAAATGAATGCCCAAAATTTTGACAATATTTTATTTTTTACTGAACAATTAGGGTGGTATATTTATATGTGTTAAAATAGAATGAATCATTTATTTTCTGCAAGATGAGAAAAAGCCCATTAAATTTTCAGCATTTTGGTCAGGGAAAAATAGAATTGGGTCAGGGAAAAGTCAGTGAAATGTCGGGGAATTTTAATTCTTACTGAGGGTGGCCACTCTGAAAGAGCTCAATAAGCCATTGGCTTAACTCTGATGCAGGGTTTCAACATATTAATGGACCCACTTCAAAGACATCGTAGATGAACTACCATTGTAAAAACTATATTCACTGAATTGAGACTGCTAACTTATGACATTCTTTTGTCAAATGAAAGAACTGTTTATATGAAATCTTTTCATTGCAGAAAGTGTCATTGTTACATGTAATAACTAGGTCTTGAAATTTGCACTTGTCAGCTCATATTTATGAGTAGATGTTCTTTAAGGGCAAGTGAAAAAAAATCAAACGGCTTGCCCAACAGGACAGGTATGATTTTTCGCAGTAAGGGTAAATAGTGAAAAATTTGGATTACCTAGCATAATTACAAAGTTCTAAAAGTCACTCCAAAATGTCACAAAAAGATGTCAAAATCTGCTGACAAGTTAAAATTTCAATTCTGGAAGGTGTCTGTTAGAGTTTACTATTCCGCAGCAAAACAGCAACAGTAAACCCTGCTTCAATACGTGAACTAAATTCCATGACTTTATGGACAGGTTTGTTTTTAGTACCAAATATAAGACTAAGGATGAGTACAGCTTAAGGGCAAGTAACAATTTGAGGCCACTTGCCCTACAGGAGGAGTTAGTTCAAGAAAATAATAATAATAACACGAGATAGTCCAGTGATGAAACTTTGTAGAACTGCAGATTTTTTTTTTTTTTTTTTTTTTTTTTTTTTTAGCTCACCTGGACTGAAGGCTCATGGGGAGCTTATAGGGTGGTAGTCCATTCTTCATCCATCAGTCATCCGTCAGTACCTTTAATCAGTTATATCTGCAGTCTGCAGGCCGATCTAAATCATTTCTCATCTATAGCATGCCTTTGGTGGAGCTTCACTTTTCATGGTAACCCAATGAAAACCTTGGGTGCTATAGCAACCAAAAAATCCCATACACATATTGTGGTGAAAATGTTGTCAAAGCAGGGTGCAACAGCGACTTTGTTTTATGATCAGATCTATATTAAACTTGCTATTAATGAAGCTGGACATAAATCTTGCACAAGTTTTCAACCAGATCAGACTACTTGCATGAGTTACCTGCTCTTTCAGACTCCCAGATATGTAATATGGCAAAAATATAGTCTGGCTGATAGAGACTTCATTAAACTACATGTATCTCAAAAACTATTGAAGCTAGAGCTTTGAAACTTGATGAATAGACTGGTAGTGATGAGTAGACGATCTGATTAACTTTAGAAATAATTTAAAAAAATTACTTCATGAGTTATGGTCCTTTGTAATTTTGGACATTTTTACCTTGTCAGCAGAATATTTAAAAAATTGTTGGAGCTAGAGCATTGAAACTTATTGAATTGATTGATAATGATGAGTAGATAACCTGATTCTTTTGAATAAATTCTAAAAATATTTCATGAGTAATGGCCCTTTGTAACTTTGGGCATTTTTTCCTTGCCAGCAAAATATCTCTCGAACTTTTTCCCTTGCCAGCAAAAGATCTCAAAAACTTTTGAAGCTAGCGCCTCATAACGTGATGAATAGATTCGTAGTGATTAGAAGTTGACCTCATTAACTTTTAAAAACGTTTAAGGAATTATGACCCTGTGTAGATTGGGCCATTTTTACCTTGTATTATCTTTAGAGGCAAGCATATGGTTGGTGGGGGGTGTGTGGGGGGGGGGGGCATAGTGTCTTTTTTTAAACACAATTTCTAGTTATCAAATTGTTCATCAGACAGGCAGGTAATGAGGATGGTCATAAAACCTTTGATGAGTTTGAGTTTGTCTAGTGGATTTGCACCAAGATTGTTCAATTTATATAGAAAAATCTTGAACAGTCTAGTTTTGTGAAACTTCGAAATTACATGTAAGTATGTAAATCTGTTAAGCTCAGGCGAACACTACAGACCATTATTGTTCTCTTTTTTTTTTTTTTTTTTTTTGTTTCATAGAATGACAGTGGATGGAAGCACTGTTCTATTGATAATTCTTGTAAGAATCACCATTGAACAGTTTCATTTCTTTATTTGTATCAGGTTTCATCACTGAGTTATTACTGTGTGTTAAAAGGTACTTACTGCAATGAAAACACTTCTATAAACGGTTCTTTCATACGGCAAAAGAATTATACATGTGTCATGTCTTATTATCTTATACTTGACACAATCAGTAGTCTAGTCCTATAATCTTTTATGGAATAAAAAAAAGAAAAAAAATATTTGTTCACTTTCTCTTGCAAAAATAATCTGTAGAAAAGAGAAGCATTTTATGATAATAATTCTGGAGTTTATCCAATTCTTAACTGTTGAAATTCTTATTTACAAAGAATTAGTTTATTCTCTTATAGATTACTTTTGTTATAAATGAGATACAGTAACCTTGCATGTGAATCCAGGAACTGTCAGTAACTGCTTCCCTCATCTACAGATGAGTTTTATTTCAATGCAGCATAATGCTATCACTTAAGAACTGTCTGTATTCGCAGAATGACAGATTGGTTTGCACATATTGCCATAATTTGTGACTAGTTTAAAATTCATTTGGACAAGTGTTTTTTTATAGGTCATTTCATTGTTTTTTATGGTGGCTCGTTTGGGTTAAAATCAATTTAATACAGATATCTATATTTAAAATGCAGATATCTGCATTTAAGTAAAGGTATCTGCATTTAAATGCAGCTACCTACACTAAGTGCACATATCTGTATTTCAAATACAGAGTATTTATACTGTACGTATTTGAAATGCACATATCTCTTTTTGGTTCTTTAATGGACATGTCTGAATTTGAATCATAGATATCTGCATTTTAATTACAGATGTCTGCGTTTCAAATGCATATATTTCTATTTAAGTAAGATGTAAGTACATTTTAGAAACTCGGGTAACTGTTTTTGAAATACAAATTGTTACGACCGAGCACTCCTACCTTCGATTATCTGCCTTGGCAGATTACGCATAGCTTCTAAGTATATATTCAATCTCTGACAACTGCGTCAGGGAGTCGGCTCTTTGGCTCAGTGGTTAGAGCATTGGATTTTTAACCGGGAGGACCGGGTTCGATTCCCAGGAAAGACGGAATATTTTTTCAGCTATGCTTCATTCCTTTGTTACGGCTTTCATGTCGTAAGATGGGGGCTCGTCCGGGATTGGACTTTATACGCCGAAAATAGCTTCACGTCATCATAAATGATGACTTCCTTAAAGAGGGGGAGTGTTACGACCGAGCACTCATACCTTCGATTATCTGCCTTGGCAGATTACGCATAGCTTCTAAGTATATAATCAATCGCTGACAACTGCGTCAGGGAGTCGGCTCTTTGGCTCAGTGGTTAGAGCATTGGATTTTTAACCAGAAGGACCGGGTTCGATTCCCAGGAAAGACGGAATATTTTTTCAGCTATGCTTCATTCCTTTGTTACGGCTTTCATGTCGTAAGAAAATATCTTTATTTGAAATACAACTATCTCTAATTGAAATACGGATATCTATGATTATTATTCAAATAAAATATATCTGCCGTTCAAATAGAGATGCCTGTATTTCTAATACAGATATCTGTATTTCAAATACAGAAATCTTTATTTATAGAAACTACAGATAATTGTAATTTTAAATGCAAAGTTCTCTTAAGAACCTGATTATTTTCAACATAATTAATAGTCCCTTGCAGCCTACTAGGCTTCCCTTAAACTTGGACAACAGCAGGTAGCTCAGTGGTGAGTCCAGTAGCCTCAAGTGCTGGAGGTACGTTCAATCTCGGCCATTGGCGAGAGAAAAAAAAAAAACAAAAAAAAACAAAAAAAACAATAATAATAAATGGAATCCGAACACGCTTTCCTTTGTGATTTGCAGGGATGACATAATAACTGCAGTCTTGCTGGGGCCCTCTCTGGCTTCTGCATGGAAAATTAAGTACCCATGTGCAGGTTAAAGAACCATACATTCGGTTATCTAAATAATTACTTGTGGACCTTCATTCTGAAGGGCAGTTGTCAGTTTCTGGCGAAAGAATGTGCACAATACTGGTTAACCGCTTAGAGGATTAAGCCTGCCCAGTAAATGTGTGGTTAGGTAAACTGACCGCGCTCGACATGCCCCCATTGGGTTGACTGGGCCGTTAAACCTCAACACAAACAAACTTTCATTCTGCAACCCAGAATGTATCATGTATACCTGCCCTTTATGTGATAGAACTGTCCAAAAACTGGTTCTCTTAAATGCATGTACTGAAAAATTGCATGATTATAGAAACATACGGAAAATGAAAAGTTATCCAGGGTAAGATAAAAATTGAGATTTCTCACGCTTTTGATGTGCACTGGTTGTATAGGAATCAAGAGGTACACCATCGTTAAGGTTAACATCACTGAAGTTAATGCTGTCATTAAGCATCACAGAAATGTTATCAAAATATGGAAGAATCAAACAACAATCAAAGGGATTTGACTTCAGATATGATACAAAGTATGCAAGAAAAAGAATCTTTCGTGCGTGACAGGTAGATCGAAATATCCGTCCCTCGAGATCATAGTCTTGCATCACTCGGCAAGCCTGAATTTTTCTGTCTACCCCTCACACCCATGATAGATTCCTAAAATATATTTTACACATTCTCTTTCTCTTTTTTTGTGCTCCTCTTAAAGGAGCGATGGATTTGACTGTAAAGACATAATGGTTTGAAATCTTGAGCATCTTTAATTAGTTTTTTTGTGGTCTGCAGAGGCGGGAAATGTGCTTCCCAACATATTGTAACCAATGGAACAGTGCATGTGAAAATACGCGTAAGAGTAAATAAGGATATCTTTTTCAACCATAAATAATGATATCTATAATGAAATGCAGATATCTGTACTTGAAATGCAGATATATGTATTTAATTTAGAAATCAAGATATCTGCATTTCAAATACAGGTATCTGCATTTGCATCAGGAAAACATGCCTATATAATTTTGACCCACTTAAACCCCAGTTTCATATATTAGTAAAACTGGGGTATATCAGGGTATACATTATTTTTGCTTAAAACCATAGATTGTGCGTATTCGCGAGGCAGTTCTAACGAGTGCCAACAATCTACGTTTTGAGCAGAAATATGATAAATATCAAAAATTTTTATCTGAAGATTTTAAGTTTTTGGAGATAGAATTTTCTATATATTTGAATAGGCGTGTTTTCGTAATGTCATTAGCGATGTCTGTATTTTAAATGCAGATATCTGAATTTCAGCTACACAAGATGTATCTCTCATTGAAATGATATATGTATTTTTAAATGCAGATGTCTCTAATACAAATGCAGATTTCTATGTTATGATTGAAAATAGAGATATTTGTATTTCTCAAGTACAGATATCTGCATTTCAGTAAAAGGTATCTCAATTCAATTACGTATAGCTGCATTTTAATTAGAGATATTTGTAATAACAATGAAATAAAGAAATCTGTGTTTATTAGCAGGTATATCTGTATTTGAAATGCAGGTATCTAAATCAAATGGACAAAACCACCTACAGGTTGCCATAGATTTTGCCATGCTTTGGCTCAGTTTAGTATTGGTGAATGTCGTGATAAATTATGCTGGAACTGGAAGTAGTCACCCCCTAAACTTATACTGAGGTCACTCAGTGGGAACTTATTCATTGTACTTGGATGAAAATGCCTTTTCCCGCCTTTTAATACAGTCTTAAATCACTAAAAAATGCCTGCTTCTGTATTATTGAATTTAAAAAACCTGTTGAGGAATACTTGTAAATAAGATGCACCCGCATCCACCCTCACCACCACCCCGCAAATTGTTGAAACTTAAAAGTCCATTTTTATTTATTTATTACTTTATTTTTGGAAAGTCACAAATTGGTTGGTTGCTCATTAGGTTGCACCTATTTCATATTAAACATTTTTCATAATCCTCGCAGACAATAAGGCATGATATTTTATTGAATTGTCTTCAGAGACAATTGGAGTGAATGTCAAGCCCTATTTTCTGGAACAAAAATATAACTTTTACTGTTTTTATTTATTTTTTTTTATCCACAGAGTGTTAAAGCATAAAATGTGTATGAGGGTGAACATGTCATGAATATTTTCCAATTATATTTAGCCTGTTTTTCAAAAGTATGTATAAAATCAGTGACGTAATGGCTTCCTCCAGGATTTTCATGGGAAGCAAATGAGCAGAATATATATATATATATATATATATATATATATATATATATATATCCCGTGGAGTATTTCAGTGAGGGTCTCATACCTAGCCTTTAGCATGCACGTCATTCGTTTTTCCAGATTAGGATTGATCATCGTTAAAGAAAGCAGTGACTGTGTTTGTGTCCAGAATGAATTGAGTAGATATAATAGTACGACACACGTTAGGAACATGGTGTTTCATTTTGTCAGAATTATACATGTACTAGTATACACTAATAAGATTCAATTTCCCGGCACCCTTTATAGCTTTTAGTAAAAATAAAATGGAAGCCTATGAACCCAGACGCACGAGAGCACACATTTCTTTTTCCAATAAACTTTGAGCTCAGAAGTTTGAATCTCATATTTGTTTGAAATTTAATTTGAAAATTCGTAACTTATATCCTAAGCATTCTACATAAATATATAGCGGGCCGTTAGCGGCCCGTCAGGGAAGCTGACGGGCAGATAACGGCCCGCTGTAGATTGATAAAGAATGCTAGCTAGGATACCTCATAGCTATAGATAAGAGGACTAACATATAAGTAATTGTTCTTATGTCTCCACAAAATACAACAACACAACAACATATGTTGTGGGTACGCATTAGAAGCTCCTCTCAGAGGCGCTTCTAATGCGTACCCACAACATATATTTTCAGGGAGTTATTAGAAAAACATATCAACAGAGTTTTGTTGAAAAAAAAAAAAAAAACAACTCATATCTGGAGCTTGGAACTACATATATTGCGCGTATGAAACGTAAAATTCGAATTATGAAATACAAATTCTAAAATTTAAAAAACGCTTATCTCTGTTTCACTTCACAGCTTGTTGGTACAGGTATGCATATGATACATATGAACAAGTCATCACGAAAACATACCTATATAATTCTGACCCCTTAAACCCAACATTTATATGGTAAAACTGGGGTTTACAGGGGTATACATTATTTTTGTCTTATTTCTGCTCAAAAACATAGATTGTATATGAGCAGAAATATGAAAAAATATCAGAATTTTTTATCTGAAAATTTTTCTTTTTTGGGTTGTAAAATTTTCAATATATTTGAAAAGGCGGGTTTTCGAAATGGAAACGTTAACGGGTATAATGGATTGAAATTGAAAGCATGAAATATAGAAAGTGATGTTTCATGCCCCACCAATACTGAATTGATGTTACGTAAACACCTATGTAAATGAAGTCTGATTCAAAGCTTCATATAAGCACGGTTTTATAACAAAACATATTCGCATTCTTATTTCTCCTCAATAAGACCATGTGGGGGTGAGGTACTCAATAGAAGCGCCTTGTGTCTAATTAGTATCCACAACATATGTTTTTGGAGAGAAATAAGAAAAAAGGAATCCGTGGATACCTAACTCTCTTATTGAGAGCTTTTTAAACTATGCGCCATTTAATATTACAAGAGTTGTCAGAAGACAGTGCAGCTCGCCGGAAAGGATTGTTAGGATAAGAAAACATTCTTTAAATATTAAAGATTAAATGCAGAACTTAAACTTAAACATGGCTGTAAATGACAGAGTATGACTGACTTAGATGTCAGAAGAATGTCAAAGTGAGGGTTGGGGATATGCCATTGAAGTCTTCCCTTAGGTTGGTGTGGACAAAATGTGAAAGCTATACCTTACATACTTCAGCAGTCATTGAAACTTTTCAAAACTTAAACACAGCTAGAAATGACAAAGTATGACCTGGTCTAGACCTAGATAGAAGGTCAAACTGAGGTAGGGGTGTGTATTTCTGAAAGGTCCTACCCTAAGGTAGGTGTGGGCCAAATATTAAAGCGGTATCTTGAATACTTCAGCAGTTAAGAACAGTTTTCAAAACTAAATAACAGAACTCAAACATGGGTTCAAATGACGAAGTATGACGACCTAGGCAGAAGGCCAAACTGAGAACGGGGTATGTGCTATTGAAAGGTCTTACCCTAAGGATGGTGTGAGTCAAATATTAAAGCGGTATCTTGAATACTTCAGTAGTTGCGAACATTTTTAAAAACTTAAACGCAAAACTCGAACATGGATTTAAATGACAAAGTATAACCTGACCTTGACCTAGGCAGAAGGTAAAACTAAAAACAGGGGTGTGTATTATTGAAAGGTTTAACCATAAGGCTGGTGTGGGCCAAATATTAAATCTCTATCTTGAATACTTCAGCAGTTACAAACACTTTTCAAAACAAACGCAAAACTTAAACATGGGTGTAAATGACAAAGAAAGAACTGACCTTGACAAACATAAAGGGTCTGACTTGGGAATAGGGGTGTATACTATTGAAAGGTCTTACCCTAAGGTAGGTGTAGGCCAAACATGGAATCAGTATCTTAAACAATTAAAAAAACTATGCACACCTTTGAAAACTTAAACATTGTGCTTACGCGCACGCGGACGCCGACGTGGAGGCCGACACGGACGCGGACCACGACGCCAACGACTGGGTGATGACATAAGCTCTCCAGGGACATAGTCCCGGCGAGCTAATAAATAAGGAATAGTCTGGTTATAAAGACCCCTACGTAACCGTGGTTTCATGATACATTATGGAGGAACAGAGGGGTCACATTATATAGACTTGTTAACGTAATGATTTGTTGGCATGTCTTTGGAGTTGTTCCTTGAATGTTACGTGATGTATTTGTGTTCATTATATTGCCTCATGAAAGAATACCATTCTGAACCGGACAGCTTTAATGAGATTATCATTCGCATGGTAAACTCCATTTGAACTGCAACGTAAATAAACGTTCTTTCTGACGTGTGCACCAAAGAAAGACTCAAATCAGCCTGCGCTTCCGCATAAAGAAACTTTGCAACCTTAGCTATCCAAATTATGCCCAGAGAAGATTCTCGTTAGAATAAAGAATGCCCAGGCTGATTGAAATCTTCGCTGAGCGCATACATATATGCGAAGGTACGTTCTTTGACGTTGTTGTTCATTAAGCCTCCCAAAGGAAGTGGTGAGACATTGTTTTGAAAAGTTTCTTGTTTGTTTGTTTGTGTTGAGGTTTTACGGCCCAGTCAACCCAATGGGTTCATGTTGAGCGCGGTCAGTTTACCTAACCACACGTTTACTGGGTAGGCTTAGTCCTCTAAGCGGTTAACCAGTATTGTGCACATTATTTCGCCAGAAACTGACAACTGCGCTTCTTGTATCAGCGGAAGGGAGAGAATGACCGTAGAATATTCATGATCAATCTCCACATTGACCCGTTTCTTCTTCTTCTTCTTTCCGCCCAAATTTTGTCCGGATGAGTTCTCAGTAACCTCTGAACGGATGATTCTAAATTTGGGTATAAGATAGATATGAATATGAAGTTTTGCACGAGCATTTCAAAGTTCAGAATTGCACTCGAAGGGTCCCCTGGAGACATGCCGAAATTCGCCCACATTTTGTCTGGACGAGTTCTCAGTAACCACTGGACGGTTTGCTGTGAAAGTTTGGGATATGATAGATAGAAGGTTTGCAAGAGGGTTTCAAAGGCTCCGCCGGGAGCATGCCCAAACCCCGTCACTTCATAAAAGGCCTAATATCACAGAAACCTTTCAGATCCCCACCCTAGTCCACATGTATTCTTGTTTCGTAGGGTAAGACGCATCTAATGACACAGACCGGGGTCCCCTGGGGTTATTAACAGGCATGCCCCTTCCCATTCACTTCATAAAAAAGCCTAATATTTCAGAAACCGTCCAGATTCTCAATCCTAAACCACATATATTCTTATTCCTTATCATAACATGCATTCAGTGACACCGACCGTGGTCCCCTGGTGAGTGCCCCACACACCCCTCTAGTTCATATAAAGCTTGATATCTCTGAAACCGTCCAGAAACACACCCTAAACAATATATATTTTTGTTCCTTATGATAAGACGCATTCAGTGACACAGCGAGTTGGTGTGTTCCTCCACCTCAAGTTCATATAAGGCTTAATAGAAACCATTCAGAACCCCACCTCTAAAACATATATTGATCCTTGTGATAAGACGCATTCAGTGACACCAACCGTGGCTCCCGGGGGTATGCCAAATCCCTTCAAGTTCATATAAGGCCTAATATATCAGAAACCGTTAAGATCTCCACCCCTAAACTATATATATTATCGTTCATTATGATAAGATGTATTCAATGACACCGACCATTGGTCCTCTGGGTGTATGCTTCAACCCCTCCAGTTCCATCTCTAAACCTCATATATCATTGTTTCTTATGATAAAATGCATTCAGTGACAACCACCGTGGGTAACCCGGGGGCATGCCCCGCCCTCTTCACTTCATAAAAGGTCTAACATCTCAGAAATCGTTCAGATCTCCATCCATAAACCATACATATATTTTGTTTCATATAACACACATCTGAAGAAACTGATCGGGGGTCCCCCAGGGTATGTCCCGACGCTCTACTTCATATAAGGCTGGATATCTCAGAAACCGTTCAAAACCCCACCCCTAAACCATATATATTTTTGTTCCTTACAATAAGACGCACTGAGTGACACTGACCGTTCAGATATCCACCCTAAACCTCATATATCGTTGTTTCTTATAATAAGTGACACCGAACGTGGGTAACCCGGGGTATGCCCCGCGCCTTCACTTCATTAACGGCCCAGTATCTCAGAAACCGTTCAGATCTCCGTCCCTAAACCATACATATTTCATATATGAATCCATATAACACTCATCGTACGACACTGACCGGGGGTCCCTCGGGGTACGCCCCACCCTTCTACTTCATATGAGGCTTGCTATCTCAGAAACCGTTCAGAACCCCACGCCTAAATCATATATATTCTTGTTTTTTATGATAAGATGGATTCAGTGACACTGACCGCGGGTAACCCGGAAGTATCCCCCCCCGCCCCACCATTCACTTCATAAAAGGCCTAATATCTCAGAAACCGTTCAGATCTCCACCGCTAACTTATACACATTCTTGTTCCATATAACACGCACCTTATGACACTGACCATTGGTCCCCAGGAGGTGTGCCCCACCCTCGAGTTCACATAAGGCTTAATATCTTTGAAACCGTTCAGATCCCAACCTCTAAATCATATACATTATTTTTCGATATCAATGACACCGACCTTAGATCCCACGGGAATGCCACGCCGCCTTCAGTTCACATAAGGCTTAATATCTCGGACACTGAGACTTTATAATGGATAAATTACGAGGGGTCGTGCAAAAGGTTTTGTCACTAATAGTTTCCTTGGTTTTATCCTAGGTATATTTTAAAATGCTTCGCTGCACTTGAATGGTGTGTTGAATAGCTAATGATACCCCTTTATTTCGTGCAAATTGCTTTCCAACTGACCGAGTTATTTAAAATTGAAATAGATGCAGTCATAGACACTGACCAATTTACTTGTTACATTGGAACATGGACCAGAAGACTGAAATTCGTAGCTATATTAAATGCCGCATTAGGCTTAATATAGATTCAAAGCAGATATTAAATGAATTGTGTGGTATATATGGACCTCAGACCATGTCAATGTGCACAGTTTTTAGGTGGGTTAAAGCTTTTAAGCTGGGAAATTTTCTGTTGAAGATGATACCCGTCATGGAAGGCCTAAAACCTCTGTTACCAAGGCTAACATCGCTGCTGTAAAGATTGTGGTCGAACTGGATGTGCGATTGTCTGTCAAAGATATACCTAGTTGTACTGGCATATCAGAGGGCAATGTGCAAATAATTCTAAAAAAGCGTTTGGACCTGAGAAAGGTTTGCGCTAGTTGGGTACCTCATTTGCTCACTGAGGAGCAAAAGACACAACGCCTTAAATGTGCCCGGGAACTTTTGAAAATATACAAAAGCTGTAATAGGTTATTTCTAACTTGCTAACAGGTGATGAAACCTGGGTGCACATGTTTGAGCCACAAAGAAGGGCTGATAATAAGCAATGGAAGGAAAAGATAAAAAAACAAAACAAAAAAAAAAACAACAACAAAAAAACAAAAACGCCCATGTATTGCCAAAAGAACCATAAGTTCAAAAAAGATGTACGCAATTTTCTTTAATTCAAGTGGGCCAGTCGTTCAAGTGCCTTGTCCATCTGCTCCTACAGTCACTGGCCGATTCTACAAGAATTCTGTACTGAAGAAAGTGAAAGAGTTTTACAATAAGAAACGACCAAGCAAAGGATGGTCAGGAGTCCACCATTTACATGACAACCCCTCCTCTCATAAGTGTGAGGTTGTTAAGTCTTTTTTGGCTTCTGAAAATGTGAAAGTTTTAAACCATCCACCTTATTCACCTGAGTCCCTGTGAATTCTTTTAATTCAAGGGCTTAAAAAAATGCTTTCTGGAAATAAGTATACGTCTAGAAGTTCTCTTGGCAGCGCTTTTTATCAATGTCTCCAGCAGATACCAAAAGAAGACTATTTATCTGCTTTTCTGATTTATCTTTGTGTTTCAGTAAAGGGGGACTACTTTAAAGGTTTGTAATAAAAATATGTTTGATAAAACGTAGCACTGAAATAATCCGAACCCAGTGAAAAACGTTTTGCAGGCCCTCGTATAAGCACATCTTGTTTAAGGCGCACATATACAAGTACGAGTGTTTTGTAAAGGTGACGTTTTTATTATTATTTTTTTTTCTAAAGCGTTTGTAATCTTAAACGTTTGTAAAGATGAAGATGAGCTTTGTTGTTATCAATGTATCGAAACAATAAAACGATATGGATCCCAAAAATGTGTAGATTATATTGAAAAATGACCATAAAATGGTCATTTTACAATATAATCTACACATTTTTTGATCCATCTTAACATTTTACGATCTCCTCTAAACAACAGCTGCTTCAATAATAAAAATCTACCAAAGCAGGGATAGATTGGCTAAGTAGTTGTGGTCATGGTACCCAAGCCATAAATTAATCTGAGACGCATAAATCCGTCAACGAATGACGAATCCAAATGTTCATACCAACAGGCATGGACCCCAGAATAACGGGTGTAATCAGGCGTCCGAGGATAGTAAGCATTACTTGGTAATTTGCCCACCATGCCTATAGGCCTGAACGAAAGAAATGTAGATAGAAGCGTATGTCCGGGATTTTGGAAGTCTACTTATGGTTCGTCATTGGCAAAAACATCAGAAACAATTCTGGAAACTGCCACATTCTAGGGATTGACTGGATCACGGATCATTGTGTCTCCCGTAGAACGTCTTAAGTGTTGCTACCAGATTGGTGTTGTGATACCACTGGCTCAACTACTTTGTAGTGATCACTTTCTCACCCTCCACGGAGTCCTGATAATTTGAACAGGCTCTGGCATAACGGATTAACTGTGATACGTAAACGCCGTATGCTGGTGCAGAAGGGATATTACTGCTCAGGAATGGAACGTTAACAATGGGAAAATTAAAGTCATCCCGTTTGTCGTCAAGTCTAGTAGTGAGCTTTACACTGTCAATGTAGAGATAACAATTCAATTATGAGGAGGAGGCTGCAGTTTCCGTTGTTTCCTGTATTTCAAGTTCACGGGGATAGATGAATTCCAAATACTCTGCAAATTTTGTGTTTTTCAGAGACAATACATCATCTATATATCTGTAGGTGAAATTGAAAAGTTGTGCAAGGTGTTTCTTGCCTGTTTTGAGGAGACTTTATAGAAACTCTGCCTCATACGAGTATAAAAGATTATAAGAACAAATCAAAAACCGAAAACAACAGTCTTAATTGACCGAGTCTGTTCATGAGAAATATGAAATAAAATCATGCGCTGCAACTTCCCTCAAACTCTTTCAACAAATTTGATCGGATCTCTATTTTCACATTCATATTATATATCCTTTATAGACTACTAACATTTCAAATTGAGGACATAGTATGATTCAAATGCAAGATTTTTTTAAGTTCAGTGTTGATTCATTTTCTGGTTCTTTAGGTCAGTTGAGTTTATATTAATTGATCGGAAAGGAGAGGGGCAAGAGCTTGTGCAGTGCAACGTAACCCACTACTACATGTACACGTGAACAGTCTCAATCTCAATAAAACTGAGCTTATTGCTTTCAGTTCTTTTGTGTGTTCTTTATTTCCAAGGATCTCTTTCAACAGAATATATCTAACTTCACTACAGCTCATAGTAAGTGCTGTGTTGTGGCCGTAAAAGATCAACTGACTGTTTGCTATACTGCACACAAAGTCCAGTCTGAAAAGAGAAGGTTTTTGTTTTCTTTTAGAGCAGACCCATATTTAGAAGAAAGCTAAACACTAAATGACAGGGATGCAATTTTGAAGGAGTTGTTTCCCTTATAACTATATACTCTCCTTATAACTATACACTCTCCTTACTAAACCAAAATAATATCATGACTATAAAGACTGGTCATTGACCAGTGTTTATAGTCATGACATTATTTTGGTTTCATTTTAGTGAATTATAAAAAAAAATATAAAAACGGATAGATATTTAGGCACTGGAGATTTGAGCCAGTATACTGGAGGAACATTTGCTTTTACAAGTATATGTAAGACAAGGGAGATAAGTACTTTCAGGTCTGTGTGAGCCCTCTCTGAGGTGTGTCTGTAGGCTTTACCTTAAATGCTTTCAGCAATTCCAATGCTTATGTTACCTTAGCTGTACCGATAATTTATTGAAAAAAAGGAAGGGCTTTTAACATTTTAATGCTGTTTTCAATACATTTTCAAAGCGTTGTGCCAGTCTAAATGATGAAGTAAGTCATGGCAGGCAACTGAAAACTTCTCACATATGACTGTTAAGTGCCTGACGCGTTTCGATTCAGCACTGATCCACTCTGCTACCTAGACCTTCTTTTTCATTTACACTTCACGAAACAGCATAATGGAAATAGCTTAAAGGTGCACCATATTGTACTATTTTGGTACAAGTTTTGGGTATTCATGACACTGTGTTTACATTTCATCGTTTTAGTATCGTAAAGATTTATTTTGAATGTAAAAAAGTGTCATATTAATTTCATAAAATAGAGCTTTATTATTTCTCTATTTGCTTGTTTTTTTATGTTAATGGTGTTTTGCTATAGATTTTAGCTTATTCACCGTTTTTGGACTTAGAACCAAAACGCACATTCAGAATGTATTTTGTACTACCTTTTACAGATAAGAATCCTGAAGATCCTTAGTAGCTTTGATATCTAGTCTGTCTATTCTCAGTCTTTGCCAATCATATACAGGCAACTGAAATCTTCTCACATATGACTGTTAAGTGCCTGACGCGTTTCGATTCAGCACTGATCCACTCTGCTACCTAGACCTTCTTTTTCATTTACACTTCACGAAACAGCATAATGGAAATAGCTTTAAGGTGCACCATATTGTACTATTTTGGTACAAGTTTTGGGTATTCATGACACTGTGTTTACATTTCATCTTTTTAGTAACGTAAAGAATTATTTTGAAGGTAAAAAAAGTGTCATATTAATTTCATAAATTAGAGCTTTATCATTTATCTACTTGCTTGTTTTTTTTTTTTATGTTAATGGTGTTTTGTTATAGATTTTAGCTTATTCACCGTTTTTGGACGTACGAACCAAAACGCACATTCAGAATGTATTTTGTACTACATTTTACAGATAAGAATCCTGAAGATCCCTAGTAGCTTTGATATCTAGTCTGTCTATTCTCAGTCTTTGCCATTCATATACACACTATAAAAGAATATAAGAGATTTATTGTTACTTACCAACAAATCTATCAAAGCTTTATACAATGTACAAATAAAATTGAATCCGGGGTAGATATTCTGTTCTTTATTTTTACTTCCATGTTAAAGTAAGTTATGGATACTCAGTAAAAACGCCTCATCGAGGCGCTTTTGATGAGCACCCACTACTTGTCTTTTCGTGGACAAATAAGCAGAATAAAAATTGTTTGTTTGAATAAAAGTACTATCTATCTATCTATCAATCTATCACATACACTGTATAACACGTGCGTATACATATATATTACGTATTATAAGTTGTTTTGGAAGTTTCTGCGTGAAAACTTAAAAGGTAGTATTTTTTCTTCTGGAGGAAGAATTTCCTTTTGAACTCTATCAAGCTGTGTGACATGTGATAATGGCTTGGAACGCATTGATATCATTTGAGAACGTCAAGTCAACATATTTAGCAGAAAGAAAAAAAAAAGAAAACATTTTTATATATGTAATATATACTCTAAAAGCCTTGTGTTGAAGATACAGGAACATTTGACACATGCAAATATTATAAATGAACTCATGCTAAAGCACGCGTTTGTTAAATCAGATTTCCAGACGTCTCGGTATACGTTTCCCGTTTCCTGTATTTAAACTCAAGATGCAATAATCTCTATTTATTGTGTATAAAACTGCTAAATACTATTATTGTGACTTTATTCACTTTCCGACCTTTAAAACAGGTCCAACCTATTCAACAGCATGACCATGTTAGTGATATCTTCACATATTGACTGTAATCATTGAAAAAAATATGGAAAACAAAACGTAAACACGATAAATAACCTCAAATACATGTAATTTCTGTATTCACACAGGACCATGTGCAATATTTTAGTCTGGGAATGTCTCAATACTGAGAGAAAACTCTTCAAAACCCTATATTTCAGAAAGATTTATTTGTTTAGTGGCATGGGAATATTTTCAGTGAAAGCAAATTAATGGGCTTGTTTTACATCCAGACTGTTGAAATTAAAGATTAGCAAACGGTATTTCAGAAAACTGTCATGTTATCTCAGTATTTGACTATTGGTTTAAACTTTTTATTATTCTAGTTTACACAATAATACATGTATCAGTATATAAACATATACTGACATCATACACGTATATGCTACGTTATGTCGATAACCAGATAACTCAAGTGACGTCATCATAAAGTCGCATTATTCTGTAGATGACACCGATGTCTCTTAGACTCCTAGCAAACTGGCGGTTTTATCCCTACAGTACGCCCGTCCAGAACTGGTATTGTTTTGCTGGAGAACGCTTTGGTAAAGAACGAGGCAATTTTACTTTCACATCAAATGGGACGCTTCCTTTGCAAGAAGAATGATCATTTGGTTAAGCAGTATCTTAAGGGCACTCGATTCATTTTGAAGCTTTTCCACCTTTTTATTAAGAAGTAAACATTGTGACTTCTTATTTGCTTCCTTGCCATTCAAGTCTTTTGTGAAAACCGGAAAACAATTTTGTCACCCTAAAGTGCGTAACCATTCTCCATAAATGACCGGCGAATCAGATCTTGAGAATAAAAAACACTCAAGACAAAGCTACGAAAAGAGCCACAATCACATAAAATAGCCTGCTTATAACAACAAAGGGAAGAGCAAACACACACATTATGAAAACACGCCTATTGAAATATATTGAAAATTATATATATATATACAACCCAAAAAGGAAACTTTCAGGAAAAAACATTCTGATAATTTTCATATTTCTGTTCAAAACATAGATTGTGGGTACCCGTTAGAACCGCCTTGCCAAGCTGGTTCTAACGAGTACCCGCAATCTCTGTTCTTAACAACATAAGAAAAAATAATGAATACCCCTGTACACCCGTTTTACTATATAAAAGTGGGGCTTAAGGGGTCAAACTTATATAGACGAGTTTACGTGATGATGACGGACAGTACAAATACCACAAATCCAAAGCAAATCAACGTAACCACCCCCCCCCCCACTCTCCCCTAATAAGGTGAGCATACTACCAGACAGGATCAACTTAGTACAACTAGACAACAAATGGGACAAAACATGAAAACAAACTGCAGTCAACAACCAGAAGTTCACAAAAAGAACAACCAACACCAGACTCCCCAGCGGACGCACGTCGTTGAAACAATGTCGAGACAACGTTGATTCAATGTCAAGACGTTGAATCGACGTTGTTTCAATACTGTGTGTCCGCTGAGCCCCCTTAAAAACCACCAGTTGTAAAAACTACTGTAGGGGTTTAATCGATTTTACTGGTACACAATCTTTATCCTGTGTTCAAATATTGTAGAAACACATAACGATACATGGTTCACTCCGCAGAGCGTTCCCTAACTAAATCAGTGAAACAGCAGAGGAAAAAAAGTAATATGTAAATCAAACTTAACTAGTAACCATGATTTCAGAGAAAGAAGATATCCCCAACCGTGAATTTTCAGTTTTACAACTTCTGTGACTTGCGTTTTAGATGAAGGTCGCCAAAATCTATTCAGTTCTTTGCTATGTCCCAATTATATCCATGAATATTTGGTTCATAAGATATTTTAAAGACAAGAAAGTGTCACGCCGACGCTAACGCCGACACCGACGCCTACGCCAACGCCAATGCCAACGGAATGCGTACCAAAATCAATACTTCCCTCCTCCCCGTAGTTTGGGGGACATAAATGTTTATTATCCACCAACTGAGAAAGTGTACCTGTGAAATACAGATCAGCTTGCCCTCCGTGAAAGATAAAAGTCTTCATACGGACAGAAAAGACTAAATTGAATGCATGGATGCACAGGCTATTCTGATGCTTCATGGGAGCACATATCATAAGGTACTCAATATCACATCATTGGTTCAGCTAATACCGTTAGAGTTCACCATCAACATTCAGTGGTGTACAACAGCTGTGTCGACGTAGCTTGAAGCTGGGGCTGACTGGTTTACCTTGGCAGGCAGGAAAACTTTATAAGTAAGACAACAGGACTGCCAGATACAAAATGGAAGTACATACTATGTATGTACGCGTGAACTTCATTCTTCCAGGTGGAGAAAAGAAAAGCGTGTCTCACTGAGATAAAAGAATATTATGTTTTTAACTCTTTCGGTGTCAAATTTCAGACGACATTTGTCCTCTGCTTTTCTTTCTTAACAAACTATCACTTGAAAATAAGTTTATAGTAAAATTGAAAGACTAAATGTCAAACAGCGTAGATCCAGATAAGACGGCTCGTATGAGCCGTCATCTGGATCTACGCTGTTTGCAAAAAGCTTATTATCATTATTGCCTGTGGCAGTGAAAGAGTTAAGGGGAATTAGAGTACTTTCAGAGGGTAACTTAGTCAGCACACAACGTTACAAAAACATCGTTTAACACTGATTCAGCATCTTGAATCAACATTGAAATGACTTTAACTGAACGTTATGTGCCTGCTAGGAACTTTGTCAAAACTTTGAAAAAATGTCTTAAAGACACATATTCCTTTGCGTAACATCCTAATGACCCTGTTAGTGAAATATGCAGATAACATATCATACATCTTTAGTGACCTATGGCTCTCAAACAGATATGAGGAAATCAGCTTTGAGCAGAAGATAAATAGCTAGAAGTACAAATGAGTTTTTATTCATTTATCATACATTCGAAACCATTTTGTTTTGATAAAGTATAGAATTTGAAGATTAAAACGTTATTAAACAAATGTAGCTTTATTTATTTAAAAAACACGTAGATAGGTGTTTATTTATCTATTTATTTTAATCAGGAATTAAACATTTAATCCACTATAACGTACGCAATCCATCATAACGATTTACTCCTTTAACGTCTTCATCTTTTGCCTTATATATAAATAAAAGAGAATACAAAAATAGATAAAACATATGTCTTTATTTTATTTTATTTTCTAACAACTCTGAAAACTAAGAATTCGTTTATTCACTTTATATTTCAATAAGAATACATAAAAGAAAAAGTACATAACTGAATTGAGATATTTCTTTAAAAAAATCAATGAAATTTATTATCAATGTATTCATAGAGTTCAGATAAACAGTAAACACCTTACAAAATTATATTCATTTTCTCCCTTTCTGCTCCACCTAAACAGACTTCGGACACCTTATAATCATTTAGAAAAGGCCAGCAGAGCAGAGGTGCATGAAGAATTTGGAAAATACCAGGCCTATGTTTGTATTGATCATGTCCGTTGTAAACAATTATTGTCAGAATGATAGAATTGATAACACTAATAGCCGTATCACTAGTAAAGTCCTCTCCCTACAGCATGAAAAAAAACAACAAAAAAACAAAACAAAAAAAAACAACAACAACAACAACAACAAAAAAACAACAACAACAACAAAAACACACACAAAAAAACAACAACACAAAAACGAACAAAAAAACAACAACAACAACAACAAAAAACAAAACAAAACAAAACAAAAACAAAACAAAAAAAAAACAACAACAAACATTCATTTAAAGATACAATGATGCAAACAACATTTTATATAATAGATCAGAAGGCAGAACATATTTGGGAAAGAAATAATGGTCCATAACAGTGCAAACTTTTTGATATGCTGATTAGCAGTTAGCAAGAGCAAAAGTGAAATATATAGAATACTGGCACACACGACTGGAGAATATAACCTACAAAAAGGTAAATCATAATAAGTATTGTAGCTAAGATTATAATTGCTTACATCATTTCCTAAGTTTTGGGGGTAAGTGTATTAAATAACTGAGAGTTTCATTAGTAACTATTTTGTACATAGGAATTAAATGTTTTGTTTTCCTTCTTTAAGCCGGTTTCTATATATAATGATCTAAGTGATGAAAGTATTGGTAGCCCGGTTACTATATGGGCCACGTTCAGTTGCCCTTGCTCTTACCTGTTGGTGTCTGACAGATTGCAGCCATCCCATTCTTAAGTAGCCTACTCTTGATAATGGGCGTATACATATGTACAATACAGCTTATTAAGGGTACATTAAGGAAGTCGAAATTTCAGTTTACGGAGATTCTACATTTCGAAGCTGATTTAATTATTGAGTATATATGCTTTGACCATATATTATTCGACGATAAAGCAACTCCGGGGTGTTTGTGGTTATCGACAATCCTGAGAAAAGTTTTTTAATTATATGTCGTAATCATTATGCAAAATAGAAATTATCACTTCTGATGTTAGTGGATTGAATTTAATTTACCATTTCTTTAGCCAGTCCTTTAATTTCACTAGATCGGAACTATGACATGCAGGTATTCAGCTATACCATCAATATAGATCAAGAACAATAGAGGACCCAAGACTGACCCTTGCGGAACAGCAAGAATATATTTTAGAGACGAGAAAGTGCCGTAAACGAGAAAGTGCCGTTAACAAATACTCATAATTATGCAAATAATATCAAATAATATTGAATCCCTTCTAAAAGACCACCTGAGATTCCATACGTGTTTAGTTTATGTATCAAATCTCTGTGCAAAACTTTATTAAATGCTTTCGAGCCGGAAGATGGGACTGATTGGTTTACCTTGGTGGACAGGAAAAAGTAAAAAGTGGGGCAATAGGACTGCCAGATGCAAAAGTGAAGTACATAATCTGTATGTACACGTGAACTGCTTTCTTCCAAAAACGTGTCCGACTGAGATAAAAGACAAAATATATTTTTAAGGGAAATTGGAGCACTTTGAGTGGGTAACTTAGTCAGCATACAATGTTACAACAACATCGTTTAACAATGATTCAACATCTTGAATCAACGTTGAAATGACGAAGTCTCAACGTTATATGCCTGCTGGGAACATCATTTGTATGACTTCTGAAAAAGAGGCTTAATGAAAATTTATTAGTTTTCTTAATGAAAAGAATGTACAGCTTCTGTGAATGGATCCCTTGCCTGTCGGGCCACTTATCGTGGCCCAGATGGCGTATGAAGGTCTTAACCCTTGTCATGCTGAATAAATTAAGCTGCCACGTCCACTTCTAATTCCCAGCCAATCAGATTACGTGATTCGGGTTTTTGATAAAAAATTCACATATAGGATTAGTGTTAATTGGCGGCAAAATGAAGCCCACAAGATTGCAATAATATATGAACAAGAATAACTGGTACGGCATTTTTATAGACACGAATTTCAGTCTTTTCGTCCAAGTTTCAAGGTAACTTGTAACATTGTCAATGTATATAAATGCATATGTTTCAAACCTATCCAAGTCAGTTGAAAATCAGTTTGAATAAAATAGACAGATATCGTTATCTATTGAAAACAGAATTGAAGTGCTGCGAATTCTTTTAAAATATACTGCTGATAAAACTGCGGAATCATATGTCACAAAACATCCTGCAGAACCCTCGTTAAAGGGCTGGAAATTTCAATTTCTTCCATACACTGAATCGAACAGAGTAAGCACTTTTGTTTTCGTGTTAAATGAATTTCAAGGGGCTAACTAAAATCAATTTACCCTTTAAAAAGCTATTAAGATCATTCATAAGATCATTTTTCTACATCAAACTAGTGACATCTCAGAGCAGCTGCATGGTTTGTATGAAGGATTTGGCAAATATCAGGCCTATGTTTGAATTGATCATGTCCGTTGTAAATGATTGTTGTTGAAATATTAGGGTTGATAACACTAATAGCCGCATCACAAGTAAAGTCCTCTTCTTACAGCATGAAAAACATTCATTTAAAGATACAATGGTGCAAACAATATTTTATATAATAGATCAGAAGGCAGAAGGCAGAACATATTTGGGAAATAAATACTGTTCCATAACAGTGCAAACTTTTTGATATGCTGGTATCAGCATTTTGTAAGAGCAAAAGCAAAATATATGGAATACTAGCAACATGACCGGAGAATTAGTCAAACCTGTTGGTGCCTTTGATGAACTTTAAAGGTGCTAGAATAATTAGCTTGTTAGTTTCAAAGTCGTATAACGAGCAACCGTTCGTTAGGCTATCAAACTTTACATTAAGAATGTTTGAAATTTGTTATAATGTTTGCAATAATCTTCGTGTATGTTGTAAAGATTGCACTCGAGGAAATAGTGTTGGGCGCTTTAAAATAGAGCACCACAACTGCAATTTGAATAAGGAGTTACATTAACTTGAGAGAAGATCATTTAAACTGCTAGACGTGTGCCTTATTCCGGTTGAAGTAATGTTGTATTTCCTTTCACAAACTAATAAATATTCACCTACTTTGAACGGCTGATGTCGGACAGACAATTTAAATTGCCATAATGTGGGAATATTAAGAGTTTGTTGAGATAAAAACCCAGACTGGCATTTATATAATAGGGAATCGGCAGCAATGTGATTGTTTTGGCTGCGGTTTGTGATTGTGGTACTCCCTGGATTTTTCTCTTATCTTTTTTATATACAAATCGTTCAAAAGAATTTCATACACAGCTTGTTTCCTACACACCTTATCAGGGAAATAAGTCTGTAATTGTAAACATCCGATAAATCTACCTTTGTGAAAACTGTCATGACAGAAGCAGTTTTCCACATACTTGGATATACATGTTGTTCTAATAATAAATTAAAAGTTTATTTAAAGGGATAGATATTGATTTGCTGGTATATTTCAACATTCTGTTAATACCGTCTGGACCGGTTGCTTTGTTGACTCTAAGAGCATTTGGGCTGTCTACCATTTCGGATTCAGAAATTCTTATTTGCGATAACTCTGAATCGGTTCTTTTGTTAAAACTTGGAACGGGTACGTTGGTATCTTCTAGAAACAGATATAAAGGAACTATTCAGGGCATCAGCTTTCTCTTGATTCGAGAAGGCAAGTATATTATCTCTAGTATGTAAAGGGAGAATATTTATAGATGTATTGTTTTTCCCCATAAATCTTATCTGCTAAAATGTTTTACTTGAGCTTCCAGTGTCATGATTTGAAATTATATTATCGGTAATGTTTATATGTTTCCTTTGCCTGTTTCTCCACATTATTGTCTTTTTTTCTTTGTCTTTTGTAAGATAAACGATCAGCAATTTTACCAGATCAAACAAAATGTTTCCACAGTCAGTTACGCAAACGAATATCATGCATGTTTTATTTCTGAAGTAAACCAGGGTTTGTCATTTTCATGAGTTAAAATATTTCCGGGTGGTATGCATGCTTTACAGAATTCCATAAAGGTATTAGAATATTTTCACAAGCTTCATCAACAGAAGAAGATACATCCAAAATAGTCGCTGAGTTATATACTTCTGTTAGAATATTAAGCGTTATGTAATCAGCGTTTTTATAGTTCTATACTTCTGTATAGTAGGATGTTGATAAACTTAGATTTATTTTGACCGAAACATATGTAGCTCTATGATCAATTACAAACCCATCAACATTCAGAGTCCAGACTATAAAACTTTGCAAGAGTCACTGACTACAACGGGATCTTTTAGTGGTGCTGCATTTGGAGATATTCCTGTTGGCATATCAATGACATTTGTTAAATTAAAAAGCTTTAAACAATCGAGAAATTGTGGATTGGTAAAATGAAAGAAATCAATGATGATTTCATCTGTTAAAATAACATAAGGGGTGTAATTAAATGTTTCCTCGATAGAACTTTGCATTTCTGTAATAGGTAGAGACTGGGAGGTGACAAAATCACTTCGGTGAAAATAATATATTAGTATATCATATTTTAATTTAACTTCGATCCAAATTGTCTCAAATCTCGAGTTTTCTCTGTTTGTATTTCAATACACTAGACATATATACCATATCTCCAACCTATCATTTCTGAAAAAGCTCATCAAAATCGTTTATAAGTAGATTATTCGAACTAACATTTGCGTTTACATGTTTATCATTAAATCACAAAATATCAAATGATTCGACAATATTTTTTAATATAATTTAATTTGTTCCTGATGCTTCGCGTGTTAAAGTGGAGTACATCTAATGAATTGACAGAGGTTTCACTTGATATTAGACATGGGTTAGGGTGTACCTCTATGCACATACGTACTAATAATAATCTGTATACTGCCAATGTATAATATTTAACAAAACATTTCAACCTAAAAGGCACCAGATACTGCGAGAACAACAGATGCTGAAACAAATATTAATTTTTCCACACCGAGAGAGTAATTAATATGTGTGGTGTCAAATAAAAAGCCCCGACTGCTGCCTTGTATGCTTCTAAACAATAAAATATTGGGCAAAAAACTCTTGTTAAAGTATACTTTCTGGACCGTGTGTTGAAATAAGTAGTTGAGCACTTTACCACGCTCCATGAAGTCCTGATAATTTGGACAGGCTCTGGCATAACGGATTAACTGTGAAACGTAAACGCCGTATGCTGGTGCAGAAGGGATATTACTGCTCAGGAATGGAAAGTTAACAATGGGAAAATTGAAGTCATCCCGTTTGTCGTAAAGCCTAGTAGCAAGCTTTCCATTGTCAATGTAGAGATAACAATCCAAGTATGAGGAGGAGGCTGCAGTCTTCGTTGTTTCCTTTATTTCAAGTTCACGTGGATATATGAATTCCAAATACTCTGCAAATTTTGTGTTTTTCAGAGACAATACAGCATCTATATATCTGTAGGTGAAACTGAATTGTTGTGCAAGTTGTTTCTTGCCTGTTGGAGGAGACTTTGTACAAACTCCGCCTCATACGAGTATAAAAACAAGTCGGCAAGAAACGGTGCACAGTTAGTACCCATGGGTATGCCAATTGTTTGCTGAAATATCCGTCCACCGAACTCCACAAAAATATTGTCGATTAGATATAACAGAAACTGTAAATATCTCATATGTTGAACATTCAAAACTGCATGTCTCAAAAGAGTGCACTGTCAAAGTAACCATTATAATCTCATACAAACAAACAGCAAAACATACAAAACAAAGAATTATACATTTTAGCCTTTTGCAATAGCGGTGTTGCAAACTTCATTATTGCTTATGAAGAATCTCAATAAAACTGAGACTCCCATTTTCTAATCTGTAGTGTGTTCTTTGTCTCCAAGGGCAATCTTTTTGACGTTTACACACACACACACACACACACACACACACACACACACACACACACACATATATATATATATATATATATATATATATATATATATATATATATATATGTGTGTGTGTGTGTGTGTGTGTGTGTATGATATATATATATATATATATATATATATATATATATATATATATATATATATATATGTGTTGTGTGTGTGTGTGTGTGTGTGTGTGTGTAAACGTAAACGTAAAAAAGATTGCCTTTCGTAGCCGGCGTGGGTTCGAACCTCACCCAGCCCAGTTGTATTTCATTTTTCCCCCTATACACTTTTTTTTCTGAAGTACTAGCATCAGTTATGATCCTGGGCCGGAATTCTTTGTTGAAGTCTGTTTAAATCGTAAATTATAATAATATTTTCCAAGCTTCAGTATCCTATGGATCCAGAGAGTTCCTTGTATATAATGAGTGCGCTAGCGCACCAAAAATTTTCCCTATCCGACGGATCATTCAGAGAAATCAAGCATAATACTGTTCCATGAAACTTGTTTATTAACAAGCGTAGTGGCGCAGTGATTATGTCTCCTGACCCTGAAGGGCTAAGCGCTGCCGTCGTAGCCGGCGTGGGTTCGAACCTCACTCAGCCCAGTGGTATTTCATATTCCCCCCCCCTCTCTCTCTCTCTCTCTCTCTCTCTCTCTCTCTATATATATATATATATATATATATATATATATATATATATATATATATATATATATATAGTCAGATGGCCGTATTCTAATGCGTATAGATAGATGAATGCCCATTGCACCACCTTGGGAAAACTGCTATGTCAATGCTAAACATGCAAATCCTATGCTACGCTATGGTCAGTGCACATTCTTCGAAATATACTACATGTAGGACAAAATATTCTATAGGTACAATTACAACCCCGCCCACTGACCAAAGGCTGGTTGCGTTTCTTCGTGTTTACACAAAATATTCAAATTGAGCCCGACAGAGCCTGTATATATGATTTAAGATTTAATCTATATATATACATTTAAGATTTAAACAAACTTATTTAAACCAACAAAGCTAATCTTAGTGCTTTTCGTACGTTTGTTCGATTTGTGCTTGTTTGGATTTGTCGGTTTCCTCTTCCTCTTGGTGTCTGGGAAGGGCTGCGGTTTGTGATTGAGGCACTCCCTGGACTTTTCTCTTACTTTTTTTTTCAAGAAAGAATTCCGGCCCAGGATCAATACTGATGCAAGTACTTCAGAAAAAAAATGTATAGGGAGAAATATGAAATACCACTGGGCTGAGTGAGGCTCGAACACACGCCGGTTACGACGGCAGCCCCTAGCCCTTCAGACTCAGGAGACATAACCACTGCACCACTACGCTTGTTAAAAACAGTATTATGCTTGATTTCTCTGAATGACCCGTCGGATAGATATATTTTCGATGCGCTAGCGCACTCATTATATACAAGGCATATAGGATACTCAAGTTTGAAATTATTATTATAATTTAAGATTTAAACAAACTTCAGGAAAGAATTTCGGCCCAGGATCAATATTGATCCAAGTACTTCAAAAAAACGTATATAGGGAGAAATATGAAATACCACTGGGCTGAGTGAGGCTCGAACACACGCCCGCTACGACGGCAGCGCCTAGCCCTTCAGAGTCAGGAGATATAACCACTGCACCACTACGCTTGTTAAAAACAAGATTCATGGAACAGAATTATGCTTGATTTCATTAATGACCCGTCGGATAGTGTATATTTTCGGTGCGCTAGCGCACTCATTATATACAAGGAACTCTCTGGATCCATAGGATACTGAAGCTTGAAAATATTATTATAATTAAGGATTTAAACAAACTTCAATAAAGAATTGCGGCCCAGGATCAATACTGATGCAAGTACTTCGGAAAAAGATGTGTGTAGGGAGAAATATGAAATACCACTGAACTGGGTGAGGCTCGAACCCGGCTACGAAGGCAGCGCCTAGCCCTTCAGCCTGAGAGTCAGAAGACATACCCACTGCATCACTACGCTTGTTAAAAACAAGTTTCATGGAACGGTATTATGTTTGATTTCTCTGAATGACCTATCGGATAGGGTATATTTTTGGCGCGCTAGTGCACTCATTATATACAATGAACTCTCTAGATCCATAAGATACTGAAGCTTGAAAATGTTATTATAATTTGAGATTTAAACAACCTTCAACAAAGAATTCCGGCCCAGGATCAATACTGATGCAAGTACTTCAGATAAAAGTGTATAGGGAGAAATATTAAATACTACTGGGCTGAGTGAGGCTCGAACCCACGCCGGCTACGACGGCAGCGCCTTGCCATTTAGAGTCAGGAAACATAACCACTGCACACTACGCTTGTTAAAAACAAGTTTCATGGAACAGTATTATGCTTGATTTCTCTGAATGATCCGTCGGATAGGGAATATTTTTGGTGCGCTAGAATCAGGAGACATAACCACTGCACCACTAAACTCTGATAATTTAGCTTACTGTGTGCTAAAGAATAAATATTTAAGAACGGAGCAAGCAATAATAAACGTTCATTGGCACGACAGTAAACACTTTTATAAGTGAAGTAAACAAACCTACTTTCTCACCGTAACTGGTAACTAATCGTCACGTAGAAAACGTCCACACATAGAAAATGCAAATTATAATAAAACCGATTTAAACAACTGATTCCCGATTCGCTCGCCCTTACATGCCAGAAGTGCAGAAACCAGCGAAACCCTTTGAAATCAATATATTAATCCCTATAAATTTTTCATATATGCTCATTTTATTCACCTACTTTGACTGACGATCCTAAATAGGATTTTTATGTATTGTGAAGATAAAAAGATATTTTAATTCGACCGAAAACATGAAAAACACCGTATTTAAACTAAGATCTACTGTTAAATCAGAATACATTAGCACGGAGACTTAAGCGGACTGGATACACTTGGTAAATCTTCTGACATTTCTATCAAGGTAAATAACGTTTATGACCTTTTATTTGCTTTCTTGGATACCAAGCCCATTCTGAAAAATGTTACTCTAAAAGTAAAGATTTTGCTTCCCATTTTAGAGTATACTCCTTTTGAGAAAAACGACGAGAAAGTTTTAATCGAGTTGTTTCTTTCAAAGTGTATCTACTCTCTTAAAGTGGAACTCCTACACTTTCAGTAGAGGTAACGCTGTCAAATTTCTTTTCCGCCCGTCTGAAAACGGGTCTGCTCAAAACTGAATGAATTTGCTCCAGTGGGTAGCTAATTCTTTCCGTTCAGAATGCCGATTTTCTTAAGGCAAAATCTGGCGAAAATCTACCGCGTGTATCCAGTCTTAGCCTATGCTGGAAGACTCATCTTTGTTTGACAAGGCTCTTATTCTCTTAGGTTTCACATGGCGAGTGAAGAAAAGGAGGTCAAGGACACATCCATAACCCTAAAGATTCAGACAGATGATTCGGTGCAACCTGGGCTCAAGTTCTTTTTGAAAAGGCTTACAAATAAACGTGGTGTGGACTATTTCCGGAAGTTACAGGATACATTATGTGTGTGGATTGGCTTCTTTGTATTCGTAAGTTGCCTTTGCTGTACATGAAGGTGAATGGCTACACTTTCAGGGGAGGCAAATCTATCTGCGTCCCTTCTGAGAAAGAGTTTACTCGAAAAATACAGAATTTGCTCTCTTTCTTTCCTTTTCCTTTCCTGAAGGGACTTTGTGCGCAGTGAAACAAACGGGACGTAGAAAGTTGTTTTCCCTTTTAAAACATTGCTGAAAGTCTACCAAGTGAATCAAGTCCCTTAAAATTAATGGCAGGCAAACTGCCCTTGCCAAAGCAAAATACGTACGTGCGCAGTCTCATTATGGTATATGAAGTGCTTTGCTATGGCTGCGTTTCTTTTGCTTCGCCGGTCGTCGGCCGGTAGTGGTCCGTATTCGGCGAAGTACTTGATTGATTTGGATCACGTGATGGCGAAACGGCGGGTACATTTTATTGGAACTTCTCACGTGACAGGCTCATCCAGTAGGCGAAATACCGGTACCGGCGTACGCCAAGCTCGCCGAATTTTCACCAAGGCGTGGAATCGGCGAAGAGGAGAAACAAATATGGCCTGGTAAATTTCTGAAGTTTATTTTCAGCATGTTGCTGAAATCCTGACTATATATTTAGTAAAAAGTACCGCTCAAATAAGCATTACAGCTCAGTCATAATAGTGACCAACTTTACGCTTTGAAGAAGCCGATTGAAACTATTTAGATGTTGTTTTGTCCAAACAAGAAATAGCTTTTTTAAAAACGAAATGTCTAGGAATCAGATCAGTGGTTTCTGCAAATTTGTCAAATTAATTTTCACCTAAGCTGTTTTAGTTTTAATGAGCTCTGCTGTGCGATTTCCAACCTCTTCTGCGCTGAGCAAAATTGAAGCAGACGACATTTTGATTTTTTCCCTATTTCTTGGAGACATTCAGGCTGACATTTCATGTGAATGGCATTAACATGAAATGTCAGCCTGATTGTCTCAAAAAATGTCATCTGCTGCAATTTTAGAAGAGGTCGGAAATAGCGCAGGCTGTTATGGCCATGGGGGTCGCCATTTTGCTCTATTCGCCGATGACACTCTTTTCACTCGAACACGAAGTTTGGCCGGTCATGTGATCGGCGTAAGCCGGTAAACAAATGATTCGGCGTGAAGGAGGCGCATGCGAGGCATCGGCGTACGCCATTTCGTAGCCTATATCTATAAGTTTCATGCGTTCTCTTGTTGACGGACAGCGCTTGCCAGACCAGACTCCCCATTTCCTAATGTGATCTTGACATGCGCAGTTCGCATATACATAAAGTCAGGGTAACAGAATTATATATAAAATTTAGAGTGTGTAAAATTGGCTTGGGACTCGCAACTTTGATTATCGATTTTGCCCAAACATAACCAGTACTTTACTATACTTTACTTTTACGGAATAAATCGAATACCAAAATCCATACTCCAAACTCAAAGTCAACTTCATACACTTCAAAATTTAAACAGTTAACCTGCAATTCACTTGGCTGATTTACCGATTAATCTGCCCGCGGTGTATACCGATCCATCACTTGGACCAGCTTTACATAGTAAAGTGGTACATTTACAACAACGATTCCGGTTTCGTCGATGAAACCGATGTTACGGTAAGTAAATGGAATCATGAAATTTCAGGAGCTTGCAAGTGACTAAGTGTTTTTTTTTATTGCATTAATCGCATTTAGTTTGAATACATATTATCATTTGTGCAGAAATATTATATTGAGTAATAAATGTTTTATTTCATCAGCTAATTAAGTAGAATTCATTGTTCCGGTTTCTTCAGGAAGCAAGGGCGACCTCTGTCCAAACCGGAAATAACAAATTCTTGCCTAAATATGACAACTTAACTAGAATGCCCTCTACGCCATATGATCTGAAAATTTGAACTCAATGTTCTTGATATTGTACTCTAGAATTCCCTTCACTAGACTGTAAATTGCATTCGATTACTATTTGTTTTGTTTACCTAATTCAGGTGAACTTACCAATTACCTATCGCATGTTGTACATGTATGGACATTATAGATTTTATTTGCTAACGGCACATACCCTTATCAAACTGTACGGCTGCACAGATTGATCTGGATATGCCCTTTTCACATATACCATATGCTCGTTTTGTTTTCTATCTGGACAGGCTCCATTATATATCTGGAAAACTGAGTAAATGGTGACTCCGTCCCCACAACAGTAAGACCATAACCTAACTAAATAGACTGACTTTGGTCCATAATATTTGTACTTACCAAAGTCCCTTTTCTGATGGGGTTAATATATTTTGAACTCTTCTTATCACTTTCACATGAAGAATTTCACAGAACAATGATGCACGAAAAGTAAACTTAAATTTGATTTCCATTTACTTTTCAGGGGTTTGCTTTCGGCCAAGAAGGACCAACCCTCCCCGATCTGCAACAGATTACTGGTGTAGACCTCAGCACAGCGTCATGGTTGTTCACGGCTTCCTCGTTCGGTTACATGTTTGGTTGTTTTCTCTTTGGGGCTATGGAGAAGAGATTTAATCCCAGGCTTATTCTCTGTGGCTGCTTACTTGGAACTGCCGTGTTTACAACCATAACACCCTGGTTTAAACTATTTAGTCTGATGGTAACTGCTAGAGTAGGCTATGGAGTATTTACTGGAGGGATTGATACAGGTATATTTGAGCCTCCACGTGAGACTACGTACCTTCCACCCAGTCAGCATTCTACGTAAATCTATATCGGGCCTTCATCGGCCCGTCAGGGTAGCTGACGGGCCGATGACGGCCCGATGTAGATTTACGTAGAATGCAAGCTGGGCATCGCGAGTCAAACGAATACGCACGCCAGTCTGTGCATCCACGCAGTCTGAACAACATTCGTTGTCCGCATGAAGAAACTTTGCATCATTGGCTATTCAAAATGCCCCAGTCTGGTTCTGTGGATGCATCGGCTAATCTTAATCTTCGCTGTGCACACATGTCTGAAGATAGGTTTTCTTACATTGTGGTTAATATATTTTTCTCTTTTTTGAGCAATGGATTTGCACGAAATATCAACGCCTATTTGAAAGGAAAAATACAGTCGATTCTCGTTATCTCGAATTCCAAGGGACTCACTGAAACACTTCGACATATCAGAGTTGAGAGAGTGAGGAAACAATAAATTAAACAACAACATTTAACAAATGAATAATATGTAATTTGACTTCTGAAGTTAGAAATATATATATATATATATATATATATATATATATATATATATATATATATATATATATATATATATATATATATATAAATATGTATAATGTGGAAAAGAGGAGATATTGCTCCTTAGGAGCAATTTCTCCTCTTTTCCACATTATTTTGTTACCTGTTGTCATAGTTTCATTTTAAAACAGGGACCAGATCTGCACTTCGAGATAAGCGGTAATTCGAAATAAGCGAGTTCGAGATAACGAGGTTCGACAGTCGTAAAAATGATCTCGGTTTCCTCAGCATACTAAAAATTAATCCTATTACATTAATATGTGATATATTATATATCTGCAATCTGTGATTTCGTAAAGAAATAAGAACATATATATATGGATATCCCTCTTTCTAAAACTATGTAAGCACAATATCACCGTAAAATAAAGTGTAGATGATATCGATTACTACGTTTTAACTAATTCATGTAGTAAAACTGTTGCTAAGCATTAACAAACAAGTGAATATCCGGTTTAAAAGCTGCAAATCTGAAAATTCCTCTATGATATAGACCCTTAATACTCATGTTTCCACTGTATAATAACTTGGAACATGGGTTACAAAATACATAGTCTAGTTAATGTAATGAGCTTCAAGACAGATTCCTATGTCCTTGACTTTATCTGAATCTCATTTGAAATATGTTCCTGTTGATATGTATTATATCTGTATCTACAAAAATAAAAAGTGTTTTACCTAAAATATTGTGCTTTTTATTCTAACTCAATGGACACTCCTCATTTAATGCAATCTGACAGATCGACAGCAATTTATTTAAAAACGATATTGATACTTTAAAAAATCCACTGAGCAGGAATCTTGGAACTATTTTCTTTGTGTAAACTTCTACAATACCTATTTATTCATATTTCAAAGTACATAAGACAAATGGAAGTTATGAAATGGATTACATTTTTACAGTTTTATGTGAGCGATTCGCCGGTGTTTGATACATCGATAAAATGCACAAGAAAATGAAATCCATTCCCATAGTAAATAGCTATTGTTCAATGACTAATAAACAACAAATTGTAGTTGTGTTTCATTGCTTTTAGAGCAACTATTAGTTTTTGCATAGTTTTATAATAATAATAAAAAACCTTTGCTATTTGCTTTTATTTCAGTGTCAATCGCGTTTCTTTTCACCATCTGGAAGAATGACGTTCGTACCTACGTACAGATAATGTATTTCTTATTTGCATCTGGTGGGATTATTGCCCCTCTTGTAACAACTCCGTTTCTATCTACCAACGTAAACCAGTCACTTCCGACTACCGGCTACGTCAATAACGAGAAAGCAAATGGCACAAATAACACAATTATTTCGAATTCTACAGCAGAAATTCCAATTCTCACTGAAACCTACGTGCATTATTCATTTATGATAACTGGTATTCTTTGTGTCTGTGCGGCAGGTGCTTTTATTCTGGTATTTTTCAGAACACGAGCACATACGCCTAATGTTGAGCAGGAAACCGCAGGTGAAACTGAGAAGACGACGGAGAGGCAGCATCTTTTCAGAGTAAAGTTTGTGACTGCTGTTATAATGTTGACGTTTTTGTTTGGTATTTTAACAGGTTGGCTTGAATCGTCCGTAGGATTTATAATGACGTTTGCATTACGTCATCTTAAATGGACTAAACCGGAAGGAAGTTTGGCTACTACCATGTTTTGGGTAGCATACGCGTTCGGAAGCTTCTTGTGCATTTTTCTTGTGCAATGCTTTAGAACAGGAACACTGCTGTTATGTTACATTCTTCTTTCAATCATTTGTTTATCTGGCCTAACAGCTGCAAGTTTTTACATGGCCCATACGCCAGTTTGGATCTGTTTCCTTTTAACCGGGTTTTCAATGTCTATAATGTGGCCGGCTGTGCTTACCTGGACCGAAGAACGAGTGACATCAGTAACAGGAAGAATAGCCTCTTTATTTCTTGTTGCGGGCTCTGTTTGTTCTATGCTCAGTCCCCTCGCTATCGGCTACACTATGGACAATATAGCTGATATATGTTATACATACTGGATCCTTGGAGAGGCTGTGCTCCTTTTGATTTTATTTTTGTCTGTTTCGGCATTATACTGGAATGTGGATTTAGATCAGTCTGAACAACCAGCTGACGAAGAAACTAAAGAGAACTGAAACTCGTCTAATCGAAAGATGATGAACTTAAGTAAAATTGTCAGCTGTAGATGGATAGTGTCATAGTTAACGTGTATTTTCCATGATACAACTGGTAGTTGCAAGAATGAATACGAACAAGATAACACTTATTCATCCAAATATGGAACTTCATGATCATATATTACAGCTGAACATGATTTCTTTAGTCATGCACCCAAACCAAACAGATAGAGCAAGGAAAGTACGTGGAAGCTATTAAGCAGACGTCTGGTCTTTTTTGCGACCGTATAGAATCACCAAGGGAGACTAACTTTCCTAGGTGGGTCCTATTTTTTTATGACTTTCCGTAGGTTGTTTTTAATAAGCACTACAAATTGCATTCATCAAATCGATTTCATCATCTTTGGAATCGAAACAATTGAGTTCTGGTGCGTTTTGTTTGGCCCTTGAGATAAACGGATACATTGTGAAATCAAACTCTATGACATACTGAATAAAATTCAATATTTCTTTTACACTAAACTTGTACTTATTACATTGGTCTACTTCGCCATTAAACATACACATAATACAAAATATTCCTTCCATTCTTTTAGCAATGACATGAGAACACGCTAATGTGTGCTTATCATAGACCAAGCTCTTTTAGCCGAAGGCTCAGGATGAGGTATTGTAATCACTCACCGTTCGTTCGTACGTCGTCCGTTCACAGCTTTGAACGACTTCTTCTTTGAAACCCCTGGGCTAATTTTCTTCAAACGTCAAATGGAGCCTTCTGTTAAAGGGGGGATTGAAAATGTGTACAAATGGTCTAAGTTCATTCAATAAGAGGGCCGCCATTCCTATTTATGGTAAAAACACTTAAAAATCTTCTTCTCCAGAACCAAGAAAGCTTTAAGAATGAATTGTGTTAAAAAGCATCGCGGACTCGAGATCTACAAAGTTTGTTCAATGATGAACGTAGGTTAACATATGACCTTTTTACGGCAAGGACAAATTTGCGTCCCTGTGCAATTGTATGGGAAAAATATTGAAAAGTCAGTTTCTCAAGATGTATCTTAGACTTATGGCTAAACTTACAATGTATGATCAAAGAAGCAAAACCTTTTAGTTACAATCAAACTTTTGTCCCCCGAGGTTATCTGCCTTTGCCCTTTGGCTATATATATATAAAGTCTCCTAATCTTTAAACGTATTCTTCTTTGAAACAGCTTGACCAATTTTCACCAGATTTTACATTAGGCATTCTGTTGAAGGGGTATTATCAATTTATTCGAATGGTTCTGCATCATTAAAGAAGACGGCCGCCATGCCAACATGTGGTAAAAACACTGAAAAATCTTTTTTTCCAGAACCAAGAAAGCTTTTGGGTTAAATCTTGTCATGTAGCATTAGGGACTCAAGGTCTACCAAGTTTATGCAAATGATGTTCTTAGGTTGACTATGACTTTTTTACGGCAAGATCAACTTTGCGTTCCTATGCATATCTATGGGGAAATATTAAAAAATCAGTTTCTCAAAATGTATTAAAGACTGTTTGCTGAAACTTATAATATATGATCAAAGTATTAAAACCTTTTAATTACAATCAAACTTTTGTCCATAGGGGTATCTGACTTGGCCCCTTGGCTATATGTTTAAAATCTCGTAATCTTTGAGCTTGACCAATTTTTACCTTGGGTATTCTGTCGAATTATTTCAATTTGTTTAAACGGTTCTACATCATTTAACAAGATGACTGCCATGCCCATATATGGTAAAACATGTAAAAATCTTCGTCTTTAGAAATCAAGGCTGAATCTTGATAGACATCATTGGGGACTCACGGTCTACTAAGTTTGTTCAAATGATGTTTCTAGGATGTCCTTTGACCTTTCAATAGCTAGGTCAAATTTGCATTAACAAACTCTTGTATTTAGAAAATGCTGAAAAATCATTTTCTGAAAACGTAATAAAGACTAATAGCTGAAATTTGCAACGTATGATTAAATAAAAGTAGTAAAACTTTTCAATTACAATCAGAATTTGTCTTCTGGTAGTTATACGCCCTGCTCTTTGGCTATATACATGTTTAAAATCATGTAATCTCTAAACATCTTCTTCTCTGAAACCACTTGACCAGTTTTCACCAGATTTCACATGGAGCCTTCTGTTGATGGGATATTGAGAGTTTGTTCAAATGGTTCAACACTATTAAACAAGATGGCCACCCTGCCCATATATGGTAAAATAGTCTTCTTCAGAAACCAGAAAACTTTGAGACTGTATCTTGGTATTTAATATTTGGGACTCAATGGTCTACTAAGTTTGTTCAGATGATGATCTAAGGATGACCTTTGCCCTTTTTTTTGACAAGACAAATCTGCGTCCCCATTCACAATGTTTTTTTTTTTTTTTTTTTTTTTTTTTTTTTTTGTGTTTTTTTTTTTTTTTTTTGCTTGTAATGTATTAAAGACTTGCGGCTGAAACTTACACTGCATGATTAAAGTAGTACATCTTGTTAGATTAAATCAAAATTTTATCCCCTTGGGGTATCTGCTCTTGTCCTTAGGCTTTGAACATGCATACACGCGTATAAATCTTTAAACGTCTACTTCGAAAACACTTGCCAAAGTTTCACCAGATTGCACATATGGTCTTCTGTCAAGTAGTACTGAACACGATAGCTGCCATGCCCGTATATGGCAAAACACTTAAAAATTTTCTTCTCCAGAACCAAGGAAGCTTTGAGGCTGAATCTTGGTATATATAGCTCAGGGGAAGCAAGGTCTACCAAGTTTGTTCAAATGATGATCCTAGGATGGCCTTTAGCATTTTACAGTGCTGTCAATTTCTGTCCCTAGTTGTTGTAGCAATACTGGAAGAATGTTGCATGAAATCTGCAGATATGCAATGGCTGTTTTACACAGGTAAGCGAATCATGGCCCATGGGTCTCTTGTTTGAAAGCTAATACTTGCAGACTGCATGAACCGCTGATGATATAGGTGCATATTGATGGTACCCGATCAGACTAGCCATCCACGTAGTCTAATTAGGGTCGTCTGTCTATGTAGATATTGTTAATTTTATTTTGTTGGCCTGTCTGGTAGGCGTTTTATCACTGATACCCTCCCCGTTGTTTTGAAAATTTATGAGACTCACGGACGAGGTCTTATTGGCCGAAGATAGCTGTCATTGTTTAGAAAATTTTGACATATCAGCTGTTTTTGGCCTGGGCTTGGCTTGCCAAGCCTTAGGCCTTGATAGTCATACCAAAATTTCAACCCCTGCCAAGTCATTTACGTAAAATCCCGAGTAAAAGTGCAAAGTACCGCTTGCATTACGCTTTAAGGAAAGGCCCGTGAAAATAAATATATACTAGAAAAGGACCCGCGCGGGTATGACATTTAATTTTCATCCATCGGACAGATTTCAACCTGAAAAAAGAAAGTTCCAAGGTTAATTTATATCATTATTTTATTCAGACTTAACATCTCTTTCAACAATCTTTCAGTCATATCGCGACGGTGTCTGGGTATGACAGGGAGCTCAATGCTCACTTTAAGAGTGCTGCCTCACTGACATATCACCCTCAGACATATGACGTGACATGCCACCCAGTCACATGATACCAGTTCCGCTTTCTCAATTCTGAGCGCAAACGAAAGAGCAGCTAATACAATTTTGAAAGTCTTTGGTATGACGACTGGGGATAGAACTCACCACCTCCCGGACACAAACCGGACGTTCTAGTAACTTAGCCACTGCGCCAGTTGGTTTGAAGGTAATCGGCCTGATTATTTGAACAGTTTTTATCATAACTGAGCCAAAACCAATGACAAAACCAACAAAATGACTGCGCTGTAGAGAAAAATCAGATCAACATAGGTATCCACACAGTCTGATCAGTTTTTGCTGTGCACTCAATGAGTTGCTAAGGTTTCTACGTGTAGACAGTGAAAACTGATCAGACTTGGCAGATGCCCAAACTGATCTAAGTGCACTGGGTGCACGCGTCATTTTGTTGAGTTTATGATATGAAAAGGATCCGCGCAAACACGGATATGATACTATTGAGAAAAAAGAAAGTTTTATTCTTTTATTTCGACTAAATGTCACTCTCAACTATCTTTCAGTTATATCGCGACGGTGTCTAGATGTGACAGGGAGCTCAATGGTCACTTTAAGAGTGCTGCCTTACTGACATATCACAACTCAGTCACATGGTGTGACCTTCCACCCAGTCACATTATACTGACACCGCCGGACCGACCAGCTCCGCTGTCTCAATTCTGAGCGCAATCGAAAGTGCAGCTAATACCATTTTGAAAGTCTTTGGTATGACTTGGCCGGGGATTGAACCCACAACCTTCTGGACGCAAGCCGGACGCTCTTGTAACTTAGCCACTGCGCCAGTAGGTTCGACAGTAATCGGCCTGTTGTTTTTTTTCCATAACTGAGCCAGCGCATGGCATAACCAACGAAATGAATGGGCTCTCAGGGAAAAATCAGATCAACATGGGTATCCGCCCAGTCTGATTAGTCTTTGCTGGGTTGCTAAAGATCTAAGGGTTCTACGTGTAGACATTGAAAACTGGTCAGACTGGACAGATGTCCAGGCTGATCTGAGCCTGCACAGGGTGCACATGTCATTTTGTTGTTTTGTTGGCTGCTCATATGCATATGAAATGTTGCTGCTAGGACAATGTGATGGGACCATTTGTTGCCCCACAACCATTGTTAAAGGATTCTATTACCTTAAATATTAGCAACACGACTTACTGTTGAGGATAATCAAGGCCCCTTGTCCCAGTCATGATTTTAGGTGTAGCCCCTTGTCCCTCTCTAGATACAACAATGTATATGGGTAAGGCGGATATCCTGATGACATGATTGGCTCATTTTAACAAATGTTTGTTACCCAAATGCCTCAGAGGTTTTATATGAAATTGGATTTAAGTTGACCTAGCGGTTTCTGAGATATTCGAAGATTGCGGACGATGGAGCCTGCCTATACTCTAAGCTCACCTAGGCTAAAGACTTAAGAAATAAAACGAAATTGGTTCACAACTGACAGAATTCTGCCCTATTTAATATATTGATCAAAACTTTTTCTAAATATAGGTCAACATGGGACATCTTCAAAAACAACAAAAATAAGTTTGATAATCCAATTGTAGTGGTTGCTATGGCTACAACAATACACTACATGTTGTATTGTAAAATTGTTTGTCTTTAATAGTTTTCATGGCAGCAGTCTGACATCAATGTAATTAAAAGCATATCCACTTGATAGTTTTATAATCGTTAAATATTGAAGCACAACTTTATAAACAAAATCAACATGACACAGAAATAGATGTTGCTATGGCAACAAATATATCAAATTTATCCCATAAAAGTACAGTTTTATTTAATATTATTCTGTTTACACTGCAATTCTATTTCTGTTCACCTCTTTCATTGTCAAGTACTGGATGAAAATTTAAAAAGAAAAAGAAGTTACCATAAAATAAAAAAAAAAAAAAAAAAAAAAAAAAAAATACTTAACTATGGAAACAAAACTGTTTCCTTCATTAAAATAATATGTGGTTCTGACTGATTTAAAAAGTACTGTTTGACTGGTTTTAATATGTTACTTATCAAGTATCATCCTCTTCACTTAGCTTTGTGTTGCGCCGTCAACAAAACACATACATTTAACCCATAACAAAGACGTATAAAACACGTATTTGAGGTAGCGAGGTAGCTCAGTGGTGAGCGTACTAGCCTCTAAAGCTAGAGGTACCGGGATAAACCCCAGGCTTAGGTGAGGAAATTTTCGGTGTCCGAACGTGATTTCCTTCATGTCATTTGCAGGCATGAAAGGAAAACGGTGTGCTATCCTTCGGTCGGGACGTTAACTGGAGGTCCCCCGTGCAGGGAAAGTCACACCAAGTGCAGGTTAAGGAACCATACGGTAATTCAATTTTACGTCATTGCCATTCAGAATATTTTGTTTTTGGTTTTCCGTAATATGATTGGATCGAGACAATAACTGGAGGTCCCGTGTGCAGGGAAATTTACACCTTATGCAGGTTAATGAACCATACGGTAATTCAAATTGATTACTTGTAGGCCTTGCAACCCGGGGTGTAAAATGTACACCGTCTGTGTCCTCCTAGGAAATTTAGACGTAATGGAAGAAAGAAAGAAAAAAAGATAGAAAAGGCTGTATTTTACGCCATTTCCCATAAGAATATGTTGTTTTTGATTTTCTGTAGTATAATTTGGATCGTACTGAAGTCTACTGCTTTTGCTAACAGATATAACAATATCAAAATAAAGTAAAAGATGAAACAAAGAAATAAAGATAAACAACAGCTAAAATAGTTATTAAATTAAAAAACAAAACAGAAAAAACAAACAAAAAAAAAACAAAAAAAAAAAAAAAAAAACAACATACGCACAGAAGGTCACCAATGAGTCTCAAACCCGAGTCTGTTCGTAGGAGAAGGTACTACACCACAGAGGACAGTATTAAGAATTGACCAAAATGAAAATACTTATTGGCTAGATTTTTCAATGCAGATTGAAGTAAGTGAATCACCTTCCCCTTCCCCCATACACAGTTTGAAAAGTGAATTACCTATCCAGCCCTACCCCCCTCCCCCCAACACCCCCGCCCCCCCCCCCCCCCCCACACACACACACAAAGAATATCCCAAATTCCGTTGCCATTACGTTTTAATTTTATGTACATTGTTCTTCGGTTCACAGCTTTGTTGTTTACAGACATGAGAAGGCGTATTAAAGCTGCTCACCGTGAGCATCGCATGACCTTATTTTATTTTCCACGAACGTGAAGCTCAGTAAAGTCAATCTGCGCTTGTATCAAAGATGTCACGGCGGTGCACAGCTAAGCCGGGGCCAGTTCAAGTGATCTATTTATAAAGAGATATATTTATACGTGATCTATTTATATGTGGAAAATTCGAGAAGATATTCAGCCACTTTGGGAAAATTTGAAAAGAAATATTATTTTCAAATGAAAAAAAAAAAAGTCAGAAAAAGCAAACAAAATTCCATAAATCTCAAATCGAAATTATGAATGAGGGCAATATGCTGACGAATCAGTGTTGAAACCCCACTTGTAATCTGTACCGTTGCGCAGTTGTAATAATATGTACCGGAACTGACTCACAAATCAGCATAAAAAAGACTGAGGTAGTATATCAACTAGCACCTGGAAAGCCTTACAAGGAGCCTACCATCACAATGAAAGGTCAAAGACTGCAAGTGGTAGACAAGTTCACCTACCTTGAAAGCACATTGTCTAGAGTTGTGCACATTGGTGATGAAGTCAATGCTAGAATTGCCAAAGCTAGTGCAGCATTTGGCCGACTACATGGAAGTATTTGGGATCGAAGTGGAATCAGACTTGACAAAAGCTGAAAAGTATATAGATCGGTGGTGCTGCCAACATTATTATATACATGTGAAACTTGGACAGTTTACCAACGGCATGCCAAAAGACTGAACCACTTCCATACAAGCTGTCTTAGAAAACTTCTAAAGATCAAGTGGCAAGACAGGATTCCAGACACAGAAATCCTAAAAAGGGCAGGGATGCAGAGTGTACATACTCTTCTGAAATTGGCACATTAAGATGGACAGGCCATTTACCAGAATGCCTGATGAACGTTTGCTAAAGAAAATCCTCTATGGAGAACTACAAGTTGGAAAACGCTCCCATGATGGTCAGAAGAAGCGATACAAGCACACCCTCAAAGCCTCCCTTAAAGACTTCAACATACCAACAGTCATGGGAACATATTGCACAGGATCGTACAAAATGGCGAGGCCTCATAAGAAGGGGAGCTGGTGAATACGAAGCAAAAAGGATCAGCGAAGCCGAGTAGAAACGTGCACAGCGGAAAGCCAGAGCTAAGGCATCACCAGCAGAGCTTTCTTCCTCAGACCTCTCTTGTTCTATCTGCAACAGGCAGTTTAGAGCTAAGATTGGTCTCATCAGCCATCTTAGAGCACACAAAACACATCACACGGTTGATTAGGATTGGTCATTGTCAGTAATGACAGACGAACGAACGAGTCTGTACCGTTAATTTGGTTAATCTTATATGCTTTTTATCTGGTAATATAGATTCGAGTTGAACATAATAATAAGGTTTATGTTTATAACGAACTTTGATATATATATACAATGCCTCTCATACGAAACTGATTGAGTAAGAATTTTGAGCCCAGATGAGCTTTTTCATAACTGCAAATCATTACGCTGTATGCAGATAGCCGATCTTGACAGTCGATAGTAGAACGGAAAAGTACGAGTATTTGCGTATCTGAAAAGTCGTTAGCGTTAAAAATAATAATTAGATATTAACCAAAGAAAGACAGTCTGGTACCTGAAAATTTCTCCAAGGGTTTTACATAGAGTACAATAAACAGAAAGTCAGCCTCCGTACATATTAATACAACTGCGCAACTCCACCGTCCACGCGCAGCTGACGCTGCTGCATTAAAATCTAAAATCACTTACTAGGGATTTCAATATGTATTTAAAATATTTCAATATGTATTTTATTCATACTCTTTTTCTAAGTGCATGGAATATATATATGGGATTTGTTTATTATCGGACAGACAGCAGGCCGTTATCGGACCGATCTGCCTACATCTCTACCAGTTACCGATATCTATCCGATACAGGCATGTTCACTGGGGAAGGCTCCGAAAAAGCTTATAGGATAGTTCTCCGTTGTTGTCGCGGTCATTGTCTGTCCTTATTAACACTTTCAGGCAACATCTCCTCTGACACTACAAGGCAGATTGAGCCCAAATTTCATCTGTAGCATACTTGGGCTGAGGGATTGAATGTTTGTATTTTTTATGAAAATCGACCCTTTGGTTTTGTTGCTATGCTAGTTACAGTTTCCATATACTTCTAACGGGAAAGTATTTACTGCCAAGCAATTGCAGATACTTTTGACAAATTATGTATTGTATTGTTCCTTGAGTAATCTTTTATCAGCAACGGGCTTTAATTTTACTGATTACCATCGAAAATAGAAAGAATTCCTTAAAATGATCACCTCAGAAACGATACCCTCTTTGAGGCTGAGACTTTCTCTTGAAATATTCATCATATAAGCCTTTACAGATTTTGTGTTTATTTGAAATCTGGTGAGCTTTGACGCCCCTGGGTCTTCTGATGCCCAAGCGACGTACAAGTATGTGTTTGTGTTGTTCGCACGGGGCATTCCGCTTCGAACATATTTTATTTTATATAGGACGCGATCTCTTCCAGGTATTTAATCCATAAAACCCCATGGAATGTCCTCTCTCGGACAAACAAAAATGTCGTTCAGCGTCTCCAATATCTGCTGTAAGGCTAGAATTAATATACTGTCTTTCCTCGTCCTTACATTCTGCATACACTTGGTCATTCATTTCCGTATATTCCTTTTTGTTCCACCAACCCTTACACTTTACGCCTAGCCCTCGCAAACGGTGATACTTAAATATAGATGCTTGGTTCAGTTATTGCGCTTTTTTTAGTATATTTGGTAGTTTTCGGTCATTTTTTATAAGGGAGACAACTTTTATGATTTCCTGTTCACTTGTCTGCTCACTAATCCCAAGGGGAGTAGATTCTTTACTTTTACAGAAGCTCCGTTTGTAGATGAGAGGTAAAATCAATTTTAGAAAAAATGCATCTCCCTCTTGAAAGTGAATGCATTCCTCTTAGGGCTTTGACTCAAACATAAGAATGCATTTTCCCAGACCTATGAACTATATATTTTATTAAACGTTTAATCTCCAAGGGTATACTTTAAATTAATTTATGAAAACAAAAACAAAAAAAAAAAAAAAAAAACAAACAACAAGAAAAACACACAAAAAAAAAAACAAAAAAAACAAACAAACAAACAAACATAAAAAACAAAACAAAAACAAAACAAAAAGATAAAAAACAACAACAAAAAAACAAAAAAAAAAAAAAAAAAAAAAAAGAAACAAAAAAAAAAAACAACAACAAAAAAAAAAAAAAAAAACAAAAAAAAAAAAACAAGATAATTCTCATTAAGGTAATTCAATAAGTGTTTAGTCCATTACGTTGAGGATTATCAAGACTTAATACTGAAATTAAGAGAATTAATTTTGGTTTCTACTGTATGGTCAGTACGCATACCAATGTTCCATAAGCTACAAGTTCACGCCAAGAACAGTTCGCGCCAACTGATCAGGGCATTCGTTGCCAGCTTACCGAATTTTTAGAAATAAACGAAATATAGAAGACAGGTTTATATAAGTCCTTGACTTTTTTTCTGAATCCCCGTTGTAGTACGTTCATATTGATATGTATTATATCTGTATTTATATGTATACAAATGAATATGTTTAAACCAAAATAAATAAGAACTACTAGGGGCAGTCGGAAAATATCCGGACTTTTCATGCTCCTGGTTGTCCACGTGCAGCTACCAACATAAATTATAATTGTGCGAAAACTACATTTTATCGTCTGAAGATCGGTTGGTTTATTTTCAATGATAAATGTATAGACACTAGGTTTTAAGTATTTAAACAAGGTAGGTGTTAGGGCTACCATGGACTCTAAACTTTGGGATTAGGTCTGTATTATTGCATAAAAAGCAGTGTCGCACGTTATTTACAGCCGTGTATTAACCGGCGAAAAGCCAAAGAAAGACAGTCTGGTACCTGAGAAGGCAATTCACGCGCTGTTAATGCACGGCTATGCAACTTTCAATATGCTTGTACCGGGGCCACAGAATAGCTGCCATCACGAGATATGTAGTGCCTGGTCCTAGAAAGAGCATAGTCCGTGAAAATTGCATACATGAGACATCAGTGAAAAGGCGAAACAAAATAGTGCAAGAAATAATGCGAAATGTAGCAAATGATTTCCTTTTTTATGCAATAATAGCGATCGAACATGGTTTTTCAATGCATTAACATTCGCCAGGTCCCTTGGGAGGTGTTGAAAACTGCGGCCTTGGTTTCAACACCTCCCACGGAACCTGGCGAATGTTAATGCATTAAAAAAACATGTTTGATCCCTATAATAAAGTTTCTCCTTTTAAAGGGTGAAGAACCTTGCCACATTTTTCGAAGGTTGTAGAAAAGTTTTTCTTAACCCTGCGTATTCCGTTCAACCTTTAATGGCTGAGTTTTACAATTTATGAAGGACAGGACAAGCGTTAAGGACACGCCTAAGCCAGGAAGCCCTGCTAAGGCAGTAACATCTACAATAGAGGCGAATGTCGAGATATGTATCACTAAAGATTGAAGAGTATCATCGAAGGAGGTAGCTAATCAGTTAAGCATCAGGAAAATCGTCAGCACATGAGAATTTACACGAACAACTAGGTATGAGCACGGTAAGTGCTAGGTAGATGCCGAAACAGCTGACAAAAGACCAAAAGCATCTAAGGTGACCATAGCAAAAGAACATTTGTGAGATTTTAACCATGATGAAAATAAGTTTTGAATTGTATTGTCACTGGAGTTTAAATGTGGGTTCATTATGCTGAACCCAAAACAAAAGTTCAACGTCAAAGTAAAGGAACGTTGGTTCCCGCCTGCCAAGAAGTTCGAGAGGTCTCCATATGCTGGCAAGGTTATTCTGGTTGCTTTTTTGGGACACATGGCAAAAGAACTGTCTCATTTTCATGCCAAAAGGACAAACTGTGAGTGATAGATACCATTTGGAAGTAAAATAAAAAAAAAAAAAAAAAAAAAAAAAAAAAAAAAAAAACTCAAAAGAAACGTCGAAAAATTGCGTCTTAGACTAGCCTTAGACTAGCTTAGAAAAATGTCTTTCTTTTGCATGACAATGCCCCTTATCATACTGCATCATCTACAGTAGAACGTACCAACTCCTTCAAGTGGCAATATTGTTGTCCTACCCTCAGTACAGCCCAAACCTTTTCCTCCCATTCCTTGTGATTTTAATTTATTTCCAGAAATGACAAAAGCTCGTTGGAAGCCAAAATAGGACAAGGGCGGCTTTCAGTAGTAGGACTACTTCATTGTTTGCAGTTGGAAAACAAAAGCTCTCAAAAGTGAGCAGACTACTTTGGAAACGGATAAAAAAAAAAAGATTTTTGAAATTTAACGTTTTTTGAGAAAGAGCAAAAGAACCGGGTATTTTCCGACCTCCCTCGTACGTGTCAACAGTTACAAAATGTTTATACGTAGTGAGTGCATTGTAACGTCAGCTTACTACAGTGTACATGTATTTGTAGCAACCACTACAGTATTTCTGAGGCAATCATCAGAAATGGCTAATTTGGTACTGTTGACTCTCGTTATCTCGAACTCGCTTATCTCGAATAACCGCTTATCTCGAAGTGAAAATCTGGTCCCTTCCTAAATATGAAAATCTAACAACAAGTAAATAAATATTGTGGAAAAGAGGAGAAATTGCTCCTAAGGAGCAATTTCTCCTCTTTTCCACAATATTTTCGATATATAACGTCATAAGTCCAATTACATATATATTTGTTAAATGTGGTTGTTCGAATTATTTTTTCCTCAATTCTGAAAATCAGATATGTCGAGGTACGGATATCTCGAAATGTTTCAGAGGGTCCCTTGGAATTCGAGATAACGAGAGTCGACTGTACCTCTCTGTAGCTTATAGCGTTAATGCCATTTTTCTGAGTTTACAAATGTATTTCCTATATAGAGGATGGTTTATTCGTACTTCATCCATTTATTGGTGAACCAACATATCCTTGCTTAGATGTCGCAGAATCTTAATCCCTAACCCTAAGCATGTTAAATCAATTAAGATGCCACGCCCAATTTCTGTTTTCTTTTTAGCCAATCATCTATCTTGATCCAAGTTGTCGATGCAAATTTACACACTAAATGGCAAACAGTGCAGATCCAGATCAGTTGGCTTATTCAGAAACCTACTGATCTTGATTTACAATGTTTGCAAAGGCATTCGGGTTCAGCAGGACAAGGGTTAAAGCACCAATCAAAGTGTACATGTAGCAGACTACATTCTATATAGTAATATTATTTTGCAAAGAAAATAAGACTTTGCATTTCGTGTGTATCGTCTACTACATAAACTGTTAAACCGTATTTTCTCTGAAAATTACAAAACAAAGAAAAACAGTCTGCTGTAGATGTAATTAGCACTTTAAGAGTTAACTGCCTCAGGCTGCCCTCTTTCTGAAAGTAATTATATAATAATTGAAAACGAAAACAGGATTTCTTTAAAGCTAACCGCACGTCTAAGTTTAAATACCGGGTACCGCAAATTCACTGCGCTAAACCGGATTAACAAGACACTGCGTATATACACTCTAGACAGGGGTTTCAAGATATCTTGATGCCTACATCATTAATATCATTATGAATACTTTTTTTAAGTTTTATTTGTCTTTTAATTGGTTAAAATTTTCTTTTATGTTAAGTTCACTGACATTTCTGCTCGCTTTGATTAACATGCAGCTAGTTTATGCAAGGAACACATACTTAATTAAATCATACTTAAACATGGTTCAGAATTTTTAGAAACGTAAGAATTGGAACAATTGTAGTGTTAAGATAAATAATACTATTTTGTTATTTCAGTTACCAAAAGGATAAGAAGTCTGTAATTTTTGCAACAGAACTACTTCTATAAGACTGATTTCACTCACAGAAAAGGCATTGCTCTTAGTCTACAGTTCTCACATAACAATTTTTTCAAAACCACAATCTAAGCACAATTCTATGCTTATACGTTAAAGCGTTCGGTGTCAGTATTCAACAATATGTATAAATAAATTTCAATAAATGGATACGACATCTTAGTGTGTTGTGTGACAAAGTTAGACCATAGAATATGCAACTTCTACAGTGTTTTCTTTGCATGGCGCGCACAAGAACAGTGTGTAAAAATCTAATCAAAGGGAAGTAACTCAAAACGTAAAGAAGGGAAAGCAATTATTTTTGCACGTGACAAGCCGCCTTGACCTCATACACATTGCTGTGAAGTTTCATCCAGAGACTCCATATGGTTACCTAGTTATGGTGGACACAAGGAGAGTCCAAAAATAAAAATAAAACACAATAATAATAATAATAATAATAATAATCATAATAATAATAATAAACTATTGAAAGCAGCTAACTTAAAGATGCTAATAAAGGAAGAGCAAATATTTTTGTACTCGACACGTCGTCTTGACCTCATACACATCGCTAGAAAATTTCGTACGGTTACCTAGTTATCGCGCGCCCAAGAAAAGTTACGTCGGACAAACGAATAGCCGGGCAACCCCATAATGGTTTATTTACAAATGACTGAATACTCAGGGACTTGATGGTCTGTCAGTCCGAAAGTTCTCCATATGCGGCGTCTAGTTGGAGCATGCGCACTTTACCTTTATTGTATCGATACCTTGTATATTTTAAGTTAAATGGGTACATCTTCAGGATCAGTAACTCCGAGGTGAGGATTTTTGTTTGTTTTGTGTTGAGGTTTTACGATCCATTCGACCCAATGGGGTCATGTCGAGCGCGGCCAGTTTACTCAACCTTACTTTTTACTGGGCTGACTTAGTCCTCTAATGGTCAACTAGTATTGTGCACATTCTCTCGCCAGAAATTGACAACTGCCCTTCTTGACTCAGCGGAAGGGAGAGAATTACCGCCGAGATGAGATGAACATATGCTCGTCGTACTCATCGGCGGCTAGGCTCGACTTTACTCATTGGGGCTTCCTTAGGTTCCGATTTCTTTCCGTTAGTTGCAGACTCAATATTCAAAAGGATTAGGAGATAAAATTCCTGCCTGCAAAATGTTGTCTCCTTTTACAAATATTGTTAGTAAACTATTCAAGTACTTCAAATCCCCTAAAATCTTATCTGCGCATGCCGAGAGCAACTGCGCAAGTCGGCTCCCAATGACTGACTTGAGGAGTTTGCATATGCACGCATTGGGTTTTGTCATGTCGGTTTAAAGGGTACTGGATACACTTGATATCATTTCAGCAAATTCTGACAAAGGAGACATCCTTTGTGACTTACTGTTCACTTTTCCAAACACCAAAGGTCTTCTGAAAAGAGGTTACCTATGAAAAGACAGATGTTTGCCTCGGGGAGCAAATTCGTTTCAAAGTCAGACAAAAGGGAAAGCAGAGTGACTTCCCCTTAAAGTTCTACCTCTCTTATTAATTATCTGATGCTAAGAGGCTAATTTTTCATAGACATTTGAAAGGGCTTTACTATGTCCCGGTCGTACACTTAAATTAATAATAATAATAATAATAATAATAATCCCATTTATTAAAGTTGATTGCACTTAAACAAGGTCAGATAGGCATTTGTTTTCCGCGAGTGACACAACAGCAATTATTTTTTTTCTTGGAACATGATATAAATGTTTTCGTGTTAACATGTATTTAAGGCACAATGAACAAACTTCTTATTATGCATGATGGCTCTGACAAAGGCTTTAAAATGAATTTAAAAGAATTAGGTAGTGGAATACCTGTATACGAAAACAGGATACATTTATGCCATGTTTGCAAAAGCTGCATTTTAAGCAAACTTGAATCTTTATTTATTTATTTAGGCTTTTGTGCAGAAGACTGTTACGAAATGTTGCCACACTGGCGTACTAATTTTAAAAACAGTTTACATCAAATTTCCTAATTCTTTAAATCATCTAAAATTTAAAACAATGCATTATCTTTGATTAGTATACGTACATTAAAACATCGCTTACCAGTGTAAGTTCTGAAAATACACGACTCTAATAGTTTGGTCAAAATAAGAACTTATTAAATTGGCGAAAATTGACGATCCTTTAAAAATCAATATTTATTACCAAACTATACCTTATTGGGAAATAAGTAAAAAAAAAAAAAAAAAAAAAAAAAAAAAAAAACTGTGGTTTTCTTTGGAGTCCGGAGCCCGGTTTCTTTTGAATCTAGAGCGAATTTTTTTTTCAATTTCCTGATACTCCATTTTTAATATTAACTTCTACGCAGCATAGCTTACTCCAGCTTCGGGAAAGGTGCTGAAAAACACATTGTTATCAAAGAAACGCAGATTATAATTTCAGCATTTTGAGTCGAAAAATAACTTCTGTTATTTGAATGGAAGCATTTATTTTTTGGCATATCACCTTGTTTTTTTTCCGATTCTAATTGATTTGGTTAGGACGCCAAAAACACATGGACCTCTTTAGGTGGCAGTGGACCTTCATGAACATATATTAAGGTTCCAAATCGCAGCCTTCATTTCACTCTTGCTACTCACTGGAAATACTTAGATGTATTGTGTTTAGGTTGACAAATTGCTTTTGTGAATTACATGCGTATGTTTGTATGTGGTTCTATGCATCTGTTAATTTGAGGCGTTCTTCCGCACGTAGGTTCCCGTGTTACCTCAGTACTTGGAAGCTGAAATTTAATGGTAAGGTGCCTGTCTGTAGGCACTGTGGCTTTGTCAAGGGTATCGGTGACCTCCATTTTTATTTCACGATTAACTAATTTCAAGCGTTTGTCCCCAGTTGTCTCAGATTATGTTCTGTGCAACAGATATTTCATTAGCTGCAAGGTGTATTGCCACTTTTCAGTTTTGAGTTTATTGTTCGCATTGTGACGTCTATAGAAATACATTAGCATCCAAACTGTATGTTGTTCTTCGCTTATATTGCATTATTTAGTGACTTTGACTCAAAGAAAATACTGATATTCTCTGCTTAGGACAAATAAGTCCCAGGACATGCCTTTATTGTCAGACCGTAACAAGTCAGCACATGATGACTAGATCAGTATATATGCCAAAGGGTCTCTATGGACATCGTTTATAAATTTGGGTTACATGTATATCTCTATGCCTAGATATGCGGGTGTTAAAACTTGGAATTGAATGTCAGCAAACAGGACAGAGACACTTTCCAAGACCACAAGTCTACGTGACGCATAATTTTAGAAATTATGCATTTTGAACAGACATGGGTTATCAGCCCGCTCGCGACGTTATGGTGACGCTGAAACCACACGATGTTTACGACGTGACGTTACGAGCATTTGCGCTTGAAACATCATCTGTTTTTATCATTTTATCGCGATTTTGGCTTTCCAAAACAGATAGAAGCGGAGTTGAATATATGATAAACATATTATGACATGATGTTTTGGTTATCGCCCTCTGTATCAACCCTCGACCCACATCTGCCCTCAGGCTGAAGCCTTCAAGCAGATAATGGGGTCTCGAGTTGATATATCGGGCGATAACAAAACACCATGTGGTAATCTCTAATTATCTTAATTATGTTCTGCAGAACTAGTCTAATGATAAGAGTGGCTAACTTTGATAAAAATTAGTTTATCTTTAGGCGGGGTTCTCAATTTCTGTATCTTGCAAAAAAAAAAAAAAAAAAAAAAAGAAAAAGAAAGAAGAAGAAGAAGAAAAAAAAAAAAAAAAAAAAAATACAAAAATACAGTCGGAAAGATATACGGCTGAGTTTTTTTGTTAATAAAAAGCTTGGCTATTGGTCTGTACAATACCGCTGTACAGCAATTCAAAACTAATTGCATTTTTAAAACAAAAATGCATGTATTTTATGGTTTAGAGTTCTGCCAAGCAACTGCATGTTCTGTTTAGTATGTATTACACAGGTATATACTAACAGGTAAAATATACCCAATTCGCGATAAAATAATCAGTACAGTTAATGTCTGTATATGAATTAACACTGATTGTTTAAAATTCTTGTCACGTTTTGTAAAACGGTGAGTATTTTACGGAACTTGATTAACACAATGTCATTCAAAATGGTGTCAAAAATTTGCAATCCAACTTTTCCTTACAGGTATATCGCAGCGGTCATATTGGACGAAAATTCGAACAATTTTTTTATGTTTATTTCTACATACTTTCTAATACATATAATAGAAAACTGTAGACGGTTTACTTGAAATGCAGTTTGCATGCACAATTTAAAAATTGATGTCAGACAGGGAAACATTATAGTCTTACTTAAATGCAGAAAACAACCGGAGTGTCAATCACAGCTTCATAATTGCATATGCGCATGAGAAAATAAACGTTTAGCTTTCTGTTCTGAGCATGTTGTTTTTCCTCTTTTATGATTTTAACCAGACTACATACGATTATGCATATATGAAAGTGTTACATATCAACTGGACCTCAAATGAAACGTGCACGTTTTCTCAAAATGCGATGTATGCATATCTGCTATACAGTTGTTTTATAAACAGACATGTCAAGGCGTCCTGCCTATATCAAAATAAATGCTTTACCTTTCCGATTCTATGGGTTAGTAAAACGGGGTGCTTGAACATGTACTAATCCTCATATCAGTTCTACGACATTCTGTAGCGATAATACTTTGACTTTCACATATTCATATAAAGCAAGGTCATTTTGTGAGACCGTATGTCCGAGTGGTATATTATATTTAGAGATCAGATTCATACCACTAAGTCTCTATTGTAGGGTCCATACTTCAATTTTACGTTCATAGCTTGAGACAGGTTCACTGTGCAAGGATTAAAGATAGTTTTAGGAAAAAGATCATGGCTGAGAATTATATCTGATTCATATCAAAGATTCCAGATATGCTTAAAGGTTCATATTTGGACCCTGCCTTGAATACTAGCGACTAATGAATCAATGTCATTGAGAAAGAGTGTACATCTCGGGATGTCTTTTGGCATTTGTATACTCTAGACACACACCCCATTCCAAATGTATTTTATGGAAAGGGATTCAGTCCTATTTTAGGCATCCCTTCTGAAAAAAGGTCTGCTCTAAAAACTACACGTAATCAGACTTAAAAAGCTAAGCCAAGCCAAAACCATATCGTTAAGCCCCAACCCACTGGTTAAAGTTTATTGAAGTGGTCGCCATTGAGTATGAGGCCCGAACCACCGTAGTGCAATAAAAGGGTGAAGCATAGCCATCAACAATGATTGGCTGATAATTAGGCATGCAGTCTGCCGCATAATATCTAGGCTATGGTCAATTCTTGATAATGGTTAATTAGTTTTCTGAATTGCCCCGAAATTTAGATTTTCCCACAATTCTTCTAAATCTGTTTATTTTGTCGCCGTGAAATTCTGGTTCTGATATATCTTGTTGCAGAAGTGTTTTCAGACGGACGTGATATTTTTCTATCAAAGCACTGTGTGTGCGAGAAATTTCGAAAACGCCTGACGAAGATCAAAATAAGGATAGCCCTGCTTAAGAAGTTTGGCAGTTAGGGCTTTATTACGGCAGTTAAAGTCACTAAGATTTGAAAAAGTTCTGGATCGAATCGAATAAGTTGAGGTATGTATATCCAATAGGAAGTACGCCGGGGGACATCGTCATCCAGAAAAGGAAAATGAATATATCAAAATCAAAATCGTCCCGTTTATCATAAATTTTGGTGGAAACTGTACCATTAGATATACATAGATTCAAATGCAAAAAGGATGCCTCGGTATCGGAAGAATTGGCTTTATTTAACTGGAGTTCAGTAGGGTATTTGCGGTCCACTATTTGGTTGAAGTAGATATTGTCAATATTTATTAAATCGCCAACTTGAAAGTATCTTGAAGTGGAATTGAAAGCCTCAATAACGTCAGCCTTGTTTTACCGTGCGAGAGACTTCATGAAATCTCTTTCATAATCAAAAAAGAAACCAATCTGCAACAAGAGAAGCACAATTAGTTCCAATCGGAATACCAATAGTTTGCCTATAAAGTTTAGTTCGTTAAACAAGATTTTTCAGATTGGGTGAAACATAAAAAGGGGACATTTCTGTTTCTCGGTACTTTCCTGTGATAGTACGACAATCAACATTTGCGAGGTTAGTCGAGAATCAGTAAATGATGCCTTAACGTAGATGAGAAAGGAGAAAAACAGTTCTATCTGTTTTACAAGGAACATGAATTTTGCTGTGAACAAATATCCTGTTCAGACGAAAACCAAAAACCCACAGTTTGCGTACTACGGTGTAATGTTTTCGCAGAGCCTCGTTACAGAAAATCTTTTTTTCTTACGTTGCAGATCAGTTATAAGTGCTTTAATATTATTTCGCTGTTTTTATCATTGACAGAAAAAAATCCATTAGGGTTGATTTCCAGATATCGAGTAGAGCACATCATTTATTTCAAACAAACTGGAACTTAACTCTTACCTAATTACCACGTAAGATTAGGGATTCTCTGTATGCTTATATAATCTTTATGTTAATACGATTATATAACAGTTGTATCTAAACTCAGATAAACCATCTTTAAGGCACATTTATTGATATTTGAACCGGGACACAGCATGTCGTACAAATTCCTTGTTAGCCCAGCAAAGACTCAGATCAGCCTGCGCTCGCTGTCCACCTGTAGACGATTTGGATCCTTGACTTTCAAAAGAGTGGCCTGCAAAGTCTCGTATTAGACTATGCAAATGCGGAAATCTTGTAGGAAATGCTGTGCCCTGGATCATTTTCTTTATACTCTACAAAACATATGCTATCTATACCAATTGGAAGCGACTTAAGTACATTAATGTCAGTCCAGTAACATACTGTTTGAAAAGACAGTACTCACTTGGTAGACTACAAATACATTGATGTCAGCTGCCAACATACATGTGTAGAATATAATGTTACATGTACGTGCGTGACGTAAAGTGAAAGTCACCAGTGACTGGATACATCAACATCAAACTGATTGTAGCGACAGAATTCGCAGAAACTTGTAGACAAAGTACTTTAGACAAAGCATTTTATATATATTGAAAGAAATCTGGAGGTCAATAGATTCGTTTTTTTCTGATCTGAGGCTATTAAACTGAAACAATATAGTCAATAAAGTTTGAGTAAAATGGGCTACTATTTGTGTTTGTATTTGTGTTGTGGTGTTTCTAATTTGAAGCTTATATTTAACAATGCATCACCTCGACATAAATAATATCTGTTGTTTATGCCAGCCTAAACTACATCTACAAGATATATAAAAAGACAGTAAAATGTACCTTGAAGGAAGTTTACTTTCGATTTCATTGTTTTTCATTATGTGGATATCACAAAAGGTAAAAAGAAAACTCCAGGGCATGCCAAAATCGCAAGTCGCAGCCAATCCCTGACACCAAGGGGAAGCGGCACAAACCACTATGCACAAACAAAAGCACGAAAAGCGCTCAGACCAACCCACTCTCCCCAAATGAGGCGATCGCAGTGCTAACTGGATTGAAAAAATACACAAGGACAAAACGCAAGACAAAACTTATCTGTAATATAAATTGCCTCGTAGAATTTTAACACCAAATCGATACAGAGTAAGAGCAACATCGGGACCACCGGATTTCGATGCTTTTTCCCTTTTAGATATTAAAAAACGTAATAACGATCCCATGGTAAGCGCAAAAATGGCAATTTTAAACGAAAACATAAAACTGTCTTATCTCTTTTTGATTTAAAGATTCTCTTAAATTCTGGACGTCATCAAATGCTTTCTAAACTAGCTTCACTGTCTGTTTCTTCATTACGTAAGTTAGATGATGAGGCGAATAAATTTTATGATAGAAAACATGATTGGTATGAAACAGCTCTCCTTACTAGATGTTACACTCAACATGCTCTTCGCCCTTACATTGAGTTTGAAATTAACCACATTAGACACTTCATCAAAATTCCATTCATTAATAAAGGTATTGAATTCATAGATTTACCTAGCATATTTCGAGATAATAATGTTATATCAACTATACCTTCATATTTCGAAAACACGGAATCTCCTATTATTTGTTATAAATGTAACAAACCTATCTGAAATTCTATACTTAATTTCAATAAATTAGTTTCTGATCTTGATATTGAAACTAGTTCCCATGATTCTTGAGATTGTAAAGATTCTTAATTTTGTTATCAACCAGCGGGTCATATTGTCATTAGTAACTTGAAGATTATAACTGATTCACGAGTCGTTCAGTTATTTCAAAAGGACCTAGATATAGATTCCCAGCCCACATTGATTTCAATAAATGCCGGGAAACAATTGCCAGTGCTTTAAATGATTATTGTACGCGTTGGTGTAAACGAGAACATGTTGAGTCTAATGCTTTAAATAATTGAAAATTAAAGATTTTTAAGATCATTGATGAACGTGTGTTATTTTACTCTAATAACCTTGATCTTCTCCCTCCTAAGCCTAAATTATCTTTTCGATATTTGAAAGAAGGTATCCAAGAATTTCATAGGAAGTGTTTTGGCTCCAGCTGATAAAGCTGCTAATAATGTTGTTGTTGTGTGACGGCTTTATTATATCAATACTCTAATACAAGAATTTGGTAGTACTAAAACATATGAACGGATTTCTACTGACGAGAGATCTATTGTTAATAACAATTCTATCGAAATTACTGCTAAGTTTGCGGTGAGTATTAAAGAAAAGCAAGACAGACCTCCTACGTTATATTGGTTACCGAAACTTCATAAACGACCTTACAAAGCACGTTTCATTGCTAATTCTAGTTCATGTGCGACTACTAATTTGTCCAAACTGTTAAGTTCATGCCTAACTAAAAGACATTGGATTAGATACTATGATACTGTTTACGAAAGGGACGGAATTAACAATTTTTGGTCAATTACAAATTCTAATGATGTTCTCAATAAATTTAAATCTAAAAATTTCCAGGCTTCTAAATTGTCTACATATGATTTTTCTACATTGTATACTATGTTACCGCATCATCTTATAAAAGGTAAACTTATTGATTTAATTAACCGAAAAGTTATTCGGGAGAATACCCAATATTTGGCCTGCAACGAAGAATGTGCTTTTTTCACTTCTGATGTATATAATAATCACAATTTATGGTCGTGTCAAAAAGTCTGTGATGCCCTTGTTTATCTTTTGGATAATATTTTTATTAGATTTGGAACTAAACTTTATAGGCAAACTGTTGGTATTCCGATGGGAACTAATTGTCCTCCTCTTGTTACAGATTTTTTTTTTTTTTTTTTTTTTTTTTTTTGTTATGAGAGAGATTTCATGGTCTCTCTCACGTGAAAATCAGGCTGACATTATTGAGGCTTTCAATTCAACTTCAAGATACCTTGATGATTTATTAAATATTGACAATATTTACTTTGACCAAATGGTGGACCGGATATACCCTACGAAACTCCAATTAAACAGAGCAAATTCTTCCAATACCGAGGCACTTTTTTTTTGGATTTGAATCTATGTATTTCGAATGGTACGGTTACCACCAAAATTTATGATAAACGAGACGATTTTGATTTTGATGTAGTCAATTTCCCTTTTCCCCCGGCGTACCTCATATGGGGTATACATATCTCAACTTATTAGATTCGCCAGAGCTTCTTCAAATCTTAATGACTTTAACTACCATAATAAAGCCCTTCCTGCCAAACTTCTTAGGCAGGGCTATCGTTATTTTACACTTCGTAAGGCGTTTTCGAAATTTTATCGCAGACACAGTGCCTTGTTAGATAAATATAGCGTCAGTCTGAAAACACTTCTGCAACAAGGTATATCGGAACCCGAATTTTATGGTGACTTAGTGTACAGATTTAGAAAAATTGTAGGTAAATCTGACTTTTCGGAGCAATTCAGAAAACTTATTAACCGTTATAAAAGAATTGGCTATAGCCTGGATATTATGCGGCAGACTGCACGCCTAGTTGCCAACCCAATCATTGTTGATGGCTATGCTTCACTCTTTAATTGCACGACGGCGGTTCGGGCCTCAGACCCAATGACGGCTTCCTCGTAAACCTTTTACCAGTGGGTTGGGGCTTGACGATATGTCTTTGGCTTGGCCCGCCGTGGTTCTACTATTGGTTTTCATTTTCTCTGGCAGAGAGTAGAATTAGCCATGAGTACTCGTCTTTGTTTATTATAGTGATTAATTTGATTTTTATGTTTTCGCTTTGATGCGTTGACTGAGTTGGTAGCCTTTATGCGAACCGAATTTTAATGTGTTTCTGTATTAAGAGTAGCATCGGGACCCAGGGTGAAGATAGCTGTAGCTGTAAAAGTGCTTTAACACCCCCGGTGGGTTACTCTACTGATCGTTCTAAGGCGGTGGTCCCGGTGTTAGTCTTACTCTTTGTTGCTTTGTGGTTTATTCTACGAGGCGATTTGTTGTATGTCTTTCCATGTGTCATTTTGTTCTTGTGTTTTTTAGTCCTTTTAGTATTGTGATTACCTCGTTTAGGGAAGAGAGAGCTAATCTTAGTGCTTTTCGTACGTTTGTTCGATTTGTGCTTGTTTGGATTTGTTGGTTTCCTCTTCCTCTTGGGGTCTGGGAAGGGCTGCGGTTTGTGATTGTGGCACTCCCTGGACTTTTCTCTTACCTTTTTTTTGTTATTGTAAACATAATTTTCCAGAAAATTGATAGAAACTTGCAGTAAACATTAACATAGTGATATCAAAAAAGAATTAAACATCTTATAAATAACATCGAGTGTTTATCTCGTCAACATTGATCAAAATAAATTTCCAACTTTGAAAATATATGTTATTTCAGATCTATAGTTTCTCCATTTTTATTCTTTTCAAAATTGACGTCATGTTGACGTGGTCAGTACAGGTTAATCAACATTAGTCATTGACGTATTGCTTCCGCGCCATATATGCGAATACATTATTTTACATATGCATATCATATTTTACATATGCATACCAAAAAATCTGAAATAAAGTCGTTTTAACATGTTTGTTTTCTAGTTTCTTAAAGTATTTAGTTACCGTGGCAGATTAATAATTTCTTACAACTATTATGCTTGATAGTGAGGAGTTCGTGCTACTCCAAACACTAATGTGGCATCTAATGTCCTGATGTCCATATAGTTTTTTTTTTATTACATCTAAATATAGATCAGTTTTATCCTTGTTTGTTTTCAGTGATTGTATGCTTCGTAGTTTATAGGTACCCTATATCAAATACAAATAGTGTGAGGAAGGGTCATGTTTCTGCTGAACTGGGCATATATGCGGTGAAAATACCTTCCCTATGTCTGATCTTGAAGTTCATATGCATTTTCTTTCTTCTTTTTTATAAATAATATTTACATTTTGAGATTTCGTTGCTAACGTACTGTGTATGAGTTTGCTTAATAGTATGGCATGTACCCTGGCTAATACCCAAATGCAGGTATTTATGCGCATATACCCTGGTTAGAATTCGAGGATTTTGTCAATATTGTCTCCCCGATGGCTAACTACTGTAATTTTAAAGACATTCCCGATCAATTCATTTATGAATTCGCTGTTTCGGCAAATAATCTTATATACACGTTTCTGTTTGATTTATTATTTCTGCTGTCTCAGTCTTCAAAACTCTTTCAATAAAGAATGTTTTGTAACTACGTAAATTATTTCAGTTCTGTCCCTTAACCTTGAAGGTCGTTGGGTACCACTGGTGATGTTGCTCCTTCTCCATTTTTCGCTGACTTCCGCTGCTCTTGTGATAATCAAATACCTAAACCTGTCTTTTCCTTGATGTCGTTTTCCTGTTACTTCTTTTTTCCTCATTTCTCCTTTTACTATCCTCTGCAGAATTATCTTCGACATGCCAATTTTTACATGTGACCATACCATCTGAGATAACGAACCATTTTCATGGGCACGAGATTGTCATGCACTACGATTGTTTGTTTGCTTATGTTGAGGTTTACCGGCCCATTCAACCCAATTGGGACATGTCGAGTGCGGTCAGTTTACCTAACCACACATTTACTGGGCAGGCTTAGTCCTATAAGCGGTTAACCAGTATTGTGCACATTCTTTAGCAAGAAAGCACTACGATTGAATCTCAAATTATGTTGCGAATCTACTCATTCATAACATGATCTTTGTAGGAGATATGCAGAAGCCTCCGATAGCATCTCGTTTCAATACTTTAGGTCCTTCTTTCAAGCTCTGCTCTAAGGGTTCAGCTCTTACAGGCATAAAGGAACATGGATACTATGAGCACTCATCAGATTAAATTTAGATGCAAGTGAGATGTTTGTTGCCCTTCTTTATGTCTCTTAGGTTGGAAAAAAAATGCTGTTGTCAGAGCAATTTCGGCAATATTTTCCGGTTTAATCCCCTAGTAAGAGATGATTTATACCAAATATTGAAGTTACCCACAGCTTCTAGCATCAGACATTTGGCAGGTAGCCAGACTCAAACAAAGATGGGAATAGGAACATTCAAATTTCTCAGTAAGGAGCCCATGAGTGGTAAATACATTATGTTTCTGCTATAGCATAATTCTTTTTTTTTTTTTTTTTTTTTTTTTTTTTTGAATACTTCTACTTTTATAACTTAACTGATTTAGCATCTCATACCTTTCGAATTATTATCATATAGGTGAGGTAAGTAAACTGAATAAAACAAGAAAACTGGTTATGACTTTGGCCTCCTGACTAGAAAGTCTGATCACAACAACTTTCATTCTTCTTTTGGTAAATGTATTTATATACATACTTAAAAATGATCTTTTCAAATGAATTAGAGGCGATGCCAGCAGAATAAGTAATCAGTAATGATTTTGAACTAATGTATGGTATTCAACTACAAGCAAGATACATTTATTCCTCAAGGGCCCTTACTAAAGAATTTGATCTCGCCTAATCCTATTTACGGTAGAGGATTACAAAAGTAACATGTTCTTCCTTATATTGAATTGATCTAGTGGTTTCTGACAAACGTCTACATTTTTGTGTTTTGTATGTAGGGAAAGGCAAATATTTATTTATAAAGTATGCAAAATTATGGTTGTCTGAAGCTTTGGTTTTCCAAAGCTATAAAAATGTTTCTGAAAAAAAAACAAAAAAAAAAAACAAAAAAAAAAACAACAACAACAAAAAAAAAAAACATAAAAAAAACTCGCTTATATAGTTGTATAAATATATGTGAACTATATCTTACATGATGGACTAGCCTCTTAAAACTGTAAACCATGTTTTCTTATCTTATCATTATGCATATCTTATGTAACACAACTAATTAACTCCTGCAGCACAGAAACCAATACTGCATATTTTATTACTTATACGAACTGTGGAAAACTTTATTTCTTGACCAATTTCGACGATTGAAAAACGAAAGTCTATTAACTTTTTCTCCTCTTTCTACCTAAAACATTCAAATTGACTTTAAATGTGAAAATAGAAAGACTAAAATATCTACTGTGATGTCATTGCAGAAAGGAGAGGTATCTGATTACAAATTAATGACCAGGCGGCTGACCACCACAGCATGTTGCAGAGCAAGAACTCGATGAAAAGAATAAAAACCACATGTTATCAGCGGGAAGCCTCAAAACCCCACTTCCTTATCATACCCCTATCTCTAGTCAAGAGATGGGGTAACCCCGCTTAATTTTATAAGAGCGCTTGTCCAGCATGTAGGAGAAAGAGATCAGGGTAAAAAGCCATCATTATACTGTTCAATTGTAGCGTTTTCAGGGTTGTCCATGAACTCGAGTATAGCAATTTCGCCGGATACTCACTACAATGTCGGTGTTAAACTTGGTGGAAACGACAACCTCCTCTTCATGTGCCCGTGCGCCATGTTAGTTAAATGTCAGCTTAGCTCCTTTATATTTCTCCCTCTTTGCTTGTCCCCGCCTCGAAGTGACTAAACCTGACCACCCAGCAGACCCAGGAAAGAGCCTAGACAATTCTGCCAGGATTACATATCTCTTCAATCGGGACCGGATGATGATGGTAATATAATCTTCCATTCACTGTTGTCTCTAAATGTAACGTCCGCATGGTTTTCACGAAGTCAAGTATCGCGATCAGCCATCTTTATTCTATCCACAATGTACGACGCTTTGCTTCGTGAAACGAAATGACTCTTCCAGGGTCTCCACAAAAGCCAGCTTCAACAGAAAGACTGTTGAATTGATGAATATAGCAAATTCCTTACATCAGAAATGAAACAAGAGTATCAAAACTTTTTTTAGTTTTCATGTTTAAACGTCAATGTGAGAAATTACACGCTTGGATAGTGTAGAATATATATATATATATATATATATATATATATATATATATATATATATATATATATATACATGTATATATATATATATAGTAATCATAATATCGGTCATGCTCATAATATTTAGTTAAAAAGAGATGAAAGAGATGTTAATTTAGAAAATGCGTAAAGCCTTGGGTTTTCTCATTTACGTGTTTCCGACACAATAAAATCTTTTCTGAGCAGACGTCATAAACCTTACAACATTTCGATATACGAGTAAGTCAACGTACATTATCTAAGTCTGTAATCTCACAAATGAAAATTTGGTTTGTATATTTATTTATTTTTGGGTCTATTGTATATAATCGGGCCATGGTATACGCACGCCAAAATTTCCTTAAGGTAGTTGTCAACGTGATTATCATTGACCAATACAATAAAACCATCCAGTTAACGGTTATGAATAGCTGCGTTATTCTTGTAGCTTTGACGTCAGAGTGCTGTTGATGGAGGGTTATCTGTAAAACCTGGAAATGGGACATTTGGCACATTTGCGAACAGTGCAAATCAAGATCAGACGCCGCAGAACGCGGCATCTGATCAGGGTCTTCTGTGTTTGCTTAAGTTACAGGAAGTTAAGGGTTGAAGGAAACCCCGTTCAGGACCATTTTACGTCTTCACTCAGAGACAATCGACCCACCAGGGCTGTCAGTGCTTTGATTTAATCGTTGTTTTTCGTTGGTTTGTAACATGTGTGTTGTCTATCGCACTTTATTTATTCTTCCTCTTGGTGTCTTTGACGGGTTATATTCTGTGATTATGTCTCTTCGAGGACATGTTATTTATTTATTTTGTTTGTTTATGCGTTCATTAATTTATTGCATAACCGGGTTCAGTAACATAATGAATAAATCCATCACGGTTGCGTTTTTAAATATTGGAGATAGGTTCACAGTTTTACAATTGATAGTACATGTAATTGCTTTAGAGGTTCACAGTTTTACAACTGACAGTACATGTGGTTGTTTTAGTAGTTCAGAAGACAGGAAAATAAACTATTAACCGTTTACCCATTACGAAAACATGCCTATTCAAATATATTGAAAATTTTACCACCAAAAAGAAAATTTTCAGGCAAACAAATTCTGATATTTTCATATTTCTGCTCATAACATAGATTGTGGGTACTCGTTAGAACCGCCTCGGCGAGGCGGTTCTAACGAGTACCCACAGTATATGTTTTTGAGCAGAAATAAGAAAAATAATATATACACCTGTAAACCCCAGTTTTACTATATAAAAGTGAGGTTTGAGGGGGTCAAAATTATATAGGCATGTTTTCGTGATGCTCACTTAAAACATATACGTAGCATCCTCTCTGATTCAAAAGAGATATCACATAAATAATTAGAAAAAAATAAAACAAAAAAAAAAAAAAAAAAAAAAAAAAAAAAGAAAAAACAACAAAAACAAACAAAAAAAAAAAAAAAACAAACAACAAACAAACAAAAAAAAAAAAAAAAAAAAAAACAACATCAAATTTAATTTGCCTCACCTACTTTTAAAGACCCGTATATCGTTATAACTCTAATTTTGTATTCATCATACACCTAAGTCAACATTGAACTCAGTTAACTGTGTTACATTTTCAAACCTCTCTCTATGTTTTTATTTTCTACATTGATTTTAAAATGTATATATTACACACTTTGCGTGATGTTTAGCTGCATTTATATTTTGATCTGATAAAGTGGGTGACTAGAGAATTATTTTTTTTTTTACACAAGCATTATGTTTTTTTTTTTTTTTAAAAAAAGGCATATTAATTAAACAATCCATGTTGTATCAATAATTACTTGTATTTATCATAATACGTACATTTGTTTTACTCAAATTTCTCACTTTTTTTTTTCAGAAATGATCTAGGAAAAAAATCTCTCTTGAAAGTTGTTCATTCTTCTACTGTACTATGTCCGTTCGTGTGTGCATTTATTCTTTCGTTAGTCCGTCCATCTGTTCACACATTTTACGACTTATCATCCGAAACCACTGGAACGATTGAAGCCTACTTTGTTAGAAATGTTGCTTGGCTCAGGCGTATTTAAACAACTGACTTTAACAAGTGATCAACCGTTACCAATCAGTAATGGAGCTACTAGTGATGTGTATCTGGAACTTTTGGTTATGACGGGTGAAGGGAAATGACCCTGCTTGTCTGCTTAGGGCAAAGCGCTCCTTTGAAAAGTGACAGGGAAATATGTAATTTGTGTAACTTAGGGACGTCTTTTCAAACATTATTTTATAGAAGCATGAAAAGACATCCCTAAATTACCCCAATTTGTCTCCTGACTTGGCATTATGATTATCGTGCATTGGCTCAAATTATCCATGTCTAGAACAAATTTCCAAGGCCCAAAGATGTTCGAGCCATTGAAGTTCGACTGTATATTAAAATATTTAATAAACTTCTATCAAACCTCAAGGCGAGATGAACTCAAACTGTGTATAAAAAATAACCTGGGAAGCCTTCTTTCAAATTTACGAAAAAAAAAAAAAAAAAAAAATAGGCAACCAGCTTCCTGGTCGCTATGATTATATACTATAAAACATACTATCGAATTCAGACTGATTTTGGACCCTACTTAGGACAGAAGTTTACCAGTTTGCGAAAATTACCAGGAAACGGTGTACAAGATAGCCGTTATGTATGCTAAAACCGTCAAACGACTTTCTGAAACCATAATTTGCAAGACCAGCTGGGATAAAATTGCTCATGGAACATAATAGTCAGAAATCTATCTTGTTCGCAGAAAAGACAATATTAGGAACCGGCGTTAGTCTTGATGACATGACTATATAGTACAAAAAAACTTTTAATTAATTTTCCCTATTCCGCAAGGCCAGCTATGCTAAAATTGCATTAATTCATTGGGACAAATATTTGTTTAAAAATGTGAAAGCTATTCGGAAACGGGAACCAAGGAAACATTCTGATAAAACAAAGAGTAATATGAGAAATTCTCCGGAACTATACAATCAACTGAGCTCAAATTGCATTTATTGCAGTATCAAACGACAACCTCTTCCAGTTTGCACAAACTGTTTGGAATCGCCACCACCGATTGCCGGCATGACCATATCACGAACCCACCAAAATCACAAGATCCACTGAGATCATAGTGCACGTGCCGTTGCTTGGAACAAGATCTTTAAAGTTGATAAATTAATAGGAACTGGCTTTTAAAACAGCTTCAACGACCGTATGGTATGTTTAAACCTTTAAAGCCTTCAAGAAAAACGGAAGGTCAGCTGAGCTGAAAAATGCAGAGTATCCTTGGGCAATATTTCGTGACGTAAGTCTATGTAATATCTCCATGTTAACCCCGCAATATATAGAGAAAATAGGGTTAAGCATTATTAACTTAATTTTCAGATATTTTCTGTTTTCTTTAAATCTGAATTCAACTTCATCTTTAAAATCGGCGTCTTAGTATACTAATAGCCAGAATTTCTGCCAGAAAGATAAGCAGATAATTGGAACCCATAACACATGTTTTATTGAGAAATAAGAAAACCTATGTTCTCGTAATAACTTAAACTTTCTTATAATTTCTCTTCCCCCGCACCCCACCACCCCCACCCCAACCCCCCGTTTCCCCAACTTTTTCATGTAAAGTTGTGCTTTGTAGTGTTGCCTGAATACTAAATAAATATATTACTTCTCTTGACGGATGTAAGAGTACAAAACTTAAAAAAAAAATGAAACTGTGTTAGGTATTATTCCAGCCGCTGAAAAGGGGCGCTACCTGAATTTGTACAAACGCATTAGAGGGGTGCCAAAGTTGAAATATCAGACTTTTACCAGCATTCCCTAAACGAAAGCAGACGACACTTTCAATTTATTTTTTTCTTTGATTTCACAGAACAAAAATACTTGCCATTTCTCACAAATAGTTTCGGAAAGAGGCAATCTGAATAAAATAAAATGTTATATATATAACATTGTATTTTATTCAAATTGCCTCTTTGTGCTTTAGCACTCTGTGGGCTAATAATCAGATGAAGACTATAATATATAACGTCGTCATCTGATGATTAGCCTACAGAGTGCTAAAGCTTAAACATAAATAAATCGAAGCATGCAATAATAAACGTGTATTGGTACGTCACATTGGTACGTCAGTAAACAAATCTATATGTGAAGTAAACAAGCCTAGTCTCTTGCCATTACCGGTAACATATGATATGGTCACAAAGAAAACGCCTACACACTGAAAATACAAATTATATTATAACCGATGTAAACAGCTGGCTCCCGATTCGCTCGCCCTTACAGGCTAAATGCAGAAACCAACGAAACCTTTTTAATTCAATGCAGGTCATGTATATGCCTATATATCATACATATATGTATATTTTAATTAGTCTAGGTTTACAAACAATCCTAATAAGGGATTTCATGTTTTGTGAAGACACAAAGGAATTCTAATACGTACTTAATCACAAAACACGCTGTATATAAACTAAGATCATTTCATAAGTCAGAACACACTGGCAAGGAGCCTTAAGCTGACTAAATACACTTGGTAAATCTTTTGCCATTTATATCAAGGGAGGTAACTTTCGTGACTTTATGTTTGCTTTCTTGGATACAAAGTCCATTCTAAAAATGTCTACTCTTATAGGAAAGATTTTGCTCCTCTTTTTAGAGTAGACTCCTTTTGAGAAATAAGGCGAGGCAATTTTGATTGGGTTGTTTCCCTTGAAAGTGTAGGTGTTCTCTTTAAGTGGAACTGATATATTTTCGGGAGAGCAAACGCTGTCAAATTTGTTTTAATCCCGTTGAAAACGGGTCTGCTCAAAACAGAAAGAATTTACTCTCATAGGTAGCAAATAATTCTTTCCGTTCAGAATAACATTTATAGAGGACCATTTTCTGAAGACGATTGGTTTGCAGGAGAGCAAACTGGAAGTCACAGAAATCATCTTCTTGTAAAATCTTGTAGTAATCTGGCGGTAGTAAACCACGTGTATCTTAGCATATGCTGAAAGACTCAGCTTTGTTTGACAAGGCTCTTATTCTCTTAGGTTTCACATGGCGAGTGAAGGAAAGGAGGACAAGGACACATCCAATTCCTCAAAGATTCAGACAGACGATTCGGTACAACCTGGGCTTAAGCTCGTTTTGAAAAGGCTTACATATAAATTGGATGCTGACTATTTCCGGAAGTTACAGGATACATTATGTGTGTGGACAGGCTTCTTTGTATTCGTAAGTTTGATGTATATTAAGGCGAATAGCACTTTCAGGGGAGGCAAATCTATCTGCTTCCCTTTTGATAAGGGGTTTGCTCGAAAGTAAAACATTTGCTTTCTTTCTTTCCTTTTAGAGTAGACTGCTTTCCTTAAGATGCTTTGTGTGGAGTGAAACAAACATGACTTAGACGGTTGTCTCCCTTTTAAATCAAGGCTGAAGATTTACCAAGTGAATCAAGTCCCCTCAAATTAATGTTTGTGCAAACTGCGCTTGTCAAAGCAAATAACCTACGTGTGCAATTTCATAATGATATAAGAAACGCTTTGCTGTGTCAATAAGGTTCAAATGTTGTGTAGCTGACTGACAAGTCTGTCCATTTCCTAAAGTGATCTTGACATGCGCACTTTCATATACATAAAGTCGGGTAACAGATTTCTATATAAAATATAAACAATTAACCTGCATTTCACTTGATTCATATACCGATTAATCTGCCTGTGGCGTATAGAAATCCATTACGTGGATCACCTTTTCGTTTAATAGATGCTTACATAGTATAATAGCACTGTGGTATATCTGCACCGACAATTTCGGTTTTGTCGCTGAACCCGGTGTTACGGTAAATAAATAGCTTAGTTGTGGAGCGCTGTGATGCAGTGGTAAAGCGTCGGACACGAGATAGCGAGGTACCAGGTTCGATCCCCACTAACGCCAAGTGTTGTTTCCTTGAGCAAGAGACTTTATCCACATTGCTTAGTACTGGTTTCTACCCAGGAAAAAAAAAAGAGGGCCACATGGAAGATTAGTACTAGTTTACTAAATGTGTTACCCTCTATAAATAAAGTCGATTATTATTATTATTATTATTATTATTATTATTCAGTTTGAATACATATAATCATTTGTATAAAAAATATTAGTTTGAGTAATAAATGTTTACATTTCATCAGCTAATTATGGATTATTCATCGTTCTGGTTTCTTCAGGAAGCAAATACGGTATAGGTCCAACCCGGAAATAGCAATTTCTTGCCTAAATATGATAACGTAAGTAGAATGCCTTCTTCCCAAATATGATCTGAACATTTGATGATAAAAATATCCATTTAATGAGCGAAACCAATCAGAAACAAAGTGCTTTGATTGCCTCATCTATCTGTCATTTGGATTTTTTACCTCAACACCGGAGCTTCGGTGGCCCAGTTGGATGCGCCGTCCGACTGGAGACCAAGAGGTCGCGGGTTCAACCCCGCCGAGGTCGGCAACATTCTTTCGTAGAGATTGAATATGAAATATTTTCTACGGTCATTCTCTCCCTTCCGCTGATTCAAGAAGGGCAGTTGTCAGTTTCTGGCGAAAGAATGTGCACAATACTGGTTAACCGCTTAGAGAACTAAGCCTGTCCAGTAAACGTGTGGTTAGGTAAACTGACTGTGCTCGACATGACCCCATTGGGTTGACTGGACCGTGAAACCTCAACACAAGCAAACCTCAACACCGGGTACAATGACGAAACAGAAATAACCCGTGTAGGGTAAAGTATGTCTGTTATTACCAGTGATCCAAATCTTTGAGTTTTCGGATGGAGTCACAATCTACTCAGTTCTCTTGAACTGTACATTAGTCTTATACTCTATAATTCCCTTAACTAGATTGTAAATCACATGCGATTAGTACTTGTTTTGTTAACCTACTTCAGGTCAACTAACCAATTACCAATCGCATGCTGTACATGTATAGACACTATAGGTTTTATTCGCTAACAGCACAAACCCTAATCAAACTGTGCGGCTGCGCAGACTTATCTGGATTTGCCCTAGTCACATATGTCATAATGTCAATTATATATCTAAAGAACTGAATAAATTGTGACACCGTCTCCAAAACAGTAAAGACCATAGCCTAACTATGAAGACTGATTTTAGTACATAATATTTATACCAACCAAAGTCCCTTTTTCTGAGCGGGTTTATGTATTTTTGAACTCCGCTTATCACCTTCATATGAAGAACTTCACAGAACCTTGATGCATGAAACGAACACCTAATAGGGTTTTTATTTTCCAGGGGTTCGCTTTTGGCCAAGTAGGACCAGCCCTCCCCGATCTGCAACAGATTACTGGTGTAGACCTCAGCACAGCGTCATGGTTGTTCACTGCCTCCTCGTTCGGTTACATGTTTGGTTGTTTTCTCTCTGGGGTTATGGAGAAGAGATTTAATCCCAGGTTTATTCTCTGTGGCTGCTTACTTGGATCTGCTGTGTTTACAACCATAACACCGTGGTTTAAACTATTTAATCTGATGGTTACTGCTAGAGTAGGCAATGGACTATTTTTTGGAGGGATTGATACAGGTATATTTGAGCCTCGATGTGAGAATACGTACCTCCCTATATGCGAGTCCAACGAATACGTAAGTCAATCTGTGCATCCGCGCGCAGTGCCACCAAAATGCTCAATGCTCGCATGAAATAATTTAGCATCCTTAGCTATCCAAAATACTCCCAGTGAATATTTTGATCAGACTATGCGAATCTTTGTCCGGAGATGCGTTGTTTTTATATAGTAGCTCTTATAGTTTACTTTCTGTTTGAACAATGAATATGCATTAAAATCAACGCCTATTTAAACGAACAAGCAAGACAAAAGAATCAGCTTGCTGATTTTTTTTATTTATTTAGCATGCTAAGAGTTAATCCTATTATATTAATAAATCTATGTGTGATATATTTTTCTCATTAAAAGCGCCCGAGCAAATAATGTTTTCGTAAAGAAATAAGAAAAAAAATGAGAATCTTTTTCTATAATTATGTAAGCACATGGTCACCGGAAAAAAAATAGGTGAAATGTGGAGGACTTTGGTTGGTACGTTTTAACAAATTTGGGGTTGGTTGGCTGTGGTGAAAGTGTCGTGTATCTCACGTCACTGAGGCATCTTACAGAGACTGACTTACAGCTGGGCAAGGCTTTCTATCCTTGTAGCAGGTAATAGTGGGGAATGTTTTTATTTTTCCTATTTCTTCCCGGCTTTCATTCCTGTTCCAGTCTCTTCCCTGTCCCTCTCTTTAATCTTCTCAACTATATCTTTTCTCCCATTCTCTGGGAGACGACACAAAATGGCCCACAAGAGTTGTCGTGTCGTTAAACCCAAATACAATCAATCAGTTGAACACTTTTATGCAGAAAAAAAATGGAAATCTGGTTTAAAAGCTGCAAATCTGAACCCCGCCCTCTCCCCCTCCCCCCTCAACCCCCAATAATATAGACCCGTAAACACCCCTGTTATCACTATATAACGTTGGGGAACATTGGTTACAAAATATATAGACTTGTTTACGTAATGGGCTTAAAGGTAGATTCATATGTTCTTGACTTTTTTTTATGAACACCATTTGCAATATGCTCATGTTATGTATTGTATCTGTATTTCTACAAATAATATATGTTCAAACTTAAATATTGCGCTACAACTCATTAGACCGACCCTCCTTTACATCAATTGTATAGGTAGACATCAATATATTTGAAAACCATATTAATACTTTGATAAATCCACTGAACAGAAATCTTGGAACTATTTTCTTTGTGTAAACCTCTACAAGAGCTATTTATATAGAGTTCAACGTATAACTAAATTGGAAATAGCATACATTTACTAGAAAGTATGCTTATTTTGCATATGTGATATTAATATGGCATTCAAGCACATATCACTCTAAAGAGCACTAAAGATGTGAAAATGGGTCACGTGGGTGATACGGCTGTTTTGCTCGGGCAAAAACCCAATATCACCACATTTGGAGCACTCGGCGGTTTTGCCTTTGACTCCGCATACGATGTCAATATAGGCAAACTTGTCAGAAAGAAAAATGTATGATAAATAGACTACGATATGGCAATTTTCATATCATACCCCATATCAACCCGAGACACCCATATCTGAGGGCTGATATGAGTGTCTCGGGTTGATAGGGGTATGATATGAAAATTGCTGTATAATAATCTCTATTAAAAGAAATGAATTTCTTTATAGAGCTTTATGTTAAGTTTGTGAGTGATTCGCCGATGTTTTATGCATCGATAAAACCCGCTAGAAAATGAAACCCATTCCCATAGTAAATAGCTGAAGTAACATAACGAAAACATACCTATATAATTTTGACCCCCTTAAACCCCACTTTTATATAGTAAAACTGGGGTTTACAGGGGTATACATTATTTTTCTTAGTTCTGCTCAAAAACATAGATTGTGGGTACTCGTTAGAACCGCCTCGTCGAGGCGGTTCTAACGAGTACCCACAATCTATGTTTTGAGCAGAAATATGAAAAATATTACAATTTTTTATCTCTGAAAATTTTCATTTTTGGTGGTAAAATCTTCAGTATATTTGAATAGGCATGTTTTCGTAATGACGTGCTATTGTTCAATGATTCATAAAAACAAATTGTAGTTGTGTTTCATTGCTTTAAGAGCAACTATTAGTTTCTGTATAGTTTTGTTAATTATAATAAGAGGACCATGATGGTCCTATATCGCTCACCTGAGCAAACAGCTTTGCATACTAACTGTTGAAGTTTCAGCTAAGTTCACTGCTCTAAGATTTTTATATAAATTTTATAGCCCTGCTCCCCAGCAGCCATATTTTTTCATGCATCATGACGGCCAACTGAATCTTGAAAGCAAGCCACCAAAGGAACAATTCTGCCTAGTTATATTGAAATTGGCCCAGTGGTTTCTGACAAAAAGATTTTTAAAGTGTTTTATATAGCTATATAGGGAAAATAAGCCCCCCCCCCCCCGACACCCCCTAACGGCCATGTTTTTTGACGAATCATGACAGCTTGAACAAACTTGGTAGAGGGTCACCAAAGAAACATTCTTGCCAACTTATATTGAAATCAGTTCAGTGGTTTCTGACAAGAAGATTTTTAAAGTTTTCTGTTTAGATATATAGGGAAAATAGGCCCTATCCCTAGCAGCCAAGTTTTTTGACGAATTATGATTTCTTGAATAATCTTGGTAGAGGGTCACCAAAGCAACATTCCTGCCAAGTACTATTGAAATTGGTCGGATGGTTTCTGACAAGAAGAATTTTAAAGTTTTCTATACAGATATATAAGGAAAATAAGCCCCGCCTCCTGGCGGCCATGTTTTTTGAAGTATCATGAGGGGTTGAACAACATTGGTAGAAGGTCACCAAAGCAACATTCCTGCCAAGTTACATTGAACTCGATCCAACGGTTTCTTACGAGAAGATTTTTAAACTTTTCTGTATAGATATATAGGAAAAATATGCCCCGCCCCCTAGCGGCCATGGTTTTTGATGAATCCTGACAGCTTGAACAACTGTGGTAGAGGGTCACCAAAGAAACATTCCTGCCAAGTTATATTGAAATCGGTCCATTGGTTTCTGACAAGAAGATTTTTAAACTTATCTATATAGATATATAGGGAAAATAAGCCCCACCTCCTGGCGGCCATGTGTTTTGACGAATCATGATAACTTGGTTTCTGACAAGAAGATTTTTAAAATTTTCTATAAAGATTTATAGGGAAAATTTGCCCCGCCCCCAGGCGGCCATGTTTTTTGATGAATCATGACGACTTGAACAATTTTGGTAGAGGGTTACAAAAGAAACACTGCAATGTTATAATAAAATCGGTCCTGTGGTTTCTGACAAGAAGATCATTAAAGTTTTCTGTATAGATATATAGGGAAAATAAGTCCGACCCCTTGCGGCCATGTTTTTTGACGAATCATGATAACTTGAACAATCTTGGTAGAGGGTCAATAAGGAAACCGTCCTGGTAAGTTATAATGAAATCGGACCAGTGGTTTCTGACAAGAAGATTTTTAAATTTTTCTATACAGAAAATTAAAAATCTTCTTGTCAGAAACCACTGGACCAATTTTATATACTTTTGCGGAAATGTTCCTTTAGTGATCCTCTACCAAGATTGTTCAAGCCATAGTGGTTTCTGACAAGAAGATTTTTTAAAGTGTTCTATGTAAGTATATAGGGAAAATAATCCCCGCTCCCCTGGCGGCCATGTTTTCTGATGAATCCAAATGGCTTGAACAATCTTGGTAGAGGATCACCAAAGGAACATTTCTGCAAAATTATATTGAAATCGGTCCACTGGTTTCTGACAAGAAGATTTTTAAAGTTTTCTATATAGATATATAGGGAAAATAAGCCCCGCCCCCTGGCGGCCATTTTGTTTGACGAATCCAAATGGCTTGAACAATCTTGGTAGAGGATCACCGAAGCAACATTTCTGCAAAAGTATATTGAAATCGGTCCAGTGGTTTCTGACAAGAAGATTTTTAAAGTTTTCTATATAGATATATAGGGAAAATTAAGCACCGACCCCTGGCGGCCATGTTTTTGACGAATCCAAATGGCTTGAACAATCTGGGCAGAGGATCAGCAAAGAAACATTTCTGCAAAAGTATATTGAAATCGGTCTAGTGGTTTCTGACAAGACGAATTTTAAAATCTTCTATATAGATATATAGGGAAAATAAGCCCCGCCCCCTGGCGGCCATGTTTTCTGATTAATCCAACTGGCTTGAACAATCGTGGTAGAGGATCACCAAAGGAACATTTCTGCAAAAGTATATTGAAATCGGTTCACTGGTTTCTGACAAGAAGATTTTTAAAGTTTTCTATATAGATATATAGGGAAAATAGGCCCCAACCCCTGGCGGCCATGTTTTTTGACGAATCCAAATGGCTTGAACAATCTTGGTAAAGGATTACCAAAGGAACACTTCTGCAAACGTATATTGAAATCGGTCCAGTGGTTTCTGACAAGAAGATTTTTAAAGTTTTCTATATAGATATATAGGGAAAATTAAGCACCGCCCCCTGGCGGCCATGTTTTTTGACGAATCAAAATGGCTTGAACAATCTTGGTAGAGGATCACCAAAAGGAACATTTCTGCAAAATTATATTGAAATCGGTCCAGTGGTTTCTGACAAGACGAATTTTAAAATCTTCTATATAGATATATGGGGAAAATAAGCCCCGCCCCCTGGCGGCCATGTTTTATGATGATTTCAAATGGCTTGAACAATCTTGGTAGAGTATCACCTAAGGAACATTTCTGCAAAATTATATTGAAATCGGTCTAGTGGTTTCTGACAAGAAGATTTTTAAATTTTCTATATAGATATATAGGGAAAATAAGCCCCGCCGCCTGGCGGCCATGTTTTTTGACGAATCCAAATGACTTGAAAAATCTTGGTAGAGGATCACCAAAGGAACATTTCTGCAAAATTATATTGAAATCGGTCCTTTGGTTTCTGACTAGAAGATTTTTTTTTTTGTTTTTGGTTAAATAATCTTTTTTTAGCTCCTGTGACCTAGATATGCAATGGACCGAAACCATTTGAACAACTTTGAAAGAGGACCAACCAAAGATCATTCCTGTGAAGTTTGGTTAAAATCCAATCAGTAGTTTAGGGGATGTTGTTTAAAGATTGTGGACGGACGGACGACGACGACGGACGGTGAGTGATCACAATAGCTCACCTTGAGCCTTCGGCTCAGATGAACTAAAAAGAAACCTTTGCGTTTTTAGCTCACCTGAGCCGAAGGCTCAAGTTGAGCTATTGTGATCACTCACCGTCTGTCGTCGTCGTCTGTCTGTCCGTACGTCCGTCCACAATCTTCAAACAATCTCCTAAACCACTGATTGGAATTTGACCAAACATCACAGGATCGGTCCTTGGTTGGTCTTCTTTCAAAGTTGTTCAAATGGTTTCAGTACATTGCATATCTAGGTCACAGGAGCTAAAATAGATTTTTTAACTAAAAACTTAAAAAATCTTCTTGTCAGAAACCACTTGGCCGATTTCCATATAATTTTGAAGAAATGTTTCTTTGGTGACCCTCTACCAAGATTGTCCAGTCATTTGGATTCGTCAAAAAACATGGCCGCCAGGGGGACGAGGCTTATTTTCCCTATATATCTATATAGAAAACTTAAAAAATCTTTTTGTCAATAACCACTGTATCGATTTCATATATAGATAATTTTGCAGCAATGTTCCTTTGGGATCCTCTACCAAGATTGTTCAAGCCATTTGTATTCGTCAAAACAAATGGCCTCCAGGGGGCGGGGCTTATTTTCCCTATATATCTATATAGAAAACTTAAAAATAAAAGTCTTCTTGTCATAAACCACTGAACCGATTTCCATATAATTTTGCAGAAACGTTCCTTTTGTGATCCTCTACCAAGATTGTTCAAGCCATTTGGATTCGTCAAAACTCATGGCCGCCAGGGGGTGGGGCTTATTTTCCCTATATTATCTATATAGAAGACTTAAAAAAGTCTTTTTATTAGAAACCACTGGGCCAATTTCCGTATAATTTTGCAGAAATGTTCCCTCTACCAAGATTGTTCAAACCATTTGTATTTGTGGAAAAACATGACGGACGTACGGACGGACGGACGACGACGACAGTCGTTGAGTGATCACAATAGCTCACCTTGAGCCTTCGGCTCAGGTGAGGTGAAAACGCAAAGGTTTCGTTTTAGCTCACCTGAGACGAAGGCTCAAGGTGAGCTATTGTGATCACTCACCGTCCGTCGTCGTCTTCATCGTTGTCGTCGTCCGTCTGTCCGTCCGTCCGTCCCTCCGTCCACAATCTTTAAACAACATCTCCTCCTAAACTACTGGTTGGATTAAAACCACAGGAATGATCCTTGGTTGGTCCTCTTTAAAAGTTGTTCAAATGGTTTCGGTCCATTGCATATCTAGGTCACAGGAGCTAAAAAAAGATTTTTTAACTAAAAACTTAAAAAATCTTCTAGTCAGAAATCACAGGATCGATTTCGATATAATTTTGCAGAAATGTTCCTTTGATAATCCTCTACCAAGATTGTTCAAGCCATTTGGATTCGTCAAAAAATATGGCCGCCAGGGTGGGGGGGGGGGGCGGGGGCGGGGGGGGAGGGAGCGGGGGCGGGGCTTATTTCCCCTATATATCTATATAGAAAACTTTAAAAATCTTCTTGTCAGAAACCACTAGACCGATTTCAAAATAATTTTGCAGAAATGTTCCTTTGGTGATCCTCTACTAAGATTATTCAAGCTATTTGGATTCATCAAAAAGCATGGCCGCCAGGGGGCGGGGCTTATTTTCCCTATATATCTATATAGAAGATTTTAAAATTCGTCTTGTCAGAATCAACTGGACCGATTTCAATTGAATTTTGCAGAAATGTTTCTTTGGTAATCCTCTACCAAGATTGTTCAAGCCATTTGGATTCGTCAAGAAACTTGGCTGCCAGGGGGCGGGGCTTAATTTTCCCTATATATCTATATAGAAAACTTTAAAAATCTTCTTGTCAGAAACCACTGGACTGATTTCAATATACTTGTGTAGAAATGTTCCTTTGGTGATCCTCTACCAAGATTGTTCAAGCTATTTGGATTCGTCAGGACCGATTTCAATACAACATTGCAGGAATGTTTCTTTTGTAACCCTCTACCAAGATTGTTCAAGTCGTCATGATTCATCAAAAAACATGGCCGCCAGCGAGCGGGGCTTATTTTCCCTATATATCTATATAGAAAACTTTAAAAATCTTCTTGTCAGAAACCACTGGACCGATTTCAATATAATTTTGCAGAAATGTTCCTTCGGTGATCCTCTACCAAGATTGTTCAAGCCATTTGGATTTATAAAAAAAACATGGCCGCCAGGGAGCGGGGCTTATTTTTCCTATATATCTATATAGAAAACTCTAAAAATCTTCTTGTCAGAAACCACTGGACCGATATCATTATATATTGGCAGAAAAAATTCCTTGTTGACCCTCTACCAAGATTGTTCAAGTTATCATGATTCGTCAAAAAACATGGCCGCAAGGGGTCGGGGCTTATTTTCCCATATATCTATACAGAAAACTTTAATGATCTTCTTGTCAGAAACCTCAGGACCGATTTCAATAAAACATTGCAGGAATGTTTCTTTTGTAACCCTCTACCAAGATTGTTCAAGTCGTCATGATTCATCAAAAAACATGGAAACCTGGGGGCGGGGCATATTTTCCCAATATATCTTTATAGAAAACTTTAAAAATCTTCCTGTCAGAAACCACTGGACCGATTTTATTATCACTTGGCAGAAATGTTTCCTTGTTGACCCTCTATAAAGATTGTTCAAGTTATTATGATTCGCCAAAGGAGTTGGGGCTTATTTTCCCTATATATCTATATAGAAAACTTAAAAAGTCTTCTTGTCAGAAACCACTGGACCGATTGCAATATAATTTTGCAGAAATGTTGCTTTGGTGATTCTGTACCAAGATTATTCAAGCCAGTTGGATTTTTCAAAAACATGGCCGCCAGGGGTCGGGGCTTATTTTCCCTATATATAACTATACAGAAAACTTTAATGATCTTCTTGTCAGAAACCACAACACCGATTTCAATAAAACATTGCAGGAATGTTTCTTTTGTAACCCTCTACCAAGATTGTTCAAGTCGTCATGATTCATCAAAAAACATGGCCGCCTGGGGACGGGGCATATATTCCCTATATATCTTTATAGAGAACTTTAAAAATTTTCTTGTCAGAAATCACTGGACTGATTTTATTATAACTTAACAGAAATGTTTCCTTGTTGACCCTCTACCAAGATTGTTCAAGTTATCATGATTCGTCAAAAAAATTGCCGTCAGGAGTTGGGGCTTATTTTCCCTATATATCTATATAGAAAACTTAAAAAATCTTCTTGTCAGAAACCACTGGACCGATTGCAATACAATTTTGCAGAAATGTTGCTTTGGTGATTCTGTACCAAGATTATTCAAGCCAGTTGGATTTTTCAAAAACATGGCCGCCAGGGGTCGGGGCTTATTTTCCCTATATATTTTTATAGAAATCTTGAAAATTCTTGTCAAAAACCACGGAACCGATTTCATTATAACTTGGCAAAATGTTTCCATGATAACCCTCTACCAAGATTGTTCAAGTTATCGTGATTCATCAAACAAGAGGACCATGATGGTCCTATATCGCTCACCTGAGCTAACAGATTTGCATATTTACTGTTGAAGTTTCAGCTAAGTTTATTGCTCTATGATTTTTGTATAAATTTTATAGCACCAACCTCCCACACCCCGCCCCACCCCCGGCCATGTTATTTTAACGCATCTTGACAATTTGAACGGAATTTTAAAAGAGAGTCACCAAAAGAACATTTCTGCCAAGTTATATTGATGGTCTAGAGGTTTTTCATATAGCTATAAAGCCCTACCCCCTAACGGCCAAGTTTTTTGACGAATCATAACAGCTTGAACAAACTTGGTAGAGGGTCACAAAAGGAACATTCCTGCCAAGTTATATTGAAATCTGTTCAGTGGTTTCTTAAAAGTTTTCTATTTAGATATATAGGGAAAATAAGCCCCATCCCATGGCAGCCATGTTTTTTGACGAATCATGATTGCTTGTATAATTTTGGTAGAGGGTCTGCAAGCAACATTCCAGCCAAGTAATATTGAAATCGGTCATGGGGTATGTGACAAGAAGAATTTTAAAGTTTTCTATGCAGATATATACGAAAAATAAGCCCCACCCCTCATGGGGCCATGGTTTTTGATTTATCATGAAGGCTTGAACAATCTTGGTAGAAGGTCACCAAAGCAATATTCCTGCCAAGTTACATTGAACTCGGTCCAACTGTTTCTCACGAAAATAAGCCCCGCCCCCTAGCGGCCATGTTTTTTGACGAATCATGACGGCTTGAACAATCGTTGTAGAGGGTCACCAAAGAAACATTCCTGCCAAGTTGTATTGGAATCACTCCATTGGTTTCTGAAAAGAAGATTTTTATATATAGATATATAGAGAAAATAAGCCCCGCCCCCGGCGGCCATGTTTTTTGACGAATCATGATTACTTGAACAATTTTAGTAGAGGGTCACCAAGGAAACATTTCTGCAAAGTTATAATGAAATCGGTCCAGTGGTTTCTGACAAGAAGAGTTTTAAAGTTTTCTATATAGATATATAAGGAAAATAAGCCCCGCCCCCTATCGGCCATGTTTTTTGACGAATCATGACGGCTTGAACAATCTTGATAGAGGGTTACATAAGAAACATTCCTGCAATGTTATATTGAAATCGGTCCAGTGGTTTCTGAAAAGAAGATCATTAAAATTTTCCATATAGATATATAAGGAAAATAAGCCCCGCCCCCTAGCGGCCATGTTTTTTGACAAATCATAACGTTTTGAACAATCTTGTTAAAGGGTCACCAAGGAAACATTTCTGCGAAGTTATATTGAAATCAGTCCTGTGGTTTCTGACGATAAGATGTTTTCAAGTTTTCTATATAGATATATAGGAAAAATAAGCCCCGCTAGCGGCCATGTTTTTTGACAAATCATGACGGCTTGAACAATCTTGATAGAGGCTTACTAAGGATACATTTCTGCCAAGTTATATTGAAATCGGTCCAGTCGTTTATGACAAGAAGATTTTTAAAGTTTTCTATATAGACATATTGGGAAAATAAACCCCGCCCCCTAGCGGCCATGTTTTTGGATGAATCATGGCGCCTTAAAAATCTAGGTAGAGGATCACCGAAGAAACATTTCTGCAAAATTATATTGAAATCAGTTCAGTGGTTTCTGACAAGAAGATTTTTAAAGTTTTCTATACAGATATATAAGGAAAATAAGCCCCGCCCCCTGGCGGCCATGTTTTTTGACGAATCCAAATGGCTTGAACAATCTTGGTAGAGGATCACCGAAGAAACATTTCCGCAAATCTATATTGAAATCGATCCAGTGGTTTCTGACAAGAAGATTTTTAAAGTTTTCTATATAGATACATAGGGGAAATAAGCCCCGCCCCTGGCGGCCATGTTTTTTGACGAATCCAAATAGCTTGAACAATCTTGGTAGAAGATCACCGAAGGAATATTTCTGCAAAATTATATTGAAATCGGTCCAGTGGTTTCTGACAAATGGATTTTTAAATTTTTCTATATAGATATATAGGGAAAATAAGACCCGCCCCTTGGCGGCCATGTTTTTTGACGAATCCAAATGGCTTGAACAATCTTGGTAGAGGATCACCGAAGAAACATTTCTGCAAAATTATATTGAAATCAGTCCAGTGGTTTCTGACAAGAAGATTTTTAAAGTTTTCTATATAGATATATAGGGAAAATAAGCCCCGTCCCCTGACGGCCATGTTTTTTGACGAATCCAAATGGCTTGAACATTCTTGGTAGAGGATCACTAAAGGAATATTTCTGCAAAATTATATTGAAATCGGTCAAGTGGTTTCTGACAAGAAGATTTTTTAAGTTTTAGTTATAAAATCTATTTTAGCTCCTGTGACCTAGATATGAAACGGACCGGAACCATTTGAACAATTTTGAAAGAGGACCAACCAAGGATCATTCCTGTGAAGTTTGGTCAAAATCCAATCAGTGGTTTAGGAGGAGATGTTGTTTAAAGATTGTGGTCGGACGGACGGACAGACGGACGACGACGACGACGACGGACGGTGAGTGATCACAATAGCTCACCTTGAGCCTTCGGCTCAGTCGAGCTAAAAACATGGCCGCTAGGGTGTGGAGCTCATTTTCCCTTTATATCTATATGGAAAACTTGGAAACATCTTCTTGTCAGAAACCACTGGACCGATTTCAATATAACTTGGCAGAAATGTTTCCCTTATGACCCTTAACCAAGATTGTTCAAGCCGTCATGATTTGTCAAAAAACATGGCTGCTAGCGGGCGGGGCTTATTTTCCCTATATATCTATATAGAAAACTTGAAAAACTCTTCTTGTCAGAAACCACTGGACCGATTTCAATATAAATTGGCAGAAATGTTTCCTTGGCGACCCTTTACCAAGATTATTCAAGCTGTCATGATTTGTCAAAAAACATGGCAGCTAGGGGGCGGGGCTTATTTTCCTTAAATATCTGACGTATAGAAAACTTTAATGATCTTTTTGTCAGAAACCACTGGACTGACTTCAATATAACATTGCAGAAATGTTTGTTATGTAACCCTCTTTCAAGGCTGTTCAAGCCGTCATGATTCGTCAAAAAAAACATGGCCGCCAGTGGGGGTGGTAGTGGCTTGTTTTCCCTATATATCTATATAGAAAACTTTAAAAATCTTCTTGTCAGAAAATACGGGACCGATTTCATTATAACTTGGCAAAAATGTTTTCTTTGTGACCCTCTACCAAGATTGTTCACGTTATCATGATTTGTCAAAAAAAAAAAAAAAAAAAAAAAGACATGGACATGGCTACTAGCGGGTAGGGCTAATACCCATATATATCTATACAGAAAACAAAAAAGTCTTCTTTTCAGAAACCAATGGACCAATTTCAATATAACTTAGCAGGAATGTTTCTTTGGTGACCCTCTACCAAGGTTGTTCAAGCTGTCATGATTCTTAAAAAAACATAGCCGCTAGAGGGCTGGGCTTATTTTCCCTATATATCTATATAAAAAACTTTAAAAATCTTCCCGTAAGAAACCGTTGGATCGAGTTCAATGTAACTTGGCAGGAATGTTGTTTTGGTGACCCTCTACCAAGATTGTTCAAGCCTTCATGATACGTTAAAAAACATGGCCCCCAGGGGAGCGGGGCTTATTTTGCATATATATCTGTATAGAAAACTTTAAAATTCTTCTTGTCAAATACATCCTGACTGATTTCAATAATGCTTTGGTGACCCTCTACCAAGAATGTTCAAGCAATCCTGATTTGTCAAAAAACATGGCTGCTAGGGAGTGGGGCTTATTTTCCCTATAGATTTAAATAGAAAACTTTAAAAATCTTCTTGTGAGAAACCACTGAACCGATTTCAATTTAACTTGGCAGGAATGTTTCTTTGGTTACCCTCTACCAAGTTTGTTCAAGCTGCCATTATTCTTCTTCTTCTTCAAAAAAAAAAAAAAAAAAAAAAAAAAAATGGCCGTTAGGGGCTAGGGCTTTATAGCAATATAAAACACTTTAAAACTCTTTCTGTCAGTAACCACTGGACCAATTTCAAAACAACTTGGCAGAAATATTTATTTGGTAACCCTCCTTCAAGATTCAGTCAAGTCGTCATGATGTGTTAAAAAGAAAAAAAAAAAAACATGGCTTGGGTGTGTGTGTGTGGTGGGGGTGGGGGGGGGGGGGGGGCGGGGTGGGACGGCAGGGCTATAAAATTTATACATAAATCTTAGAGCAGTGAACTTGGCTGAAACTTCAACAGTAAGTATGCAAATTTGTTTGCTCAGGTGAGCATATAGGACCATCATGGTCCTCTTGTTTTTTTTTTTTTTTTTTTTTTTTTTGCTTGTTTTTTTTTTTTTTTTTTCATTTCAGTGTCAAATGCGTTTCTTTTCACCGTCTGGAAGAATGACGTTCGTACCTACATACAGATAATGTACTTCTTATTTGCATCTGGCGGAATTATTGCCCCACTTGTAACAACTCCGTTCCTATCTACCAATGTAGACAAGTCACTTCCGGCTTCCAGCTACGTCAATAACAAGACAGCAGATGGCGCTAATGAAACAACTCTTTCGAATTCTACAGCAGAAATTCCAGTTTTCAGGGAAACCAACGTGCACTTTCCATTTATGATATCTGGTATTCTTAATGTCTGTGCGGCAGGTACATTTATTCTGATATTTTTCAAAACACGAGAACATGCGCCTAATGTTGCGCAGAAAAACGCAAGTGAAACTGAGAAGACGACGGAGAAACAGCACTTTTCCAAAGTAAAGTATGTCACTGCTGTTATAATTTTGGCCATTTTGTTTGGTATTTTAACAGGCTTGCTCGAATCGTCAGTAGGACTTCTAATGACGTTTTCATTACGTCATCTCAAATGGACTAAACCGGAAGGAAGTTTGGCTACTACCATGTTTTGGGTAGCATACGCGTTAGGAAGCTTCTTGTGCATTTTTCTTGTACAGTGTTTTAGAACAGGAACCCTGCTTTTATGTTATCTTCTTCTTTCAATCATAAGTTTATCTGGCCTAACAGCTGCAAGTATTTACATGACCCATACGCCAGTTTGGATCTGTTTCCTTTTAACCGGGTTTTCGATGTCTGTAATGTGGCCGGCTGTGTTTACTTGGACCGAAGAACGAGTGACATCAGTAACAGGAAGAATAGCCTCATTATTTCTTGTCGCGGGCTCTGTGTGTTCTATGCTCAATCCCCTTGCTATTGGATACACTATGGACAATGTAGCTAATATATGTTATACATATTGGATCCTTGGAGAGGCTGTGCTCCTTTTGATTTTATTTCTGTCTCTGTCGGCATTATACTGGAATGTAGATTTAGATCAGTCTGGACAACCAGCTGACAAAGAAACTAAATAAAAACTGAAACTCGTCTGATAGAAAGATAATGAGTTTCAGTAAAAATGTCGGCTGTGGATGGATAGTGTCATAGTTTATGTGTATTTTCCGTGATACAACTGATCGTTGCAAGAATGAATACGTTCAGAACACTTATTCATCCAAATATAGAACTTCTAAATCATTTATTACAGCAGAACATGAATTTTTAGTCATACCTCCCTGTGTTGTATAAACCATGATCCAAACCGGACTGATCGAGCAAGGAAAGTACGTCGAAGCTATTATCAGACGTCTGAGCTCTTTGCGACCGTATAGTATCAACAAGGGAGACTAACTTTCCTTACGTTTTGTTCGCCTCTTGAGATAGACTGATACATTGTGAAGACAGACTGGGGACTATCCTGTATGACATACTGCATAAAATTGAATATTCCTTTTACACAAAAAATGTACTTTTTACATTGGTTTACTTCGTCATAAAACATATATGTGATACAAAAATGTATCACGTGATCCTTCCATTCTTTTTGCAATGACATGAGAACACACTAATGTGTGCTTAGCATAGACCAAGCTTTTTTTGAAAGCTAATACTTGAAGACCGTATAAGCCGCTGACGACATAGGTGTATATTAATGGCACCCAATCAGACTGTCCATCCACATAGTCTGATTAGGATCGTCTATTTATGTAGATAGTGTTACTTGTATTTTGTTGGCCTGTCTTTGAAAACCTTTCTGGTATTTGATTTATCACTGATCCCTTCCCAGAGTTTTGAAAGTTTATATGAGACTCAATGACGAGGCCTTATTGGCCGAAACTAGCTGACATTGCATAGAAAAAATGGACATATCAGCTGTTATTATTTGTGTGTGTGTTAATTGCTCTCACGGGGTATTCCATTTTGAACATACTTTATTATATACAGGACGCGATCTCTTCCAAGTATTTGATCCACAAAACTCCATGGAATGACCTCTCTGGGACAAACAAAAGGGTTGTTCAGCGTCTGCAATATATCTGCTGTGCTGTAAGGCTAGAATTAAAAATAATGTCTCCCCTTAACCTTACATTCCTCATATACTCGGTCATTCCTTCCCGTATTTTTCTTTTCGTTTCAACAACCCTTACACTTTACTCGTAGCCCTGGAAAATGACGATACTAAAATATAGTCGCTTGGTTCAGTTAATGCGCTTTTTGGTACATTTGGTAGAGTTCCGGTAAATTTTCACAAGGAATACATCTTTCATGATTTCTTGTTCGCTTGTCTGCACACTAATCCCATTATAAAAACGTTTTTTTTTTGTTTTTTTTTGTTTTTTTTTTTTATAGAAAGGAAAGAATTTACTCCCAAGGGGAGCAACTTCTTTCCTTTTAGAGGAGCCGCCTTTGTAGGAGGGAGGTAAAATCAATTTTAGAAAAGTTGCATTCCCCAAGCCCTGAAAGTGAGTCCATTCCTCTTATTACTTCGACTCAAACACAGAAATGCATTTCCAAGATCTAGGAACTAAAGAGGATTTATTCGTGATTAAATAAAACGTTTAATCTCCAAGGGTACACTTTAAATTGATTCAAGGAAAAACAAGATATTTCTCATCAAGGTAATTTCAATAAGTGTTCAGTCCATTCCGTTGAGGACTATCAGCACTTAATACTAGAATTAAGAGAATTAATTTTGGTTTCTACAACATGGTCGTTACGCATACCTATGTTCCATAAGCTACACAATAAAAGTTAACGCCAAGGTCAGTTCGCGCCGACTGATCAGGGCATTCGTTGCCAGCTTACATAAACGAAATATAATTATGAAAGACAGATTCGTATAAGTCCTTGACATTTTTCTGAACCCCAGTTGAAATATGTTCATGTTGATATGCATTGTATCTGTATTTGTAAAAATTAATATGTATAAGCTAAAAGAAATATAAAAACTACGAGGGGCGGTCGGAAAATATCCGCACTTTTCATGCTCCTGTCTTTCCACGTGCAGCTATCACATAAATTATAAATGTGCGAAACTACATATTATCACCGAAAATCGGCCAGTTTAAGTTCAATGAGAAATGTGTATACACTAAGTTTTGAGCATTTACACAAGGTAGGTGTTAGGGCTACCATGGGCTCTAAGCTTTGGGAACAGAGGTCTGTAATAAAGTTCTTGCTTTTAAAGGGTGAAGAATCTTGCCACATCTTTCAATGGTTATAGAAAAGTTTTTCAAAGCCTGTGTATCCCGTTAACCTTTAAATCTGGGTTTTACATTTAGGGAGGACAGGACAAGTGTTAAGGACACGCCTAGGCCAGAGAGCCCAGCTAGGACAGTGACCCCTACAATAGAGGCATTTATCACTAAAGATCGCAGAGTACCATTGCATGAGGTAGCTAATCAGTAAAGCATCAGTAAAGCGTCGGCAGATTTTTACACGAAAAACTAGGTAGGACCAAGGTAAGTGCTTAGTGGATGCAGCTGACAAAAGACCAAAAGCATCCAAGGTGACCATAAGAAAAGAACATTTGTGAGATTTTAACCATGATGAAAATAAGTTTTTGAACTGTATTGTCACTGGGGATGTAATGTGGGTTCATTATGCTGAACCCAAAATAAAAGCAGTCAAAGCAGTGGAAACGTGCTGGTTCCCCGCCTAGCAAGAAGTTCAAGATGTCTCCATCTGCTGGCAATGTTATTCTGGTTACCTTTTGGTACTCACGTGAAATAATACTGGCTCATTTCATACCAAAAGTATACCATTCTAAAGTGAAAAAAAAAGCTAAAAAGAAAACTTGAAAAACTGCGTCCTATGATAGCCTAGAAAATGTCTTTCTTTTGCATGACAATGCCCCCGATCATACTGCTTCATCTGCAGTAGAACTTATCAACTCCTTCAAGTGGTAATATTGTTGTTCTACTCTCAGTATAGCCCAGATCTTGTCCCTCCCTACCCCTATCCCCTTGTGACTTTTATTTATTTCCAGAACTGACAAAAAGCTCAGTAGAAAAATATGGGACAAAGGCGGCGTTGATTTCAGTAGTAGGTCTACTTTATAGTTGGCAGCGGGAATACAAAAGCTCCCAAAAGTAAACAGTATACTTTGGGAATTGATAAAAAAATATTTTTTGAAAACTATTTAACTTTTTTGAGAAAGAGCAAAACGTCCGGATATTTTCCGACCGCCCTCGTGCGTGTCCACATCTACAAAATGTTTATACGTAGTGAGTGCATTGTAACGTCAGTTTACTCCAGTGTACATGTATTTGTAGCAACCCTACATTATGTTTGTGGCAACCAGCAGAGAAGGCTTATCTGCTACCTTTCTGTAGCTTATAGCGTTAATGCCATTTTCCTGTGTTTTCAAATGTATTTCCGCTATAAAGTAGAAGATACTTGTAGTTTATTCGCACTTCATCCATTTATTGGTGAACCAGCCTATCCTTGCTTGGATGTCACAGAATCTTAATCCTTAAAGCACCAAGTAAACGTATACATGTACATGTAGCAGACAACTTTCAATATAGTAATATAACTGTTCAAAGAAAACAGAACGTTTCATTTCATGTGAATCGTCTGCTAGCAGACACTTCATATGAACTGTTAAACCGTATATCCTTTGAAAATTACAAAACAAAGAAGAAAAATCTGCTGTAGATGTGATCAGCATTTTAAGAGTTAAACGCCTCTGGCTACCCTCTTCCTGATAGTAATTATACAATAATTGAAAACGAAAATAGGATTTCTTCAAAGGTTTCCAGGGGTTTAAGTTTAACTGCAGGGTGCCGCAAATTCACTGCGCTAAACGGATTTATACGCATATACAATCTAGACAGAGGTTTTAAGATAAATAGTTTTATATGTCTTGACATTTTATTCAAAATGACTAATTTGTGAGCCCTTTAGAATCACATCACAATGTTTATCCTAATAATATACTAAAAATACAATTTTAATGAATGCACGCATAATATCCCAGACAGCATTCTTAATAAATCTACAGCGTGCCGTTATCGGCACGTCAGCTACTCAGACGGGCCGATAACGGTCCCCTATAGATATATGTAGAATGCTTACTGGGATGTTTCAATGAGCAAATATGATGTTATCTTTGTGCCCCGACTTTTCTGGAGCAACATATATTAGTAAGCGTCATCTTGCTTCATCATTCCAGATATAGAGTTTTAGATTTAAGTAGGGGAAATGTCCCCCTCTCTGGAGAACTCTGTATAAGCCGTATCGTGTGAATGTGCCTTTCGGTCATATGCCAACAGCAAAGCATCCTTTCAGTCTGGTCTGCTTACAAAATAATATAACGTAAAATATATTGCTATATATGCAATTTTCACTATATTCATCATAAAAGGAAACAACTTTATAATGCACAAATTTACATTTAGTTGCTTGTTATATATATATTTATTTAAAAAAAAAGTGCTTTTTCTGTGTTTATGCAGGCTTTTTCCAGCTGGCAGGCGATACATAAAATGGCCATGTTTAGTTACAATCTAGAACTGATGCTAAAGCGTGGTGTATTTTCCTCGTTATGCTGTTGCACTTACAACATAAAATTTTGAATCATAAAATACTTGTTTACAATTCTAAAACAGCTACTTGCCTAAAATCATTTCTATCTTTATGAAGAATTTATTGAAGTTTTGTTTGTCTTTTAATTGATTAAATTCTTCTTTAATGTTAATGTCACTAACATGCTTTTATTGAAATTTGATATTTATTACGCTTCTCTTTTTTTTTTTTTTTTTTTTTTTTTTTTTCATTTCTGCTCTCTTTGATTAACAAGCAGCAGGTTCATGCAAGGGACACTTATACTTGATTAAGTCACATTTAAACATGGCTCAGAAATATATTTTAAGGAAATTAAGAATTGGAACAATTTGGTTCTTTCAGTTACCAAAAGGATAAAAGTCAGTAATTTCTGCAACAAGACTGCTTCTATAGGACTGAAGTTTACTCACAGATAAAGACATTGCTCTCAGTCTACAGTTCTTACATAACAAGATTTTCAAAACAACAAAATCTAAGCACGATTCCATGCTAAGATGCATAGCGTTTGATGTCAGTATTCAAAAATACGTATTTCTTGTTAGATAAATTTCAGTATCATTGACACTTACACATTTCAATACGACTGCACAGTGTGTTGTGTGACAAAGTTAGACCTAGAATATACAAATTTTACAGTGTTTTAATTGCAAAAGTATGAAAATGTACTTGTAGCTGAGTAAAACAGTTTATTACACAGAACAAAAATGCAATGTACGAGGGTGAGTCAATAAGTAACCAGTCTAACTTATTTCCGGTTGAGATCCACCTCTTCTTTTTCGATGTAATTGCCCTCTAGTGTGATGCACTTAGACCAACGGTATTCAAGTGCCATCAGCCCAGAACTGAAAAAGTCAGGGTCCTTTCCATTGACCCACTCCTCAACTGCCGTCATGACTTGTTCATCAGACCGGAAATGAAGTCCATGGATATCCTATTTCAAGTTTGGGAATAGGAAGAAGTCGCTAGAAGCTAGGTCAGGCGAATAGGCAGGATGTGGTATTAATTCCTACCCGTTTCGCTCTACACCATCCATTGCAACTTTGCAAGTGTGGACTCTCGCGTTGTCCTGTTGCAGCAAAACACCTTTAGACAGTTTACCTCGGCGTTTTTCATGGATGGCGGTTCTCAGCTGGTCTAACAAGTTTGCATAGTACACTCCAGTTATTGTACTTCTCTTGGGTAAAAATTCCAACATAATAACGCCTTCTGCGCCCCAAACTACTGTGGCCATCACCTTGCCAGCAGATGGTCGCGTCTTGAACTTCTTTGGCCTCGGGACCCAGGCCCTACCCACTGACGACTCTGAGCTTTATTCTCTGGCTCATAATAATGAACCCAAGTCTCATCTACAGTTACCAGACGCAAAAGAGAATCATCTTTTGACCTCAAACGCTTCAACAAGGCGCTGCATACTGATGCTCTGGTTGCCATTTGCTCATCGATAAGGAACTTGGGGACCCAACGGGCTGTTAGCTTGCGCATACCTAAACGATCATGTAAGATTGTTGAAATGCTACCATGTGAATGCCTAATGCCTGTGCTATTTCTCCCACCTGAATTCGCCTATCAGAGTATACCAGATCCCGAACTTTCTTACACATTTCTTCGTCGGTGGCATCCAGTGGGCGTCCAGACCTGGCTTCATCTTCTAAAGACGTTCTACCGCGTTTGAATTCCTCTACCCAGAATTTAACCTGAGCATAAGATGGTGCAGAAGACCCATAAACATCGGCTAACTCGCCTGTTTTACCTTTTAAATACAAGTACCGAATTACAGCACGGTACCCAACTTTAGATCAAAAGCATGCCTCTGCATCACTAGCCATGTTTGACATTCAATATCTTATTAAAGGATGACTCGATACGTGTGCAATTTTGTACCCATGAATAAAACATATATGGAAACAAGGCATGAAAATCGTGACCGTCTCGATCCATCGGAAATGGGATAGGCTGGTTATTTATTGACACGCCCTCGTACTCCTGTTAAAAGCATAAACATCTTATCTGTTTTCATGTGCAGGGCTGAAAGAGTTTATACATTAGTGGAACTCTACATACAGCTACAATTTACTTTCTGCATTTGTTGCGGGCACTACACAAGCCATTCAGGTTTGACTGCCGGTTTGTTTTATTGATTAAAGAAGGAAACTGGCCATTAATATTTTCGTTTTGTTTTTAGAGGCGTACTGCATGATTTGCAGTATAAATTCTGAGATAATGTGCTTTTTAAATGTTGTCATCTCTCACAAATCTTACAGATTTACAGATTTGCTTTTTGGGCAGGGAAAAACGACCAAAAGGGATAAACAATGTGCTTGTAGTTGAAGGCATATGCTACTTCGAATGTAGTAAGTTTACCGCCTTGTTCTTATAGTCAGGTTGAAAAGAACACACACACTCACACACATACACACAAAATACACTGTCTATAAACAATTTCCAAAATTAACTAATGTATAGGTAAGCAACTTTGACCTTGTTTTAAAAAGGTTAAACTATCACTAGAGGAACAGGAGTCTAGCTATTTTGGTAGACCTCGCACCCCAGTGTTAAGCAAAGAATCAGCATAATAATATACTTTGAGTTTGGAGAAGACATTTTATAAGTTATTTCCATATATGAGTATGGCGGCCACCTTGGTCGACGGACTGCAACCACTTTAGCAATTTTTTTGTTTCCAAAACGCTCCACATGACATTTGATCAAAAATGGGTAACTGGTTTCAGATGAGTAGTCGTTTGAAAATGTGGGCAGACAACGGATGGACGAATGGACAGGAAAAGAACACTGAACACTGAGACCTCCCCAATGCTCTCTGGTAGCGCTTTGAATAGTACTCTACTTTTTTTGCGAGTAAACTCCTTTTGAAATTGAGTGTACTCTGAAAAGAAAGACTTTGCGCCCAAGGAAAGCAAATTTCTTTCTTTTCAAAAGTATACACTTTTCAGAAAGGAGGCAAAACTTTGGACAGTTTTCTGTCCTGGAAATGTATCAAATCCCCTAAAATGTATTCTTTAGTCTTTATTTACATCACAATTCAGTGATTTGAAACAGGTAGTTCTAGTCCTGTGAAGAAGAATAAATGCTTTTAATTTTAATAGGGGTATATGCATCTGTGCCTGATGCTCTTGCTCTGGTCGGGCCCACCGGAGTCCAGCTGTTGGTTTTCTTTTGCTTCAGCATTTCAGTTATTTCATGCGGTCGAGTCCTCATTGTTGTTTCATCTCTGTATTCGTTTGATTTCTATGTTCTTGGAGTTTGGCACTGATGAGTTAGGAACCCTTCACGCGGACTGAACAAATATCTTGTGTATACCACGGCAGAACTAAAGGCGATGGTTGTGACTATGTAAAAATCGATTTAAGCCGCCCTCCCCCCCCCCCCCCCCCCCCACGCACCCCACAAAAAAAAAAATGCTGACAGTTCCAAGGCGGTGCTACAGCTGTGATTTACTATTTCTATCATTGTATGTCTTCGCGTGTATGTACTGGTGAATTTTTTTATTTTGGGTAGCCGTTGGCCAATTTTTGGGAAAGAAACTGTCCTTTTGGCTTTCTGCTTATAGTGTTTTGATTGTGGTGCCGTTGCTTTAAGTGCGTCCTTCTTTTCCTTTGGTGTCTTTTGACGGAAGGTCTCAGGTAATTGTATAGATTCCTGATCATTGCCTTCCTGTCAATTTATGCTTAAACTGATACGCAAACAAACACTCAAATGAAAATAGGTAAATAATTTTGGCCATTCAGTGACCCTGATATTAATTTTGGAAAGACCTGGAATGGGTTTGATAATGACAAAGGGTCAGATTATTATAAGGATTTATAATTGGTGTGAGAGGTATATAGAAAAATCCGTCCCGAGGATCACTGTCTGGCATCGCAAGCCTTGTTGAGTGATGCCATACTGTGATCACGAGGGACGGATTTTTCTATCTACCCCAAACACCCATAATAGATTATTTTTCTTGCACACCTTTTATTTCTAAACGTAGATTTTTTTAATAATGCAGTCACTTCGATTGCTGACGTCCGCTATATTGTGATGATATTACTGTGGCGTTTAATGACATCATTACGTCCAGTGACGTATACCTTAATGATGGCGTACGGTAGGTCCATTACAACCAGTGCGTATCAAACACGTGAGAATCCTCGATTTTTATCTTACCCTGGGTAGGATAACCTAGATTGGGTACAAATTTCTATCCCAGGGTTTAATTCAGGATTCCCTTATCTGCTGTGCAAGAAAAAACATTTACACAAAATATAGTGAAGTACGGGAACGTCTTACGACTGTCACACACAATTAACACCACCTAGATTCTAAAGGGAACAATCTCTAGGAACATAATGCATAAAAATTGCGCATAAAACGTAAGATAGTCTCAATAGCCTTAAAGGGTACTTGCCGACAAGAGAGTTTAGATTTGCAGAGAAAACAATTACAGCTGCATGAATTTGACATTCACAGAACTTGTTCCTGAGGGTATAAAACACAAAACGCTGTATCATTATTGCAGTAGTGCAATTTAATTTTTATAAGTCTCAAATGTCTTCACTGTCTCCAGGTCATATACATTTTAAATTTTGAAAGGCATCCGTATAAGAGCCGGACGATTCTCCATTAACGCTAAAACTACAATTATTTTGTTTCCGGAGAGATAATAAAACTGATGCTTTCAAGTTAGCATGTTTTCCATCAAAATACGCTGAGGTATTCCGCATGATGCCTTTAACATATAAAGCTTAATAAAAGATTTGCATTTAGATACAAATAGCATGTGAAATGCCGAGAACGAATTTAAAAGAAAACAATAATCCAACAAACGCTTTAAAACGTGTTTCCCTACCAACACACTCCATCCCCCCACCACTCCCTCCCACCCCTTTACACACACACACACACACACACACACACACACACACACACACACACACACACACACACACATCACCACCACCCCAACTGATTTTTCACTTTTTAACAATAAAATTGAGACATGACGATAATAAAACTTTGCTTATTTACTCTTTCTAAGTAGTCGAAAGCAGAGAAAGTGAAATAACTTCTTGTAGGAACGACTACTATGTATGTTGCGGATTCTGAAAGAAAAGTTTGGTTGTATAAAGCCTCAAATTATGTTGATGTTGAAATTGTCAGTAAAGTCTCTGGTCAGAATAAAAAAAAATCTGGTATTTTTTATTGGTTGCTATAATTTGACTGTATAATTAGAAAGCTGAAAAAAGAGCCTGTCCAAGTGCATGTCTATAACAATCACTATCCAGACGTATCCGCCTACAATCCTGCGTAGCTTGAGGTAGACATATCGGGGTACTTACAATTCTATTCGTTGACCTACTCTCACGTAACTACATAAATACAGTAAACAAGAGCACCGCAAAGCGGGGAAATATATGCCAGTTTACCATTTTACAAGTGTACCCCATTTATAATACTGGATAAAGGCGTAAAATATGTGGGCGTTTATTAATGTACGTTCTTTATGTTGCCCAATAGCAGCCAAAACTAAATAGGTATCAAGGAAATCTGTAGTATATGTATTGTTCACAGTGGCTGTTGATCAACTGATTCATTACAAAAACGTGCCTATTCTAATATATAGAAACTTTCACCTCCAAAAACTGAAAATTTTCAGAAAAAAATCTGATGTTTTTCATATTTCTCCTCAAAACATAGATTGTTGGTACGAGGCGGTTCTAACGAGCACCCACAATCTATGTTTTTGAGCAAAAATAAGAAAAATATTGTCTACCCCTGTTAAACCCCTGTTTTACTATATATAAGTGGGGCTTAAGGGGGTCAAAATTATATAGGCATGTTTTCATTATGGATTTTGTTTCTTTATATCAGTACGCGACACACTGTCTTAACACACACATATAAAATTTCATCAAAATATTCTATATGGTTACCTAGTTATGGCACGCATAAGGACTAAGACGGGTAGCGACAAGCCGCTTCAACCTTATACACATTGCTATGAAGTTTCATCAAGATATTCTATATGGTTACCTAGTTATGGCACGCATAAGGATAATGTGAAAAAATAATCAAAGGAAAGTAACTCAGAAAGTAAGAAAGGGAGAGCGATCATGTTTGTACGGACACGCTGTCTCAATCTCATACGCATTGCTATAAAGTTTCACCAAGATATTCCATACAGCTACCAAAATACGGTATGCACAATAATAATAATGATAATAATAATAATAATAATAATAATAATAATAATAATTAAAAAAATATCATAGTGGAGTAACTCAAAACTTAGAAAGGGAGAGCAGTCATTTTTGTACGCGACACACCGTCGTAACCTCATATATATTGCTATAAAGTTTCAGTATATTCCATGGGGTTACCTAATCATGGCGTGTACAAGGACAGGGTGTAAAAATATCTAACCAAAAGAAAGTAACTCAGAAAGTAAAAAAAAAAAAGAGAGCAATCATTTTTGGACGCGACACGCCGTCTTGACCTCATACACATTGCTTTCAGTTTCATCAACAGATTCCATATGGTTACCTAGTAATGGTGCGCATAAGAATAGTTAAAAAATAATGAAAGGGCAGTAACTCAGATACTAAGAAAGGGAGAGCAACCATTTTGTGCGTGACAAACCGTCTTGACCTCATACACATCGCTATAAAGTTTCATTTAAATATACCGTACGGTTACCTAGTTATTATTATTTTTTGTTCAAATCTTTATTTTATTAATTTATGTATGTACCTAATACATATACATAATAGGTAGTAATATATTGATAATCTTTCATTCTATCTCTCATCCTTCTTAAGCTATATGAACTATTGTTTTGTCTGTCAGAGAACAACTAATATTTCAGTATACATATACAAGGAGACTCTTTTAATTAATAATGTCTGCTTTTGTATATGAAACAACTTTTCATTTGCTAAAGTCCGTCTTCGCAACCAAAAAAACTGTTTATACTTTCTGCTTATTTTGATATAGGTACCATGAGTTATCAAAACAGTATTTGTGTTTTGAAAAAGGATCATGTTCATATATATACATGCAGTTATTTATACTATACTAACCGATGAATGATGAAGACATAAACATTCTAATCTGCTCTGCATTACTTGTCCGCATACCTGAACATAAACATTGGGCTGTATGGCTTATGGCTACAAAAAAATCTTTAGTTTAAGAGTTTGGGTATCGGCAACATCTATATTAAGTTTAATGGTATAATAGTTCCTGCAACTGCCTTATTTCAAGATGATGTTTGTGGAAAAATGCCTGTTTTTTTTTTTTTTTTTTTTTTTTTCTGGCTATGGCGTATCAAGTTGTATCTTCCCCATTTGGCTTGAAATTTATTCTGTTTATTATGAATTTTTGAGATGTATTTCTCATTCTGATATTTTCTTTTCAGGTAGATAATAAAATTTTCCAGCCTAATATTATTTGCCTAAAACTTTGTTTTGTAGATAAAGTACTTACCTAATAGCAGTATGTAGTTAAGTAATTCATTATTTTCTTGTTCAGAAAAAAATAACAGTCTTTATGGTTAAATGAAGTATAACATTAGCTTGAATTCTTAGCTAATTCTTCATAGCTAACCAAAATTCTTTCACCTTATTACAGTTGAAAAGCACATGTATTATTGTTTCAGTTTCCAGGCCGAAAAAAGTGCATCTGTCATTGTCTACTGAAGAAAAGATTTTGTAACTAGTATATGGTTATTTACTTTAAATTGTAACTCTTGTAATTTTACTTCTTTGATATTTTTAATTGTATCATTATAACTATCACATTCTTCCTGTGTAATATTTCCTAACATATTAGACCACTTTTGAGATGGTGGACTTGAATCCTGGTTTCCAACAATAATATCATATAATGTTCTACTACCGTTTTTGTCTTTACATAATAATTTAAGATAATAATTTCGAGCAACATATTGTTTTATGTTCTTACATACAAAATTATTTTGGTTGATTTTAGTTTTCCAGTACGCAGGCAACTTTCTTAAGATTGATTGATAGTCTAAAAATGTCCCATGTATTCCATAATTTTCTTTCAGTTCATCAAATTGATAAAAATTTCCGTCTGCATTAAGTAAGTCTATTACATTTTTAATACCTTTATCATGTCATTCTTTAAAATATAAATTTTGTCCCCCATTCATATTTGAGTTAAACCATATTGGGCAATATAAAATATCTTCAAGTGTCTCGATTCTAACTGCTTTGCAAAAGCTATTCCAACTTATTAGTAAATCTTTCCAAAATGGATTTATTAGCTCATTTGCCTTTATGCCTGCATAATTATTTCCTTTAGAAAAAAGACTATCCATATTTATGTATGAAAGACTGCTCCATGTGCAACTAGGGTGTGAAATTAGTCGCCTTAGCCATGTAACTTTTAATGCTGTAACAAAACTATCTATTTGAATCATTCTTAAACCCCTTTTGTTATATCTTTAATTATAATTTTTCTTTTTATCTTGTCAGGCCCAGAATTTCACAGGAATTTATAAAATAATTTATTTAGGCTTTGTACTAGATTTCCTGGAGGGCTGGGTAGAGCCAGAAATAAATGAACAAATTTTTTTATGGCTAATGATTTAATAACAGTTATCTTTCCAGGCAATGTAATTTTTCTTCTTGACCAAGATTTGATAATATTTTCCACTTTTTTAAGGACATCAGTTGTATTTTGATCCCATATGTCAAAAACCTCTGGAGTAAAAGTCACTCCTAGGATTTTAAAAGGTTCCTGATTCCAGTCTAAATTATATTCCAAGCATAACTTGCGATTTGATCTATTCATTAATCCAATCCATATTGCTCTTGTTTTTTCAACATTTATTTTTAAACCAGACATTGAATAAAATAATTTTAATTTATCTAAAGTTTTTCTTAGCGATATTTCTGATCCATCTAAGAATATTTGAGTGTCATCAGCATATTGACTCAATTTGATTTTTTGTTTTCTATTATTATCCCTTTGATAAGATTGTCTTTTCTGATCATATGGCTTAATACCTCTGCACATAGGAGAAAAATTTATGGGGAAATAGGGTCTCCTTGTCTACAGCCTCTATGTAGTCCAAAAAACTCTGAAAAAAAAAAACTCGGTTACCTAGTTATGGTGCGCACAAGAAATTTTACGCCGGACGAACAAATAGCCGGGCAACCTTTTTTTTTTCAAAACGGGCGAATAAAAACGGCACACTATGCTAAGAATTGTTCACTGACTTCCACACAGCTATGTTCTAGATCATGTAGAATATCTAGTCAAAGGTGCTTCATGCTACAATTTTATCATTATTATAGGTTTCTTTTGGTTTATTTACAAATGACTGAATACTCACGGACTTGTATAACATCCGTACATATATAATAGATATTTCAAAGTACAAACCTAGCATTATGCACACGCGACAGATGCCTGCATGGAAGATTGTTTGTCTACCCGAAAGTTCTCCATATGCGGCGTCTAGGAGCATGCGCAATTTACCTATATTTAACCTGTACCTTGTATATTTTAAGTTACATGATCAGTAACTCCGAGGAGAGGTGAATACATGCTCGTCCATATTAACTAGGGCTGCCCTTAAAGGAAATGCTTCACTTTCAAAGAGTGCGATTTCTTTCCGTTAAGTGTAGCCTCAATATCTGAAAACATTTCAGTAGTAGAAAATCAAATTCCTGTCTGCAAAAAGTTGTCTCCTTCTAAAAACAATGCCAAGAAGTTCTTCGAGTACGTCAAATCCCCTAAAATATGGTCTGCGCATGTCGAGACCGACTGCGCAAGTCTGCTCCCCAAGTTCGACATGCGGAGTTTGCAGTAGACTATATTATCGTGTTGACTTTAAGGGAACTGAATACACAAGGTGTCATTTTGGCAATTTCTGACGATTGAGACAACTTTTGTGACTTACTGTCGGGGGAGCAAATTCGTTTCCTTTGGAGTAGATTCCTTTTTTCAAAGCTAGACAAAAGAAATAACAGAGTGACCACCCCTAAAAACTCTACTAATCTTCTTAATGTTCTGAGGCTAAGTGTCCGACTTTAATTAAAGTTTTAATTTAGTTAATCCCTAGGCTATAAATGAACATGTAAAAAAAAGAAAAGATAGTGTGTTAATTTAAAATTTTCATAGACGTTGAAAGGTCTTTACTATCTTCAGGTCATACAGTTTAATTAAAATAAAGTAATTTTATCCATGTTGATTGCAGTTAAACAAGGTCAGACAGGCATTCGTTTTCCGTTAGTGACATAGTAACAATTATTTTCTTTTCTTGGAACATGCAGTAGATATTTTCGTGTTAGCATGTAATTAAGCGCATAAGCCAACAGTTGACTACACGTGATAGCTCTGATATATGCTTTAAAATGAATTTGAAAGAAATGGGTAGTGGAATACCTGTATACGAAAACAGAGTACATTTCTATCATGTTTGCAAAAGGCTGCATTTAAAGCAAACTGTAGGAATTGAATCTGTATTTTTGCTTTTGTGCAGAAGACTGTTCCGAAATTTTGACACACTGGCGTCCTAATATTAGAAACAATTTGCATGAATTAATACATTAATTCCCCAATTCTTTAAATCATATAACACTTAAGACAATACATTATGTTTGTTTAATATACATTAAAACATTATTTACCTGTATAAGTTCTGGAAATACCCAACTCTAATAGTTCGGTCAAAATCTGAGCTGATTCAAACTGACGAATATTGTCGATCCTTTAAAGTCAATATTTATTACCAAATAATATGTTATTAGGAAATAATAATAATAAAAAAGAAACAACTCTTGTTTATTTTGAATCCAGAGTCTGGTTTCTTTTGATTCTAGAGCCATGAGTTATTTTCTGTATCCTGACATACCATTTTCAATATTAACTTCTTCGCAGCACATCTTACACCAGCTTCAGGAAAGGTTGCTGGAAGAACACATTGTTATCAAACACAGAATATAAATTCAGTATTTTAAATCAGAAAAATAATTTCTGGAATTCTTGACTCGAATCATTACGTTTTTGGCATATCAGCTCGTTTTGTTTTCGATTTCTATTGATTTGTTTAGGGCGCCAAAATACACGGACCTGTTTCAGTGGCAGACAACCTTTGTGAACATACGTAAAGGTTTCAAATCGCAGCCTAAATTTTACCTGCTACTCACTGAAAATGTCTAGGTGTATAGTGTTAAGGTTGACAATTTTCTTATGTACGTTACACGCGTACGTTTTTATGTGATTTTATGCATCTGTTAATTTGAGATTTTCTGTCACAGGTAGGTTCCCGGGTTCCCTCGGCATTAGGAAGCTGAAACTTCACTGTAAGTTGCCTGGCCATAGGTACAATGCAATTTCGAGACATGCCTTTATTTTCAGACTGTAACAAATCCAAAACATGATACTAGGTTAGTGCATGTGCCAAATGGTCATTAGAAACTTTGGTCACTTATATATCTCAATGTCTAGATATGCGAACGTGTTAAAATTGGAATTCATCGTCAACAAACGAGACAGAATCACTTTCAAAGACCACAAGCCTACGTGACGAATAATTTTAAAAATACTTCACATAAATAGATCAGTCTTCTGACAATCAATAGTGTTCATAATTGGAATTATTATCAACAAATCAGACTAGGTCACTGTGCAAGAATATAAGTAACCGTGACCTATATGCTTTGCAATTCCGTCACAAACATATCTCGGATCCCCCAGAATTGCTTTAGCATTTATACATGTAAATGTTCATCAGCATATGAAACAAGTTCAGTGTGAAAGATCATATGCTACTGTAACCTGACTTTTAATTTAGAAATTGGGTCACGTTCTGTCTTAGTCTCCAGACATGCTACAGCGTTCATATTGATCTTATAGTTTGTCATCATAAAGAAAACAAAAGCACGTAACAGTGTAATAACATAGATCTTTCATATATTGTCAGATTCCAAACTTTCTGAGGGGTTTTAAGTTAATAATGTCACTCCAGCTCCAATCAAATGTACTGTCCATGCCACTGATAAGTCCCTTAAATTCGACGTCGAGGTGATTATAATGTTGGCTGGCACTTCAACGTTTCTTCGCTGAACTCTCGGTGCGTATACCACATCCTGACAAGAGGGTCAAAACATGGTTTTCGGCTAATAACAAGAAATCCGATGGGCATTTAGGCGATCACACAATAAATATGGTGGCTACCAATATTTTGGTGAAAAACTTTTATAAAAACCTTTCACAATTGTCCTTTTTTCACAGGCATTGAAGCCGCTTTGTTGCAGCTGATGAACGAGAACTGAAGTACACCAAAAAATTATCTGGGAAACCAATAATTCTGGTATGGCTCATACTGGGTTAATATAAAACAAGGATTCATTTCAGATTTTTTTTTTCATTTTAATCTCCACACGTGCAGTCATATTTCATTTCGTTCAAGAAACAAAACGAATTTGTTTTCAACCTTTGCTTTCGCGCTGAGAAAATCAACAAGATGGCAAGCTGCTGGATATTTTTGACAAAATTACTGACTAAGCTGGTATAAATTTCACGATTTACAGATTTATAGATATCTAGTGATGAGTCCTGTATATAAGCACAAATTATCATAGTGAAACTTTGGTTACTTGATTTGCAAGGTCTTTTATATTGACATCGGTGGAATGTAATATGGCCAACTGATGATAAACCCCACCCCCCCCCCACCCCCCACCCCCCCACCCCCCCCCCAAAAAAAAAAAAAAAAAAAAAAAAAAAGAAAGAACAACAAAAAACAACGAATGTCCGATATAAACAAAAATATAAATAAGGCCTCTTATATTCAGCAGATGAGAGTCCTTTGATAAGAATGAGCAACTTTGATCAAAATAGGTTTACCTTTAGTTGGGCTCTCGATTCCTATGTCTTGCAAAAAAAAAGATAAAAAATAGAAAAAATATAAAATAAAATAAATAATAATAATAATAAAAAAAAAAAAAAAAAAAAAAAAAAAAAAAAAACAATAAATAAAAACGCGTAACCTTACAATCGGAAAGATATACAGCTGAGGTTTTGTATATATAATGCTTGGATATTGATTCATAAAAATTCACTGTAAAGCGACTCGAAACTATATGCATTTTGGGAAAAAATGCATGCATTTTGAATGAAGCTGGTTTGGCGTTTTGCCAAGCAACTGCAAGTTTTATTAAGCGTGTATTTCACAGGTATATACTAACAGGTAAATACACCTTACTCTCAATAAATTAATCTGCACAGTTGATGTCTGAATACAAATTAGCACTAATTGTAAAATGACGTGCATTTTATGGAATTTAGATGAATATTTTTGTTTGCGGACATAACGTCACCTATTATGTTTGGTCTTCATACATTTCTTACCGAGTATAGTTCGTCAACAAAGATTTTGAAATTATGGACGAATTATGAAGACATTCGCGGCGATTCCCTTCAACATGCATTGTTAAGACTTGCGTAAGAACAATACACTTTTCTATACGAATATTTTCATAGAAAAAAAAACACTAACGCTCGAAAGATGTCTGGTAACATTTAAAATGTCATACAAAATGGTGTAATAAATTTGCAATCAAACGTTTTCTTACAGGTTTATCGTAGCGATAAGATTGGACGAAAAATCGAACATTTTTTCGTCTTAATTCATTTCTTTATACCTTCTAATAAATGCTATAGAAAACGGTAGAAGGTTTATTTAAAATGTGCAGTTTGCATGTGAAATTAAAAAAAAAATGATGTCAGACAGGAAAACGGTATAGTCTTAATTAAATGCGTCAAATAGTGCCATTCATAGCTTCAGGTTTGCATGTGCGCATGAGAAAATAAACACTGAGCTTTCTGTTTTGAGCATCTTTTTTTCTTTCTTTTTATGATTTCAACCACGGTTTTGTATACTTAGAATGTATATAATAAGTAACTACTGGGCCCCAACAGAAACATGTACCTTTTCGCCAAATGCAACGTATGCAGATCTGCCATACACTTGTTTTATATACAGACATGTCAAGGCTTTCTTCCTATATCAAAATAAATCGTATATCTTACCGATTCTAGGGTCAGCAAACATTTTGTATTGAAACCCATACCAATTCATGCCAATTCTACGCCATTCTGTAGCGATCATTCTTAGACTTTTACATGGTCATACAAAACAAAGTGATATTGCGAGACCATATGTCTATGTGGAAGATTATATTTAGAGAATAGAGATCAACATCATGTTCATATCACAGAGTCTCAAAGATATTGTAGGGTCAATACCTCAATTTTACGCTCATAACTTGAGACAGAATCACTATGCAAGGCAGTTTTTAAACCATATTGTGTTCTTTGTTTCGAAAAGAAATCTTTTTTACGTTTATTAAAAAAAGGTCAAGGTTGAATAATATATCCCCTTCGGTATAATTTATAATGTTTCTGGCATCCGCTTCAATATTTATTGATATTTTTGTGCCTAAGGTGTAAGCATGTACAATGTTAAAAGCAGGCCCTTATACCATAGACGGGCAATGACGCTTAGACTAGCGGTGTCTGATCATGACTACAGCCAGAAACATTGGGTACTGTGGAATCATTCGCCGAAGGAAAAGTTGTTGACCAGACCCCATAGTTTTATAATGCTTTCGCAGAGCCTTGTGGCATAAAAACTCTTTTCTTGCATTGCGGATCAGTTATAAATGCTTTGATATTATCTCTGGATTTTTATTCATGGCAGAATTACCATTTTAATAAGCGTTGATTTCCAGATATCAAGTAGAACACATCATTTGTATCAAACAAACAGAAACTTAACACTTACTTAAGTACCACGTATGATTAGAGATTCTCTGTGTGCTTACATAATCATTATGTTAATGCTACTATATGACAGTTGTATCTGAAATTCAGATAAGCATCCTTAAACCACATATATTGCTATTTGAACCGGGGCACAGCATGTCCTACAAATGCATGCGAGTCCAGCAAAGACTCCGATCAGCCGGCGCCCGCTGTACACTTGAAGACGCGTTTGATCCATAGCTTCCCACAGTGCCCTGCGAAGACTCGTATCAGACTGTAAACATGCGGAAATCTTGTAGGCAATGCTGTGCTCCAGCTCATTTTCTTCTTCATCTACAAATCATATGTTACCGATATCCAGTGGAATGTGCAAATAATCATACTTTACCTCTTTGTTTTCAACACTGTGAATACATTAAAGTAAACGTTTATGATATTGAATACTGAGCAATATGGTACTGTGATATAACTTTTCATTTAGCATCATACAATGACAATAAACTAAAAAGTTGTTGTCGTTGTTTACACAGAACCATTAAGCTCCAATGATTGCGGGTTGCCCTGGCGTGCCGCATATTAAAGAGCTGTGCTATTCAGACATCAAGTACGAGAATCATGCTCAACCCAGCTTAGCAATCGTGCATCTGGTAACAAATAATATAGAGTATAGTTTATTGCTCATATATACCCACAAGTACAAGAATTCACAAAATTTCTCCATTTAAATATTTGAAAAATGATAAAGACTCTATCAGAAATGGTGATTATTACTTAAAAAGAAATATCATTCTAATGAAACGGGTTCTAATTATTTTGCACATAATTCGGTCTGATTAAACAGTAAAAATAAAACAAAACAAACACTTTTTAGCAGGGTTTACTATGTTCGCCAGTACTAAATAGTCGGAATATCTTGTATAAGGTCTTTTACTCCAAATATGCTTTGAATTGTGTATTCATTACAATATTAGCAAGCAAGTTTCTCCGTACATGCAGGTCATATCATAAATCACGTGTGAGCGAATAGACACATGTCGACCAAGATTCATGACTGTTGTTGTGTACACCAACCGCAGCTGGATCTACTATCAGCCTCAGCAACACCTTGTCTGCCATCTAATTATGTAATTTTTAGCCATTGGTTTTGACGGTCCCAAGTATTATTTAGCCGTTTGTTCATTTCTACAGACGTACACAATATCGTTTCATTATGCAAGAGAGTCATGGACTACTACTACATTATTTAACACCAATAAAACACTCATGTTTTAACTTTACTGAGAACAATTCAAAATGAAAACAAGGAAGAAAAGGGTGAGAGAAAAGTCCAGGGAATGCCACAATCACAAACCGCAGCCCTTCCCAGACCCCAAGAGGAAGAGGAAACCGACAAAACCAAACCAGCACAAATCGAACAAACATACGAAAAACACTAAGATAAGCTCTTTTTTTCCCAAGCGAGGTAATCGCAATACTAAAAGGACTAAAAAACACAAGAACAAAATGAGACATGGAAAGACATACAACAAATCGCCTCGTAGAATAAACCACAAAGCAACAAAGAGTAAGACTAATACCGGGATCACCGCCTTAGAACGGTCAGTAGAGTAAACCACCGTGGGGGAGGTGGGGGGGGGGGGGGGGGGAGGTGAGAGATGGGGTTTAAAGCATTTTTACAGCTTGCTAACTTCGCCCTGGGTTCCGATGCTACTCTTATTACAGAAACATATAAAAATTCGGTTCGCATAAAGGCTCCCAACTCAGTCAATGCATCAAAGCGAAAACACAAAAATCAAATTAATCACTATAATAAACAAAAACGAGTACTCATGGCTAATTCTACTGTATGCCAGAGTAAATGAAAACCAATAGTAGAACCACGGCGGGCCAAGCCAAAGACATATCGTCAAGCCTTGGTAGAAAAATATAGCGTCAGTCTGATAACACTTCTGCAACAAGGTATATCGGAACCTTACGGTGACTTAGTGTACAGATTTAGAAAAATTGTAGGAAAATCTAACTTTTCGGAGCATTTCAGAAAATTTATTAACCGTTATAAAAGAATTGGCCTGGATATTATGCGCAGACTGCATGCCTAGTTGTCATCCCAATCATTGTTGATGGCTATGCTTCACTCTTTAATTGCACGACGGCGGTTTGGGTCTCAGATTCAATGACAGCCTCTTCGTAAAACTTTGACGATACGTCTTCGGCTTGGCCCGCCGTGGTTCAACTATTGGTTTTCAATTACTCTGGCAAACAGAAGATTAATTTGAGTTTTATATTTTAGCTTTAATGCATTGACTGAGTTGCGAACCGATTTTTTTATGAATGTTTGTATTAAGAGTAGCATCGGGACCCAGGGTGAAGTTGGCTAGCTGTAAAAGTGCTTTAACACCCGCCCCCCGCCCCCCCACCCACAGTTTATTCTACTGCCCGTTCTAAGGCGGTGGTCCTGGTGTTGTTCTTACTCTTTGTAGCTTTGTAGTTCCCGCGTTGCTTTCTGTTGTTTTTTTTTAATATGTGTTGTGATGCTAGCATTGTAGTCACCGTCTTCAGCAGTTGCCCATTTGCCTTCTGTTTTAATAGTTGTGATTAAGAGTGGCATCAGGACCCAGGGTGAAGTTGGCTGGCCGTAAAAGGGCTTTAACCCCCCCCCCCCCCACCGGTGGTTTACTCTACTGACCGTTCTAAAGCGGTGGTCCCGATGTTAGTCTTACTCTTTGTTGCTTTGTTGTTTATTCCGCGAGGCGATTTGTTTTATGTCTTACCTTGTGTCATTTTGTTCTTGTGTTTTTCAGTCCTTTTAGCATTGCGATTACCTCGCTTGGGGAAGAGAGAGCTAATCTTAGTGCTTTTCATACGTTTGTTTGATTTGTGCTTGTTTGAATTTGTCGGTTTCCTCTTCCTCTTAATGTCTGGGAAGGGCTGCGGTTTGTGATTGTTGCACTCACTGGACTTTTCTCTTACTTTTTTTCATTAGAGTTTACAGTCATATGAAATGGCGCATCAAATGAATTTTCATATTTGTCAAAACATAGTACAAAATACGATTATATCAATAATTCAATAGGCATCATTGATCTGTTGAAATGTTACACAACTGAAAAAATGTCTTTCTGTTAGTGAGAGACTTGTCTTTCTGTTGCTTTTGTTCATCTCTCTAGAAAAAAAATACCCTCGTTTTGAAAATAGTGGTCGTTATGGTGTATTAACTTAATCGGAAAGGGTAATTGAAAAACACTCACATTTTATTTCTGTTGGATGCATGAACCATAATTTTTGATGAAAATATACCAAAAACAAATCTGGTCAGCAAAATTAATTTCTTGTGATATAATTTCGCATGCCATTGCTGAAACTAAACAGCCCGCTAGCTTTTTGTAAAAGATAATATTCGTAATGCGTAAAGTATTGCCGGAAATATAAAAATCAAATTAATAACTATAATAAACAAAGACGAGTACTCATGGCTAATTATTCTGTTTGCCAGAGTAAATGAAAACCAATAGTTAAACCACGGCGGGCCAAGCCAAAGAGGTATCGTCAACCCACTGGTTAAAGTTTTACGAAACAGGCCGAATACTAAACAGTTAAGCGACTCACACATCAAATACATAACCCAGCTTAAGAGGACCTGACTACCAAGACTGTTGACATAGTAATCATGCATCTGGTAACAAATAGAACAGAATATAGTTTATTGCTCATATATACCCTATTAGGGTATAAGTATACTTCGAATAATATACACATAGACAATTAACATATACAAGGCTAATTTAATTCGTCTTTAATTATATCTGCATGAGATTATTCGCTTCCATGCCGATGTCGCCCTAAAATGAAATTATGCTTCCGCAAGTGCAAAAATTAATAAAGATGTTAAAGAAGCAGCTAATTTCGCTCTGAAATGAAATAATGCTTCCGCAAGAACGAGATATCATCAAAATGTTAAAATAAAACAAACAACAAGCTTTTAAAAATTGATTCTGTCCTGGAATATGGCAGTTCAGTCTGGGACCCCAAGGTGTAGTCATGCAGGAAGAAATAGAAAGCTCGCAAAAGCGCACAGCCTAATTCGTAACAATAAATTACAATTAGTGTTAATTATTTCTACATGCCGTTTCAATGAATTGATAAGAAAAATGAAAAAAAAAAAGCTCTTTCGATAAAAGAATTGGGAAACGTGAAAACACGGAGTACAGAATATTTTGGAATAACATCCTACATACATGTACCCTTAGCTTCTAGACGAGACATGATAAATTGAAAAAAAAAAAAAAAAAAAAAAGGTAAAAGACAAGTCCACGGAGTGCCACAATCACAAGCCGCAGCCCTTCCCAGACACCAAGATGAAGAGGAACAGACAAAACCAAACAAGCGCAAATCGAACAAACGTACGAAAAACACTAAAATTAGCTCTTTCTTCCCCAATCGAGGTAATCGCAATGCTAAAAGGACTGAAAAACACAAGAACAAAATAACACACGACAAGACTTAAAACAAATCGCCTCGTAGAATAAACCACAAAGCAAAAAAGAGTAAGACTAACACCGGGACCACCGCCTTAGAACGGTCAGTAGAATAAGCCACTGGGGGTTTAAAGCACTTTTACAGCCGATTAACTTAACCCTGGGTTCCGATGTTACTTTCAATCACAACCAGCAAAACTTTCTGGAAGCAAAACGGGCAGCCGCCGAAGGCGACCAAAATGCCAGCTCCAGAACACAACTAGTAAAACGACGAAGCTAATTTTGACCTAAATTGAAATTGTGCTTCCGCAAGTACGAGATTTCATAAAATGCCTTCATTGGAAAATTTGAAATATGATAAATGTTCTGTTAGCATTGGTGCGTTTAATACTTAAAAAGAAATCTCACTTTAATGAAACATTTAGACGGGCTCTAATTCTTTTGCGCATAATTCGGTCTGACTAAAAGGTGAAAAACATGTTTAGCTGGGTTAACTATGTTCGCCGGTACGAAATAGTCGGAATATCCAGGAAAATATCTTATTCTCCAAATGTGCTTAAGACTTTGACTTACGGTATTCATTGCGAATATTACCAAGCACGACATTTCTCCGCAGATTCAGGGCATGACAAAAACCACATGTGAGCGAATAGGTACAAGTAGACCAGGATATATCAGTGTTCTCGTTGTGTACATCAGCTGTAGATGGATCTAGTATCAGTCTCAGCAACTCCTTGTCTGCCATCTCTCATGTATCCTGGAGTCACGGGTTTTGACGAATCTAATCATTATTTGGCAGGTTGTTCATATCTTCTGAAGCGCAAAATATCGTTTTATTATGCAAGATAGCCATGGAATACTAGTACATTATTTAACACCATGAAAATATTCCTGTTTCAGCTGTCCTGAGAAGATTCAAAATCAAAATAAGCAAACAAATGCTGTCATTTGTGTTTACAATCATATGACATGACGCATAAAATTAAATTTCATATTTTGCAAACGACTGCAGAAGTTGTAAAGTAGAATATATGATTATTTCAATAATCCGAAAATCATCATTGATCTGTTGAAATATTACAAATCCGGAAGAAGTATCTTTCTGTTACTTTTGTTCATCTCTATAAACATTTACCCCTGTTTTAAAAATGGCCGCCGTTTTGGCGTATTAACTTTAATAAGTAGGGTAATTATAGCACTTATATTTCATTTTTGGTGGAGGCATGAAACATAATTTTAGATGAAAATGTTCTAAAGAAAATCTCAGTGGTCAGCAAAACTAACTTTATGTGATATAAATACGCTAGCTTTTTGAAGAAAGCTAATACTTGTACTATGTACTTCCCATTTGCCAAGCAGTTGTTATGACCACCCTTGCTACTTTTCTGCAATAAACGGTTTGTGACCCGGTATCCTAAGCAAAAATACGAAGGTTTATCCGGTCACCTTAAGGAGACTGAATAAACTTTTTACATTTCAGGCATTTGGATACCTCAGCCTGTCGACATGCATGTAGAATTTGTGGTTACGCATTTTCAAGGGGACAGGATACGCTTAGTAGAATTTAAGTTCATTGATGTCAGTCTGCCAGCACAAGTTCAATATATATACATTAGTTTACTTTAAATCATTTAATTGAATGCAATGCTGTAATATATTTTCAATTAAATAGAACTTCGATTTTCATTTTATGCTTTCTTTGTTTCCATGGGCAACCCTTATAAAGTTTAAGGTTATTGCCGCTAGAGATAAATGCTGCGTGGCGGCCGGTAAAAGTCTTCAGTACTTCATAATAGTACTTTTTTATTTCTATTTTCCTTTGGGACCTTTGACCTATCTTGCTTTCTTTGAAAATCGAGTTGTACCACAGTTAAAGTTCAATGTCTCGAACACCGATAGCTCGTTTACCATTACGAAAACATGCCTATATAATTTTGACCCTCTGAAACTCCACTTTTATATAGCAAAACTGGTGTTTTTCAAGGGTATACATTATTTTTCTTATTTCTGCTCAAAAACATAGATTGTTGGTACTCGTTAGAACTGCTCGCCAAGGCGGTTCTAGCTTGTACCCAGAATCTATGTTTTGAGCAGAAATATGAAAAAAATATCAGAGCTTTTTATCTGAAAATTTTCAGTTTTTGAAGGTGAAATTTTCTGTATATTTGAATAGGTGTGTTTTCATAATGGGGTGGCTGATTCGAACTCATTTTTGAGTCCCTAGGAAATCCTTCAGATAGCTCATTACGAAAACATGCCTATTCAAATATAATGAAAATTTTACTACCAAAAAATGAATATTTTCAGATAAAAAATTATGATATTTTTCATGTGTTTCCTCAAAAACATAGATTGTGGGTACTCGTTAGAACCGCCTCGACGAGGCGGTTTTAACGACAACGACAATCTTTGTTTATGAGCAAAAATAAGAAAAATAATGCATACCCCTGTGAACCCCAGTTTTACCATATAAAAGTGGGGTTTAAGGTGGTCAAAATTATATAGGCGTGTTTTCTTGATGAGGAAAATAAATATTTAAGGACATTTTATGGAGTTCTTCTTATTTTATCTTGAAAATGTACGGGAATGCCGTATGTACGCATCAACAAGGCGGTTCAGATGAGTAGACTGAAATACTATTATTTTTAGAATATTGAAAGACATCCCTTAATTATCTCCATTTGCTCCTGATCTGACACTAAGATTAACCCACGGTGGCTCGAACTACCCATGTCTAGAACAAATTTCATTTCCATGGTCTCAAAGAGGTTCCATTGTATTTGGCATCTTTTAGTGAGAGCAATACTGACCTATGTAATCATGTCAATCAAAAACGCTGAAAGCAAAACAAGGTGTTTTGCTTTCAGCGTGACTTAATAAACAAACATTAAACAATTACTCTAACAGCAAACATGATATCGTCAGCGTTCAAATTGAAAGCATTGTGTTACAAATGCAATTTTATATGAATCCTGTCATTCAATAAAGGTCTTAACGAATACAGTATCCACCCGAAGTATTCGGTCACATTAAATTCTTACTATCATCCTAGAATTTTCACGAGTCTTTTTTTTTCTACCAGTTGTGGCGGCTATAAAACTGCTCATTACGAAAACACGCCTATTCAAATATGCTGAAATTTTTACCACCATAAAATGAAATTTTTAGATAAAAAATTCTGACATTTTTTTCATATTTCTGCTCAAAACATAGATTTTGGGCACTCGTTACAACCGCCTCGTCAATGCAGTTCTATCGAGTACCACGATCTATGTTTTGAGCAGATAGAACCGCCTTGATGAGGCTGTTCTAACGAGTACCCACAATCTATGTTTTGAGCAGAAATAAGAAAAATAATGTATACCCTGAAAACCCCAGTTTTACAATATAAAAGTGAAGTTTAAGGAGGTCAAAATTATAAAGGCGTGTTTTCGTGAAGCGATGAGTGGGAAACAGTGGCATAACGTGGCGTCTGATCTGGATATGCATTGTTTGTTAAGGCAAGTTTGTCCTAAATATTTGGGTAAAGACGGTAACCCATAAAACTTGTTTTGCGATGCATATCTTTGTTTTTCTCTCTCACATAAAACAGCAACTTGACATCGTCCACTAACAAATTATACAAACTATACAGGCGTTGTATTATAAATGCAATGTTATGCATACATTTAGCCTTATCAGGGCATGTATGCAATGGCGTTAGCAATCTCTAGCTATTTTATGAATCAATATGGGGCGCGAAAGGAAAATAGTCGTTTTCCTGCGTGTGAACACAGCGAACTTCCCCCTGGTCTTTTTGTGTATTATCACACTTTAAAAAGACTGAAAATCATAGAATATGCAGTTGAAAAGTGACGACCTGAATTATCTTGCGAGAATACAATCGTTTATGCAATGCACGGGCTTTCGCTATTTAGGTATGCATTAGAGCCCTTTTAACTTGACATGATTTGTATATGAATCTCAACGTAAGAAAATGGCTCTTTTGCTTAAAAAATATGCAAATGACGAAAAGCTAGATCAGAGTCTGATCTGGACCGTCTCTTTTCTTCAATATATTAGACAATGCACATTTAATCGGTAATCTGGGAACGAACGTCCTGACTGATTATCTGAGCCTACACTGTCCATATATACCCGAAAATACATTTTAACTTGGCAGCCATATTGATGAAGTAGGTTTAATTATTATTCATCAAAGTCCAAGAAGGCAACCACCGGTCTTACCGTATTTACGAACACCGAGTATCCTGGTACCTTTCCCTGCGGGTACATGACGTTTATATAACGTCGGCTCAACGTCGATGCAACGTCTTGACGTTGCGTCGACGTTGAGCCGACGTTGTATTAACGTCATGTGCCCGCAGGGTTTATTACTTATCATACTTGTTCTATAACATGAACGAGTCAAATGTTTGATGAGTCTACAAAAATGCTGAAAGAGTGGAAAACAATGTAGTCAACGCGCTCAGGCCTGTCTGTCCGAATTCTGAGGTTGAATATGGTATTTATGCCATAATTAGGCGGTAATAAGCTAACGTGAAATCTGCTGCCTTGTATGAGCTTGTGTATGAGAGTAGTCTATATCAGGGCCCAGTTGTTCAAAGCGTCGTTAGCTTAACGAGCTCGTTAAGGGTCATTTCTAATACTCTGCTTCTGTAGTACACCACATTTTCAGAAGGGGATTCACATGCAGGAAGGCAAGAAAAAAAAGGAATAAAAGTTGTCTTTCTTCTGGAACTGCCTCGGCACAATTTATGTTTTTGGGTAGAAATAAGAAAAATACTGTATACCCCTGTAAACCCCAATTTTACTATATAAAAGTGGGGTTTCAGGGGGGTCAACATTATATAGGCATGTTTTCGTGATGACTTACATTTTCGTAGAATCTACATAACATACGGCATAGATTCTTACCGACAAGTGTGCATGCGCTTGTAGATTTCAATCTTCCCCTATCGCACATGAATGGTATATGTATGATGGTTCATTTTTTTGTTTCTAATGAACCGTCCGTCTTATTTATGTGAATCTGCGATATTTACTTTATATTGTTATTGCTCCTATTTAAACTGTAAATTCATGCATGTTTATGTGGTTTTTACCTCTTTATGAGGAGCATAATGCCATCTTAAAGAATATCTCTTTGTCTATAGGTTTAATAATCTTGTATGATGAATGCTGTGATAGCCTTGTTCCCTGTTATGAACTATATATAGCTTGTCCGACTTTTAAACCATGCATTTTAAAATTGCCTGTGATACACTTTTATGTGCTCTTTGAGATATTTTAAAAGTCCGACAGCTGATACACATTCCATACTTATTCTTCATTTACAGTTTACCCCGTCTTCGCTAAGACATTTTTAAATTTTAAGTTGGAATAGTTTATCAGCAGTCCCAATTCTAAATCTCTTAATGATTTAGTATCTTAATTCTTACTGTATATATTGTATATATGTGTAGGTATGATGACTGTTTACTTTTTTTTACTTATTATTTGTACTTTTAGCTTCTGCAGAGGGCCACAAGGTAGACTAGCTAATATAGCTAATTGTGTTACCCTCTTTAAACATTGTATAAATAAAAAAAAATAAATAAAAATAAATGTATACACTCGAAAGACGTCGTCGCCCTCTGTAATATAGTCAAGTGTTCGTAAGCGGAGTTTCTTTAACGTTTCATGACTTACGTTTTAATAGAATGACCCATATGTGTTGGTCGGTTTTGTTCGTTTTCTATTGAAATTCTGTCTCTCAATCAAGTAGATTTATAATGAATAAGAAACATCTCCTTGTCAAAAATATGAAGCTTCTATTAATAATATTCCTTATAACAGACACAAAATCATATTCTGGTTAATTTTTTTATATGAGATATGTTACTGAATTGCAGTGGACAAAGCTTTCAAGTTTCAAATGTTCACTGCTTTTACTCCCTATAAGCTTAATTTAAATTATAACATATTATAATGTAAATATTGTCTTATTTCCACAAGACGACAGGACTTGACATTTCATGTGAAAGAAGATGATTCGCATGGAATGTGAACTATTATTTTCTGGATAAAATAGGAAATATGTTATTCATTTGTTTTCGACTAATTTTGTCTCAGCATACTAAGGATAAGGAGTGTTATAAAGCTACAAGTGACGTTTGAGATGCCGTTCAATAAACTATATTCTCTACTACGACCTTACTGGCAACATGTGTTCTGAAATTGATTTGTTGTATTGTCAATCCTTCTCTGACTCAAGTCTCTCATTTTCCTTATTTTGACATTCACTGTTCTTATAGTATCATTGTGTTACTTCACCTTTAATTACATGCACTCATATGTAAGTGCTTACATTCCTTTGTGTTGTGAATAATCTTTCATTATCTTTTCGTCTTCTGATCCCTTGCAAATATACACATGCGATATTTACTTTAGTTTAAGAGAAATGGATACTTCTCAGGGGAGTCAATTCTGTTTGTTTGTTTGTGTTGGGGTTTTAAGGCCCAGTCAACCCAATGGAGTCATGTCGAGCGCGGTCAGTTTACCTAACCACACGTTTACTGGGCAGGTTTAGTCCTCTAAACGGTTAACCAGTATTGTGCACATTCTTTCGCCAGAAACTGACAACTGCCCTTCTTGAATCAACGGAAGGGAGAGAATGACCGTAGAAAATATTTCATGATCAATCTCCACGAAAGAATGTTGCCGACCACGGCGGGGGTTGAACCCACGACCTCCTGGTCTCCAGTCGGACGGCGCATCCAACTGAGCCACCGAGGCCGGCTGAGTCAATTCTGTAAAAACTGATTTTGTCCACTACTGAGGAGGGTTATATTCTAAAAGGAAATAATTTGAAAGCAAATACTCTGCTTCTGTAGTACACCACATTTTCAGAAGGGGATTCACATGCAGGAAGGCAAGAAAAAAAAGGAATAAAAGTTGTCTTTCTTCTGGAAAATGGTACATTACGAAAACATGCCTCAAATATATCGAAAATTTTACAACCAAAAAAGGAAAATTTTCAGATAAAAATTCTGATATTTTTCAAATTTCTGCTCAAAACATAGATTGTGGGTACTCGTTAGAACCGCCTCGCCTTCTGCTCAAACATAGATTGTGTACTCGTTAGAACCGCCTCGGCGAGGCGGTTTTAACGAGTACCCACAGTCTGTGTTTTTGAGCATAAATAAGAAAAATAATTTATACCCCTGTAAACCCCATTTTTACTATATAAAAGTGGGGTTTAAGGGGGTTAAAATTATATAGGCGTATTTTCATGATGAAAAATCTAGCAACTGTATCCTGTCATCTTAAACAATATTTATCCACTTTCAGATACAAACACATTATATAGATGTTTACATGTACATGCATAAATTTGCATGATAGGATCTGAACGGAAGCTTTGGGCGTATCCAGTTCATTTCTTCATGATATATCAACTCAACATGGCAAATTAATAATGCTCAAACCAGTAAGTGTAAATGCTGACAGCATTTAAAATATTTACTTATTCGGAGACCATATGAAAGAAAAGCCGTCTTATTTTCTGTGAAAGGTTTGAAACATATCGTTAGTTTTCCTCTGATGATCTAGCCTACAGGGTGCTTAAGCTTAAACTGTATATAGAACGGGATACTTAGTAGCAGTAACTACATGTTGCACGAACTCCATTATATATACATGTACATGTATGCGTTGGTCGATCAGTGGTGTTTATATGTGCATGTATATTTATACTCGTCTAACAAAATATATGAATGAAAATAGAAAATTGCTTAACCATGGGCTAGGAGGCGTGAACAGCGTTGCACTTTACATCACTGTTCATAAACAGACTATATTAACCCTTTATGTCGAGTGGAAAATTCTACCACACGGCTTTGGACTGGTCCATTCCCAATAGAAGGGGTGTCAGGTTAGTTCTTATTATTACTTGGTTAATTAAAATTTCTGTATTTCATGCAAATAGTGTAGATTATGATCAGACGCCTGTGGCGTCTGATCAGGGTCTACACTATTTGCCAATGTCCCTTCCATTTTCGTATATTTTGATAGGTTCCTTGCTTTCTCATACCCCTCTTTTTAGATTCTGATGATATTGAATCGCTGTTGAAACACATTAAACAATAATGCAATGTCTTGTGGTGCACTGAATAAGCACGTCACATGCGTATAGTTCGTACTATATGGTTAATATTTACATTTTAAAAATCACAGCAGTTTCGATGTATTAACGTAAGGATGACGTAGATTATTGGCTCGTATTTCGATATTATGTTGCACAAATATGGGTATATTTTGAGGTCCTTTGGCACTATCAAGCCCATACACTTGAGCTGAAAATTTAATAGTAATGTCATGTGTGAAGACTGAATTTTGCATAATTTATTCAAATTGCCTCTTAAGGCAGACTCAATCAAAACATTTTGGTTGTGTTACTTACTTACACATGATATAGGCCGACCGAATTGACCTTTCGCTATGACCTTTTGATTTAAATAATTTTAAGTGTAATAATGTTACCAGGTAAACAGGTTGCAGGTGAACGAATAGGCATTTATCGTGGAATGCAAGATTTTCTGACTACATTGCCTGAAATTTTCAGTGGGCGTATCTTAATGGATAATAAACTTGAAGGTCCAAGCGACAGATTAACGTGGTCGATCTATATATTTTTTCTTCAGATTAAATTAGGTATTTACGTTGATATAGTAGAATGTAAGGAAAACAAAGTACGATAAAAGTAATTATGTACATTCTACTAAATAGCCTTTGCAGTAAACTTTGCATGTTTGCTTTGTAGTTTAAATAATCTACCGTATTTACCATCCATTACGAAAACACGCCTATTCAAATATATAGAAAATTTTATCTCAAAAACTGAAAATTTTCATATAAAAAAAACTCTGATATTTTTCATATTTCTGCTCAAAACATAGATTGTGGGTACTCGTTAGAACCGCCTCGACGAGGCGGTTCTAAAGAGTACCCACAATCTATGTTTTGAGCAGAAATAAGAAAAATAATGTATACCCCTGTAAACCCAAGTTTTATTATATAAAAGTGGGGTTTAAGGGGGTCAAAATTGATGAGTATCCGGAAACCATAACTTCTTGCCATACTCGTCCAAAAATTGAACATGTCTAATTTACTACCTGCTGACGAGTCTATACATATACCACTGCTAGATGAATCGCAAACAGTTCTGCAGCGTCTGATCTGGTTCTACAATATTTGCTCAGGTGTGTTTGCCGTTATATTTAGAGTAAGTATAGCGAATCATTTTACCGTATTTACCCTAAGTATTCAGACACCGCAACTCCTTGCCATACTTGTTCTTAAATTTACCCAATGTTGTGCCTACAAATTGCTGGTGAGTGGCACACAGTGTAGACCCTGATGATACGCCGCGTTCTGCGGCGTCTCATCTGGGTTTACACTGTTTGCTCAGGCCTGTTTGTCCGAATAAATACGGTAAATACGGTGGTTTCGGTCGCAAATTTTGTATGAATAAATTCTAATATGTCTGTTGAAGAAACAGCATGGTTAAACCTCCGTTCAGAATAGTATTGCCAATACACCCATGCATCTGGCAAGTCGAAACGGTCCATTTAATAATCAGAAAATAGCCGTTTCGGATTTACTGAACCGGTTTATGAGAAATACTGCAATCTACAACTCTGCTCATGCCTCCGAGTGACGGCTTAAGAATATTCTATTTTCAAATTATTCCAAACAGGCTTATTGAAGCTAAAGCGCCGTTAAGTGTCAACTACACTACACCTCTGGAACTAACTAAACAACTGGATTCGCTTTCGTGAATTTGTTGCTAACTTCAAACAGTTATACTTTATATTTTATATAATAATCGTACACCTTAGGTTTATATTTGACCTTCAATGGCTTGAAATGTGTTCAAAACTTGAACAAATAAATAGAAACATGGTTTTGAGGTTGTTAGACCGCCCAAATGCAAAGGCGTGGAGCCTACCATAGCAATATCGAATCATAGATTATTCGATGCGGAAAGCAGCCTACCTGACAGCAGCCTACCTGACGCCAAACTTTCAGTTTTGCAGTAATTTTGCGCTACTAATCGTTTGTAATGATAGTTTAGTGAAACGGATGCAAGAGTGATACTTGGAGATATGATAGCATAAAAAACATCACAATTAATACTATAAAGAAGATATATAGCGCATTAGAGAGGTTTAAACGCCAAATTATAGGGATTTTAAAACTACTTGTAAAGGTAAGGCAGTTTATTACAAACGTACAAATCAAAATCCAAGTACATTTAAACTTAAGCACTCTCAGGGTTAATTCTGCGGACGAAAATTCATTTTTATAAATATTTCTTACTTTTCAGAAAACAGGATTTGACATTTCATGGAAATTGGAAACAATTTGCATGAAATTGCAAATCCCATTTCCTGTGAAAGATAAGGGAAAAAAACTATATCAATATGTCGTCTGCTGAAAACTAAGCAGTAAGAAACTCTCGTTGAATACCGCGTCAGTCTCCTTTAGACGTGACACTTAGGGACCTTATCATCTTGACATCAAATATAAATCAAGAGCGTATATACAGTTAAACCTGTTTACAGTTATACAAATGTATGATTAGATATTGTGTTTTATTTTCATACCCCATTCAATGTTTAACATGGAAGAAGATTCAAATTATCCGCTTATAATTAGTGAACAAAAGATACATATATGTGGATAAGTATTCATTCCAGGCCAGATTGCTTCAGCACCTTATCATCACTTCGTGTCTGTAGATTGGCTGTGTGATACAAATGTAACACAGGAGTGACGCAGCCTGTACGTTGCATGGTAGTTGACTTCAATAAACTAAAACCTACAAAACATCTTCTTATTAATATAAATGTCGACAACCAATGTTCCAATCTCAGCCTAGACCCTGGTACATTCACCTTCACCAGCATTCGTTCATCTCAGCGGGTACTAAACGTCGAAATAACGTTGTTTGAAAGTTTATTCAACGTCCACGATATACATGTAGTACATATCTTTTTTTACGACTCCGAACATGCTTGCTTTATAACAAATTCCACCCCTCGCATACGTCTACTTCGATTCCTGGACCCGGTTTCACAACCTTTCCTTGTTACATGTATGGTCGACATTAAACCAGTGTCAGATTTGCATAGCAAATGTTGAGTATTCTTACGACATGAAAGTCGTAACAAAGGAATGAAGCATAGCTGAAAAAAAAATTCCCGCATGTCATGCGATTCGAACCCGGTCTGTCGGGATAAAAATCCCGGTCTTCCGGGACAATGCTCTAACCACTGAGCAAAAGAGTCGACTCCCTGACGCAGTTGTCAGAGAGTGAATATATACCTACAAGCTATGCGAAATCTGCCAAGGCAGATAATCGAAGGTAGGAGTGCTAGGCCGTAACACTCCCCATTTATGATGACGCGAAGCCATTTTCGGCGAAATAAAGTCATATCTCGGACGAACCCCCATCTTACGGCCTGAAAATTGTAAAAAAGGAACGAAGTATAGCTGTAAAAAAAGAAATCCCGCCTGTCGTGGGAATCAAACCCGGTCTGCCCGATTAAAAAATCCAGTGCACTAACCACTGAACCAAAGAGTCGACACCCTGACGCAGTTGTCAGAGAGTGAATACAAATCTGCAAGCTATGCAAAATTTGCCAAGGTAGATAATCGAAGGTAGGCTGTTACATCCCACTTTTCAAGGAAGTCATCATTTATGATGACGCGAATCCATTTTCGGCGAAATAAAGTCCTGTCTCGGACGAACACCCATCTTACAGCATGAAAGTCATAACAAAGGAATGAAGCATAGCTGTAAAAATTTTCTCGACTGTCGTGGGATTCGAACCCGGTCTGCCCGGATAAAAATTCAGCGCTCTAACCACTCAGCAAAAGAGTCGACTCCCTGACGCAGTTGTCAGAAAGTGAACAAGATATGCAAAATTTGCCAAGGTAGATAATCGAAGGTAGGAGTGCTAGGCCGTAACACTCCCCCTTTTCAAGTTAGCCGTCATTTATGATGACGCGAAGCTATTTTCGGCGAAATAAAGTCCTATCTCGGACGTCTCCATATTACGACATGAAAGTCGTAACAAAGGAATGAAGCATAGCTTTTAAAAATTTTCCCGATTGTCGTGGGATTCGAACCCGGTCTGCCTGGATAAAAATCCAGCGCTCTAACCACTGAGCAAAAGAGTCGACTCCCTGACGCAGTTGTCAGAAAGTGAACAAGCTATGCAAAATTTGCCAAGGTAGATAATCGAAGGTAGGAGTGCTAGGCCGTAACACTCCCCCTTTTCAAGGTAGCCGTCATTTATGATGACGCGAAGCTATTTTCGGCGAAATAAAGTCCTATCTCGGACGTCTCCATATTAAGACATGAAAGTCGTAACAAAGGAATGAAGCATAGCTGAAAAAAAATTACCGCCTACCGTGGGATTCGAACCCGGTCTGCCCGGATAAAAATCGAATGTTCTAACCACTGAGCCAAAGAGTCGACTCCCTGACGCAGTTGTCAGAGAGTAAGCTATGCGAAATCAGCCAAGGCAAATAATAGAAGGTAGGAGTGCTAGGCCGAAACAGTATTCACATAAAATTGATAAAATTGTTTTTTTTTTATCGATGAAACAAATAAATGTACTTTGATATCACCTGATAGACTAACATAAAACAATTATTATAGTTGACTTTTAATGCCTCCATGTTCAAATTTCAGACCTTTAGTTAAATTTTACCTTAACTCTAAAGATTTTGTGTCAAACTGGGCCTGTGCCAAGTCTGACAATTATTTCTTTAGTTAAAGGGGACGGTAACCCTAGTATAAAATATATTTCACAACGAAAAGTATAAACCGTAAAAAAAAAAAAAAAAAAAAAAAGAAAAATCGGTCAAGCAACAACAGTTGTTTTTGTTTGAAGGATTAAACATGACCGACATTGGCGCCCCCATTTTTAATTTTTAATGAGATTTCAAAAAAATTTAAACTTTAAATTTTTGCATTATTTATATAACCAAAGCATTTGTTTTTAGGCAATAAATTGTTTACCACTTTAGAAACATCTACATGCTGTTTATCATATATTTAATTAGGGCTGTGTGACGTGACAAAGCCTAAAAATGGCGGTCTCCATGGCAGTTGTTTTTCAACTCCAATATCTTTGATACTTGCTGGTCGATTTTTATCAAACCTGTATCATTTTTTGACTTGGATAGACACACGTTTTTTCTATATTGCCTTCCCTTTAACGTCGACCTTAACTTTATGGACTGAGATTTGCAAAGCAACTTTTGATTTTTGCATTTACAACAATGAAATCAATAAATGCATTTTGATATAGTCTACTGGACTAACACAAACATATTTATACTAGCTGACATTAAAAAGGCTCATTTCAACTGTTCAAATCTCAGACCTAAACAACTTAATTTACGCTATCTCCAGGGAAATATTTTGTGTAACTGGGCCCTGAAACAATAAAATATATTCTTCATCTGTGGGACATATATCGTCTACATATAAGTAAATACATCATATTGGATAATATTTCAAAATACTCATATGTCTGTTTCTTCGGCATCTGACTGAAACATTACCTTAAGTTACTTAATTCATTCGTTAAAAGGTATTAAGTGTCGCTTACCCGGGTCACTTTCATTTACAGTATAACCTCAAAGGCTCGAACACGGATGGCTCGTTTACCGTGGATGATTCGAACTCTTTTTTCAGTCCCTACACAATTCTTCCAATAGCTCAAGAAAACAAATATTTGGGATTTTTTTTTATTATTTTATAATGAAATTGTATGTTGTGCGTTCTCATTAGAATCGCCTCATCGAGGCGATTCTAATGAGTACACTCAACATACAAGCACTGTGTACAAAATCGAAAAGTTTTCCCTAATCGCTATTTGCTTCCTGAACTTGTGCCAAGATTATCCATCAGTGGCTCGAACTAACCATGTCTCGGACGAATTTCCATGGTCCCAAAGATGTTCGTGTCATTGAGATTCGACTGTACTTCGACATTTTTGTTGTGCGTATTGTGCCCGGTATATTTATATCATCGTACAATCGAATCATTGGTGAGGTGATTCTAGGATTACGTTATAACTCAGCTCGAAATGCAGTTTACATTTATATAGGCCAATACGATATTTATATCGTATAATTCCAGATGTCGGGAATACCGTTCAAAGGAAGCATAAAAATAGAAGATGACGGATACATGTACCCAGGGAATGCCACAATCGCGAAGCACAGCCTTCCCGAAGACTCAAGAAAAGGGGATACGAGGAATGGGAAAACAAACGCCAGGTATGAAACGACCGACGCACAATTACTGCAGTAGAGGCACTGCCTTGGAACGGTTGCTAGGGAACTACTAATGGGGTTTACTCGCGCAATCTTACTTTGAATTCTGTTGCAGCGCCAAATTACAAATATATGTTCAGCTTGCATAGAGTCTCTTACCTCATCTGTGAAACATCACAGTGAAACACATATAACCAAAACCTCTGTGATGGAACAAAGCCAAGGGTCCAATGACGATCTGAAAACCACAAATAGGACCACGATGGGCCCGACAACAGACAGTGTTAGTCAGGCGCCAACCATCTGAAACAGATTGAGGAGGCAGCAGTCATTGTGTCTGAAGACAGACCCAAATTAAATTAAAGTTTCAATTTAGATCATTTTGACGTCATTCTGAGGAAACTATGATAAATGATTATTTTAGGCGAGTATATGTCCCTAAAAGTTTGAAAGAAATCAGTCATTTTTCTTCCTGATACATTTATTCGAATAACGTATCCACAGACTTTTGCAAAAAGAGTTCTGCAAAATCATAGAGTTTCTCCTTTTATTTATTTGTTGTTCATGAAGAAATAATGTCCTTTATGTTCGTTAAGACACACTAACGTTTAAAGCAAGTCCGACAAAAATTCATTTGGTACTATACTGTAGCGGAAGCCAACTATTAATACTTTATTTGAAGTAAAATCTATTAAGGTTGTCCTTGGAAACACAGAACACATAAAATACAGAAAATCGGAGTCTGGGTTTCATTGAGACTCTTCTTATTATCACGAAAACACGACTATATATTTTTGAACCCCTTAAACCCCACTTTTATATAGTAAAACTGGGATTTACTGGGGCATACATTATTTTCCTTATTTCTGCTCAAAAATATAGATTGTGGGTATTCGTTAGAACCGCCTGTCGAGGCGGTTCTAACGAGTACCCTCATTCTATATTTTGACCAGAAATATGAAAAATATCAGAATTGTTTATCTGAAATTTTTCATTTTTTGGTGGAACATTTCAGTATATTTGAATAGGCATTTTTTCGTAATGAGCAGTAATGTTGTTTGCAGGGCTACATACGCCCCCTACCACCGGCTTAAGCTGAACTCGAGCCTCCAAGATATGAAAATGGGCTCGGTTCAATGAGCCAAAGGAAAATAAAAATATGAACTGCACTATGATGACGTACGAGGAGACTTTCTACGGCCCGCTACACGGCACTTAACACCAGCTGCAGTGAAGGCGAATAAAATCTATAAAGGTTGCGCTTCAAAACACCAACTCATAAAATAAAGAAAACCGGAATCTCAGTTTCATTGAGACTCTTCATATGCAGCAGTATAGCTTGCAGAGATGAAACTTCACGATGGTCGAAAATATACGGATGACTTCCATCACGAAAACATGCCGTCTGGGTTTCATTGAGACTCTTCTTATCATCACGAAAACACGCCTATATAATTTTGACCCCCTTAAACCCAACTTTTATATAGTAAAATTGGGGTTTACAGGGGTATACATTATTTTTCTTATTTCTGTTCAAAACCGTAGATTGTGGTACCCGTTAGAACCGCTTTGTCGAGGCGGTTCTAACGAGTACCCACACTCTATGATTTGAGCAGAAATATGAAAAATATCAGAATTTTTATCTGAAACTTTTTCATTTTTTGGTGGTAAAATTTTCAGTTTATTTGAATCGTAATGCATTTTTGTTCAATGGAGACAACTTGGTGTTATTGTTTAAAATAAGAATTGTTCACTCGGGGATCTATTCTTTCATTTAAGAGCAGGCCCAAGGTTTGAAATGACTTTTTACATTTTGAGAATAGCAGCCAATTTTTATCTGGGAATACTGCATTTCTTCCAGTATTGCCAAACAACTAGGACAGAAATTCGACTGTGCTGTAAAAAGGTCAAAGGTCATCATAGGATCATCATTTGAACAAACCTAGTAGACCTTGCATCCCATTGCTATATACCAAGATTCAGCCTCAAAGCTTTTTTGGTTCTGAAGAAGAAGATTTTTCAGATATGACATGGTGGCAATTTCGTTCCGTAGTGAAAATCCATTTGAACAAATGGACCATACCCCTTTAACAGAAAGCCCCATGTAGAATCTGATGAATCATTGATCAGAGAAAAAGATATGTAAAGATTGTTCGATTCTATACATGTATGTAGTCCAGGGGTAAGGGTAGGTAACATTCAGGGGACAGCATTTTGTTTGTAACTAAAAACTTATACTACTTTAATCATACATTGTAAGTTTCAGCAATTAGTGATTAGTTATTCAAGGGAATAAATATGGTTTGTGGGAGGTTGGTACATTTGCACTCTTGCAGAATTAGGTTCCAGGGAACCAGTCTTTAGCTTTATGCAAATGATGACCCAGGTTTGACATTTGATTTTTTTCACGGTAAGGTCAAATTTCATCTCTTTGCATTTGTATGCAGAAAATATTAAAAAATCATTTTCTCAAACTGTATTAAAGACTAATGGCTGAAACTTACAGTGAATGATCAAAGTAGCTAAACCGTTTAGTTACAATCAAAATTTTGTCCCCCGGGATTATCTTCCTTGCCCTGGGCTATATACAAAATCGCGTAATCATTGAACGTCATCCCTGAAACTGCTCGACCAATTTTCACCGGATTTCACATGGGGCCAACTGTTGAAAGGCTTTTATCAATTTATTCAAATGGTTCTGCACCACTGAACAAGATAGCCGCCATATTGGTATATAATATCGGGGACTCGGGGTATACCAAGTTTGTCCAAATGATGATTCTAGAATGACCTTTGACCTGGACAAAATTTTGATTGTAACTAAAAGGTTTAGCTACTTTGATCATTCACTGTAAGTTTCAGCCATTAGTCTTTATACATTTTGAGAAAATGATTTTTTAATATTTTCTGCATACAAATGCAAAGAGATGTAAATTTGACCTTACCGTGAAAAAGGTCAAATGTCAAACCTAGGTCATCATTTGAACAAACTTAGTTGACCTTGAGCCCCGATGCTTTATACCGAAATTCAGTCTCAAAGCTAACTTAATTCTGGAGAAGATTTTTAAGTGTTTTACCATATATGGGCATGGCGGCCATCTTGTTCAATGGTACAGTAGCATTTGAATAAATTGAATTAATGTTCCTTTAACAGCTGGCCCCAAGTAAAATCTGAGAAAATTGGTCAAGCCGTTACAGAGAAAATATGACCCTGAATAATTACGCAATTTAATGCATGTATATAGCCGAGGGGCAAGGGCAGATAGCCCCGGGCGCCAACATTTGCCCTGGGCGCCAACATTTGCCCCGGGCGTCAACATTTTGATTGTAACTAAAAGGTTTTGTACAATGATCTTACATTGTGAATTTCAACCATAAGTCTTTAATACATTTTGAGAAAATGATTTTTCAATATTTTCCCGATACAAGTGCATAGGGACGCAAATTTGACCTTGTCGTGAGAAAAGTCAAAGGTCAACCTAGGATCATTATTTGAACAAACTTGGTAGACTTTGTCCCCATTGCTGTCTACCAAGAATCGGCCTCAAAGCTTTCTTTGTTCTGGAGAAGAACATTTTCAAGTTTCGTATATGAGCATGGCAGCCATTTTGCACCATGGTGCAAAACCATTTGAATAATTTGATTATATCCCTTCAACGGTTGGCCCTATGTGAAATCTGGTGAAAATTGGTCAAGCCGTTCCAGAGAAAATGACGTTAAATGGTTATGTGATTTTATACATGTATGTGGCCTCGGAGCAAGGGCATGTAGCCCCGGGGAACAAAATTTTGATTGTAACTAAAGGATTTTGCTACTTTGATCATACACAGTAAGTTTCATCCATTAGTCTTAGTGCACTTTGAGGAAAAATGATTTTTCAATATTTTCCCCATACCGTGACAGGGACGCAAATTTGACTTTGCCGTATAAAGGTCATCATTTGAACGAACGGTAGACTGAGTCCTGGATGCTATATATCTGATTCAGTCTTAAAGCTTTCCTGGCTCTGGAGAAGAAGATCTTTAAGCATTTTTACCATATATGGGCAATGCGGCAATTTTACCGAACGGCTCTGAGAATTTGTATTAATTTTTAATCCCCCCTTTGACGGAAGGCTCCACATGAAGTTTAAAAACAACTGGCCCAGGGATTTTAGAAGAGAAAATGTTCAAAGGTATGGACAGACAAAAGACAGACAGACGGACAGACGGACGACGGACGGGGAGTGATCACAATATCTCATCCCGAGCCTTCGGCTCAAGTCAGCTAAAATCGAAATGTTTTATTTTCAAGTTATATTTCTGCTTATACTCGTAACACATTATGGAAGACAATATCCAGAGCGTTCCAAAAACTTATCTTTGGCATAATAAATGACAAATTCAGTGTCACATGAACGCATCTTTAATTAAATTTAATTGGCATTAGTAATGACATTTGGTACAAATTATTAATATTTTAAACGTAATATATATTTAACTGATTTTTTTTGCGGATCATATATGTCTGGAAAACTCAGAGAAGACTGTCAATCGGCATCTTTATGAACATTCTCAGTATAGAGGAACGAAGTTATTTACAGTATATACGGAGTTGTCCAATACCAATTCGTCTATTTCCTGATAGAGGCATGGTATATAGTGCCTTTTGGCGGTCATCAGTTTCAGATGTGTTTGTAATTAATGACTGATTACACGGTCTATACTGTCCATGCGAAAACATGACTTGTAGTGTCTGTTACTAAACTTATTACATATATTTACATTTTGGAACGTAATACTACTGGTACAGCCTCATCAGAATCTTCACTGGGCGCAGTTAGGATGCAAAGTTTCTTCATGCGGATAACCAAGGCTCTGATAAGGCTGCGCACATATCAGAAGGTATGTTTTAACATACATTGCGGCTTAATTATTACCGATCCGTGTAATTAGGTTCAAAATGTATTTTTCATATGAGAGGAATTAGATAAAACCACAGACGCAATTTTTACACATCGGTACAGTCCCGTCAGCGGTTAGCTTTACCACCTGAACGACCGATGAACGGAGAACGACCGGAACGCAACCGGGACCGGACCGGTACCGGAACGACTGGAACGGAGCGACGGTCAGTTCCATTTCTTGCTTTCTTAGCGTTCCCGGTCGTTCCGGTCCATTCCAGTGAAAAAAATGGAACGGTGTTTACTAAAATTGAGTTGTTATCAGACGAAACGCAATTTGACCTTTAAAACAATATAAAGTGACCACTCTTCCCGCTCCAATACATATTCTAAAACAGTACTTTCTTAAAATGACAATCTAAATAATCTTAAAGCAGTCAATGCTGTCTATTATATGCTGCCAAAGGAGATTTTACTTGGTTTGTCAGCTATGAAAAAAGGCTTCTCTCTCTCTCTCTCTCTCTGAATGTTTAGGTTATGAGTTAATAGAATAAATATGTAAATCCCTGATATAAGTTTCAGTAAACTTTACCCTGTATAAACAGACGTTCATATAATAAGCAAAGAATTACACTATAAGCCAGTGACTGGCATTGTCCTTGACAAAACAGCAATTGAAATTTAAAAATAAACACAATCTAACATGGTATTAGAGAACTTCATATCGCTGATTGATTGACTGATTTGCAAACACGATGCGCAGCATAGAAAGTATGTTATGTTCTACTCAATGTGACAGGGTCGAGGTTAATGTTTTATTATTTTATTATTTTTTTTTTGATAGCTGACAGTTATAAATATACCTGAATAAGCAACAAAGTATACAAAGACCTGTCAGCTGCACTGTTACCCAGTGTCTCAGTCAGTAACCCAGGGTATAGTGGCCTGTCTCATGGAGAGTATACCAGAATATTGGTCAGCGACAGAGTAAACCAAAACCTGCAAGCTACACTGTATATCAGCGTATCAGTCAGTAACCCAGGGTATAGCAGCCTGTCACCTAAAGTGTATACCGGAATATCAGTCGGAGACAAAGTATACAAAGACCCATCAGCTACACTGTACCCCAAAGTATCAGTCTGTAACTTAAGGTATAGCAGCCTCTCACCTGGACTAGAATGTCAGTCAGCGACAAAGTATAACAAGGTCTGTGAGCTACACTGTACCCAGGTTTAGCCGCTTGTCACCTGAAGTACATACCCGAATACCGGTCAGCGACAAAGTATACGAATACCTGTTGGCTACACTGTTACCCAGTATGTATGTAACCTGGAGTATAGTGGCCTGTCACATGGAATGTATACCGGAATATCAGTCAGCAACAAAGTATATATGAAGACCTGTAAGCTACACTGCTCCCTGGTATATCAGTCAATAAGCCAGTGTATAGGGACCTGTCACCTAAAGTGTAAACCAGTGAATATCAGTCAGCGACAAAGTATACTACGGGACCCTATACTACAAAACATTCTGGGTGACAGGCTGTTATATCCCGGGTTACTGACTGATACACCGGGGACCAGTGTAGCTGACAGATCTTCGTATACTTTAATTGTTGCTGACCGATATTCCAGTATATCTATACACTCTAAGTGTATATCCCAGGTTACTGACTGATACATCAGGATACAATGTAGCTGGCAGGACCATATACTTTGTTGATGATTGATATTCGGGTGTACACTTCATGTAACAGGCCACTATACCTTGGGTTCCTGACTGATATTCCAGGTAACCGACAGTGCAGCTGACACTGGTCTTTGTATACTTTGTCGCTGACAGATATTCCGGTATACAATTAGGTGACAGACCACTATACCCCGCATTACTGATTGACACAGGGGTACAGTGTAGCTGACAGGTCTTTGTATCCTTTGTCGGGGATCGAACCCACAACCTCCCTGTCAAGCAGATGCTCTGACAACTGAGCCATTGGGGGGAACAAGGAATATAGAAAGTCAAGATTTTTAATTTTGGGGAACAAGGGAAAATGCTGACTTTATTTCAGGGGACCAGGAACACCCCTGGGAGGACTTCCCTAAGGGTTTTCTCGGTGGTATAGCCATAACTCAAACAAAACAAATTAATGTTGGCTGGCTAAGGAGAGATAGAGCGAGAGAGAGAGAGACTGCAACAAAAGCAAATGAACTTGTTGTACAGACAATCCTAAATATATCCGGCCCGGTGCGGTACCCTAAGAAGAGGTGTTCCATTTTCGGAAGAATATTCAGAACGTCACAATCAAGCTGGCTGGAACAAAGAAGAACCACCCGAAATGTAAGTTTACTTATTATCCTCTTTTTAAAGTGTTTACGCTTTACTTTTATGTTTTACAACATTACTGTCCGTAAAATTACAGTGATATCTCTAATAACAATAAGGTATTATTCGGTTTGTACAAAATCGGAAAAGAATCACCTTCTTACACACTTACTCGTCATGCACCAGTTATCGGACAAGTACAGAACCAGTTATTCTGTAGCATGAATTTAATTAGCAGTGGCCAGCTGTATATGTAATGTAGGGCCTGCAGACATGTCTGTTAAAAATTTGGTCTGGCAAAAATTCTTAATAATAAAAAAAAAATAAAAATTTCATGTACAGACTACAATATAGTGTGGTAGTTCAGTGGTGAGTGCACTGGCATCTAGAGCTAACGGTACAAGGATTGATCCTAGGCTAAGCAAGGGAATTTTTGGTGTCTGAACACGCTTTGGTGTCTGAACCCTATAGAAATTCATAATGGGACATAGCCCCTAAACCCAAATTGTTGAAACATCTGTTCGGTTGTCTGTCCGTTAACACTTTAAAATGACAACTCCTCCAAAGCCATTGAAGCGATTTGTACCTTACTTGAAAAGAATGTTGCTTGGTTAGGGTCCTTTGAAACTAGCCAAATTTTTTGGTGATCTGCCTCTTGGTTTGATTGCCATGGCAACAGAAAGCTCCCATAGACTTATATTGGGAAAATGGTTAAATTAATTGCATTTTCTCCAAAAACGTGAAGTGATGTGAACCATGTTTGGCAGTTATGATCATTGGATGAGTGTTTGCCCAATTTATATTTTTTATGACCAATGGCTATTTTGTTTGGTTGCCAGGGCAATATTAGATTTAAAAAAAAAAGGAATTTTTAAAATGACATCTCCTTCAAAACCAATCAAGCAGTATGATACTAATTTTGTACAAATGAACTGCTTTGGGGTAAGGACAATTCAAAATGGCTAAAATTATGGTGATCTGCCTCTCGCTTTGGTTGCCATGGCAACAGAAAGCTCCTGTAGACTAATATAATGGGAAAATGGTGAAATTGCATTTTCTTCATAACCAGTGAAGTGATGTGAACCATACTTGGCAGTTATGACATTTGATGATGGTCTACCCAGCTTGTGCCTTTCATCAGTGAGAATTTTGTTTGGTTTCCATGGCAATATTAAATTTTAAAAAAAAAAAGATTTTTTCAATGACCAGTCCTCCAAAACCACTGAAGTAGTAGGACTCTAAGTTGGTGCAAATGTTAAATGGGTAAGGGCAATTGAAAACATAAAAAGTCTGCCAGTCTGCCTCTTGGTTTTGTTGCCATGGCAACAGAAAACTCCCATAGACTTATAATGAAGAAATGGTTAATTCATTTTCTCCATAACCAGTGAAGTAATGTGAACCATATTTTGCAGTCATGATCATTGTCTACCCAGTTTGTGTGTTTTTATGACCAGTGACCAATTTGTTGGGTTGCCATGGCAAAATAAAATTTTAGAAAATGATTTTTTTTAATGACAGCTCCTCCAAAACCACAATTAAAGCAGTGTTGCAAACTTCTTTACTGCTTATGAAGATTCTCAATAAAACCAAGACTCACGTTTTCTAATCTGTAGTGTGATCTTTGTCTCCAAAGGTAATCATTTGGACATTTATTATATTTCCCTGCCCCTGTGCTGTTTACTTGTGTATAAAATCATGGTACTGTTAAACAACTCTTCAGAAACCACTTAGCCAATTTCCATCATTTTACATTGATTCTACTAGTGAAATATGATTGAGAGTTTGTCCAAATGGTCACGCTTCATTGACTGCCATGGCCATGTGTCCTTCTTCAAAACTAAGAACTGCTTAATTGATCATCCTTTCATTAGTTGCAATGATAGGATTGGAAAATGTTGCATAACGGGTGCATACCTGGAGTAGCTATGTCACTCAGGCGAGTGAGTCGTGACCCGCGGACCTCTTGTTTTAGATTCATCTTCCCTCGTTACCCTGTAATACATGGCCTTGTTCCCCTGTTCCTCAAAATCCCTGGGGTGGCCTCAACATTGTGCACTTATGGACTGTTTTAGTGTTCTTTTCCTTGACATCAAATATAACCATATTATATGGAATTTGTGCTTTATTGTTATATATTGTGTAGCTCAAGGATGTTTGAAAAAATTTAGATAAAAAACTACTTCACATGGCACAAACAATAGTCAGATATTCATGGATTTGCATGTTTTCAGATTTTTTCCATGGAACATCAAAATATCCACAATACTGGATATTTGCCTTTGGCAGGTGCGTTTGCAATTTAACTCTGTTGGGTAAAAAGAAATGCATGTATTGATGAAATGATAATATTTGACACTGAGATCTTCTAAGAGGCAGGGAGTGGATACTGGCATGCAATATTAAAGGTCTCGGAATGTTACCTGGTAATACCTGGCTCTACTATACATTTTAATCATTTGTCTAACCATTGTCAGGAAGACTTTGAAACAGTACATGTACTTGCACATACTCTGGCCTGGAAGCAGATTAATAATGCTGCTGGCCTCTTGTGCTAGAAGTTATTGACCTAGAGATTGCATGTATGATCATCAGCTGATTGGAACCTGCTCAGCAGTGCAGTCAGTAACTAGTGCATTAGACGGCAGATCTAGTGGTTGCAAGTTTGAATCCTAGCATGGCAGCCTACCTCATCAAGAGATTGATCATGAAATAATTTCTACCATCATTCTCCCCGGTCTGCTGATTCAAGAAGGGAGATTGTCAGTTGGGCACTCCTGACTTTGGAACATGAGATTCCAGGTTCAAATCCCTCTTGAGGTTGATATTTATTTCATGAATGTATGAGCTGGCGTTGGTAGCTTAGTTGGATGTGTGTCCGACTGGTGATCAGGAGGTTGAAAATTGTGGAGATCTGCTTTGGGATTGCTAATTGGCAAGTTTCATCAATTTTTATATGCCTGTTTGAAAAACGGGACTGTTATGTTACGGGGTATGGCGTCTGTCCGTCTGTCCATAACCTTTTTCGTTTCTGGCTAACTCCTCTTACAGTTTACATCCGATCAAGCTGAAACTTGGTATATAGTTAGACCATGATGAGGAGCAGCGCATATTATTTCGGGGTTACAGTCTACTAACTATTAGCAGAGTAATGCCCCTTTGAAAATTTCCGTTAACTTTTTGTTTCAGGTCAACTTCTCTTACACTTTACATCCGCTCAAGCTGAAATGTAATTTATAGTAAGACCATTATGTGGAGCACGGCATATTGTTTCTAGGTTACAGTCCACCAAATATTAGCAGAGCTATGCCCCTTTGAAAATTTCTGTAAACTTTTTGTTTCCGGCTAACTCCTCCTACAGTTTACATCTGATCAAGCTGAAACTTCATTTGTAATTACCATGATGTGGAACAGCGTATATTGTTTCAGTGTTACAGTACACCAAATATAAGCACAGTTATATCCTTTGAAAATTTTTAGTTTCTGGCTAACTCCTATAGTTTACATCCGATCAAGCTGAAACTTCTTAAATAATTACAGGATGATGTGGAGCAGCGCATATTATTTTGAGGATACAGTACACCAAATATTGGCAGAGTTATGTCCCTTTTCGTAATTTCGTAAACTTTTGTCAGCATATTGTCTAGAGGTAATAGTGTGCAAATTTTATTTTATAATAGGTATATTGTTTAGCTCACCTGAGCCAAAGGCTCAAGGTGAGCTTTTGTGATCAGTCTTTGTCGGTTGTCCGTCTGTCAATTTTTTACTTAAAGACATCTCCTCCTAAACAGGTGAATGGATTTTGAAATAATTTTACAGGAAGGAATGTTCCTTGGGTGACCCTCTACCAAAATTGCCTAAATGGTTCTGCTCCGCTAAACAAAATGGCGGCCAGAGCTAAAAATAGAAAATCTTAAAACAACATCTCCTCCTAGACCAGTCCACTGAATGGATTTTGAAATAATTTCACACGAATGTTCCTTAGATGACCCTCTACCAAAATTGCCTAGATGGTTCTGCTCCGCTAAACAAGATGGCTGCCAGGGCTAAAAATAGAAAACCTTTTAACAACATCTCCTCCCAGGCCTATAGCCTGATTTCAAAATAATGTCACAGAAATCTTCCTCTCATGCCCCTTTAACAAATCTGCTCTGCTAAACAAAATGGCCACCAGAGCTAAAAATAGAAGAAACCTTTAAAAGACATCTCCTCCCAGGCCAGTGGCCGATTCAAAATAATTTCACAGAAATGTTCCTCTCATGCCCCTTTACCTAAAATTGCTAAAATGGTTCCGCTCCACTAAACAAAATGGCCACCAGAGCTAAAAATAGGAAAACCCTTTTAAACGACTTCTTCTATTAGGCCAAGGTCCCGATTTCAAAATAATTTTACTGAAATGTTCCTCTAATGCCCCTTTACCAAAATTGCTAAAATGGTTTAGCTCTGCTGAACAAAATGGCAGCCAGAGCTAAAAATAGAAAAAGGGTGTAGACTGTCATGCCTCTGTCAACAATTTACTTAAGAGACATCTTCTCCTAAACCGGTAAATGGATTTTGAAATAATTTTACTTGAATGTTCCTTGAGTGACCCTCTACCAAAATTTCTAAAATGGTTCCGCTCCTAAAACAAACTGGCCACCAGAGCTAAAAATAAAAAAACCTTTAAACAACAAATCCCATGCCAGTGGCCCGATTTCAATTTAATTTCACAGAAATGTTCCTCTAATGCCCCTTTACCAAAATTGCTAAACTGGTTCCACTCTGAAACAAAATGGCGGTCAGAGCTAAAAATAGAAAAACTTTTAAACGACATCTCCTCTCAGGCCTATGACCGAATTTCAAAATAGTTGCACAGAAATGTCCCTCTTATGACCCTTTACCAAAATTGTTAAAATGGTTCCGTTTGGCTGAACAAAATGGCCACCAGAGCTAAAAAAAAAGAAAAGGGAGTAGACAGTCATGCATCTATCAACAATCTACTTAAGAGACTTCTCCTCCTATACGGTTAATGGATTTTGAAATAATTTTACAGGAATTATACCAATATTGCTAAAATGGTTTCGCTCAGCAGAACAAAATGGCCGCCAGAGCTAAAAAGGAAAAAAAAAACTTTTAAAGGACATCTCCCAGGCTAATGGCCTGATTTCAAAATAATTTCACAGAAATGTTCCTCTAATGCCCTTTACCAAAATTACCATTCTATAGTTTCAAGATAATTACCAGTTTTTTATGTCTGCTTTCTATGATTTGTTGATGCAGTTCAAATGAGTACCCACAACATATGCTTTTATAAAAAAAAAAAAATCAGCAAAAAAACAACACAAAAACATCATACAAGCATCATTTGATGAGCCCTTAGCAGATCTTTTTCTTTTTATACACTGCCACATGATGGTGGTGGGGTATTATGATTTCACATTGGTTGTACGAGTGTCCCTCTGTCAATCCATCTATCATAGTTCCATCCCTCCGTCCTTATTTTTGTTTCCAGATGATAACCTAAGTGAATATCAATGGATTTTCACCAAACTTGGTGTGTTCATTCATAATGTGGAAGGGGTGGTTGGGTGGTGCGAAGGTGTCGTGTGTCTTATGTCACTGGGGCAACTAATATTGGCTTACAGTTGGGCAAGGCCTGCTGTCCTTGTAGCAGTTAAGGAAGAGGGGGAAAATTTTCATTTCTTCTACTTCTTCCCTTTCATTCCTGTTCCTCTTTCTTCCCTGTCCCTTTCTTTCATCTCCTCTACTATCTTTTCTGTCTTCTTTCTCCCTTTCTCTGGGAGACGACATAAATGACCCACAAGGATTGACGTGTCGTTAAACCCCAACACAGTCAATCAATCTTAATGTGGAGATCTGGTTTGGGATTGCTAATTTCTGACAGACTGAGCTATCTATATCTGAGACACACCTGACTTTTCTTTGCCAGATGATAGCTTGAGTAATTTATTAATGGATTTTCACCAAACTTAGTGTTTGTATCGATATTGTAGAGATCTGGTTTGGGATTGCTAATGGGCAAATTTCATAAATTTTCGACAGTTTTCTGCCCGCAGCAAGTCAATATTGATAACTAGTAAATGTCAACGGATTTTTACCAAAGTGGTACATATCTATTATGGAGATCTGATTCGGGATTGCTTATGGGCAAATTTCGCCAATTTTTGACAGAGTATTCTGCCCGTTGCACAGCCACATATTCATTTCAGGACAATAGCTTGAGTAAATCTCAAAGGATTTTCACCCACTTTGTATTTCCATTGATATTTTGATCTGGTTTGGGATTGTTAATGGGTACATTTCTTCAGTTTTTGACAGTTATCTCCCCTTGACATGATAATGGTGAGGTATTATCATTTTACTGTTTTATTTAAAGTGTTTCCTTAATATAGGTAGGTACATACTTTCCACAAGCCTTTCTAGCATTTTTGAAAAACCTAAGCGCACAGTGTGGTAACTAGGCCAAATATGGTATGTTGAGCACTTGAGGTACTCATTACATGCACCTTATCAAGGTGCTTCTAATGAGTATGTACAATCTTTGTTTTCATGTAGAAATACCTCATTTTATCTAGATTATAGCCATGGCTTACATATCCAATTTTAATGTTCATAACCATCATTAAAATCTGGTTTTGCATGCTTTATCTACCAAACTATTTTACCCCTACCAGGCATTTTGCAAAAAAAAAAAAAAAAAAAAAAATAATAATAATAATCTGCAAAGGTTGACATGATTCATTATGAATTTGTTAATCTTCAAGTGTGTCACTGGCAAACACAGTTGCAGATGATACATGTAATTGTGAAATATTTTTTTTTTTTTTATTATTATTCAAGGACAAATTATTTAAGATATGAAGTGTCCTCAAGTTGGCCGAGTGTTTAGTGCTTCTGACTATGGACCATGAGGTCCTTGGTTCTATTCCTTTCATTATCATACTTCCATCATCTCCATATATAACCAAATCTTCATCATTACCAACACCTTCCACATAATCAAATAGCAGTTTGTTAGTTCTAATAAACTTGAAGTGACTATAATTTTAAATTTCTACCCTTCATGCCATTTTAATTTACCCCCCAGACCCACACCTAATGCCCTAACGGTCAAACCAAAATGCAAACATGTCCATGCATATATTTTGTTGTCCCATATACACAATACATACATGTATGTGTTCTGTATCACATACATTTTAAGCTTTAGCACTTTGTTGGCTAAGTCATCAGAAAATTTTCAGGTAAAAAACTCTGAAAGTTTTTCATATTTCTGCTCAAAACATAGATTATGGGTACTCATTAGAACCGTCTCGGTGAGGCGGTTCTAACGAGTACCCACAATCTATGTTTTTGAGTAGAAATAAGAAAAATAATCTATACCCCTGTAAACCTCAGTTTTACTATATAAAAGTGGGGTTTCAGGGGGTCAAAATTATATAGGCATGTTTTCGTGATGTGGACATTAGAGATAAATTTGAGACAAATATCATGTTCAGTGAAATGCCATTTATAATTTCTATTAGAGGAAATGTCATTTGGACAAAATGTCTTTTCAATGAAATGCCATGTATTCTTACATTTGAATGTTGAACAAATGAAATAAATGAAAATATAAATTTTGTGTAGAAAACAATTTCACTGTTGTGTGTGGTTTTGTTAAATATAATAGGCTGTGTATCTGTGTATTTACAGGAAGTTATATGGTTATAAAATGGTAGGATATTGTAAGTTTTATGGTACCCAAATAGACAAAGGGATTAGAGTTAAAAATGGACAGAAGCTAGGTGATTTGTAGCCCCAGATAAGTTGGCATTGTCCAGATAAGTCCAAATGAATGAATAGACTTATGCCACTGAGGCAAGTCTAACGTGGACCCCATTAAAAACGCTTTTAATGGAGTTCTAAAGAAAATAAATCAATTGATTTTTTTTTGTTGTTTTTTTTTGAGAAAAAAATGAAATAAACTAAAATAAAATTCATTTTCTCTGGAGCACAACAGGTCTGGTGTGGAGGCCCTAAAAATGCAGATTAAGATAGAAAAGATCAGAGCTCCAAATAAGGTGCTTTATTCCAACAGTAACAAGTTTATTTCCTTGTTTCAGATTTCAATGAAAAATAATTAAAATACTGATATGGCCAATTAAAAATAGGTGTGTTTTAACCTTAAGGTCGCATGTTCAAAAAAAAAATAGGTATGTAGAACTTCAGGGATTGTTGTTTTGTTTATTTTGTTTTATTATTATTTTTTTTATGTACAATTATACCATAATTACTAAATATATTTGGATTATTCACCATGATTTACAGATATTTTATCCAGCATGTAAATATTTCTGATAGAATATGGCAAAGAGTGTAGACCCAGATCTTGTAGGAGCAGTTTGATGAAGGTCATCACTGTTTGCACAGACCTGCTTTTCTGAATATTTTAAAAGTATATAATGCCCACAGACTTAAAATAGGAAAGTGGTTAAATTACATTTTCTCCATAAAAAGTGGAGTGATGTGAATTATAATCATCTTGATGATTTTCTAGTTTGTGTGTTATGACCAGTGGCCATTTTGTTTGGTTATTTTTTTTTAAATAACAAAACCACTGAAGCAGTAAGACTTTTTTCCATGATTTTATTTCCGTCTTTTCCAGAGCACCATAATATCTGCCTTCTCTAAAACCCATGTTCATGCTGATGTAAAATATTTTCTAATCTTTGGCATTTCCATTCTATAAAAAATAGAAAAGGTGAGGGAATACAGATTAATCAATCCCTTAGAATAGATTTGTGCAATGTCAACTCATAAGAAAAAAATCTAAACACAAGCATTAAAAAAAATAATGAATTGCCAAATTTCTCCTAATAAGGGAGCCTCTTTGCAAGCTGAATAATTATTTTGTATATTACTTACATCATTTGAACATGGAGTGAAGATTTGGTACCAGTAAAATTGATTTACCCAAACTCACCCTCCCACTCCAAGTAGTTTTATACTGACCATTCTAGGGCCAAGGTTCTATCACACTTCCTTCTATGTGTGGACCAAGCGCCACAGGACAGTCAATAGCACAACTGCCTGCAGTTCCAGGAATTAAATGTTCAAATCCTAGCTAGGTCCCATAACTTTTGTGGGGATAGATGGATTAGACATGAAATGACTTTTATGGTCTTTCTCCCCCTTCTCCTGCTTCAAGAACCATGGCGGTTGTCACTTTCTGGCAAAAGTCTGCACACAAAGTACTGGTGCTCAAAGTACTGATTTCTGCCTAGAGGACTAAGTCTGCCCAGAAAAGTTTAAGTAGGTTAATTGACTGGCTGCATGAGTTTCATGATGATTTTATCTATACTAGTACAAAGTGTTAAAGTTTAAAATGCGTATGAGACTGAATACATGTACATACTATATTTATACTAAAATAAGCCCCATTATATCTAGTCACACCTCTCCTACTTTGGTAGGTGAAATCCATTATTATACACATGCAAAACTGAGTTTAAGCCATCCAAATATCTTATTTTTGCCCCAAATTTGGATTTAATACTGTCATTTTGGCAATAAGAATTGCAATGCCCTGGGGCTTATTACCGCTTAGTTTAGTTTTGAATAAATGCGGTATAATATATGACAAACTTGTACACTTTATTTATGCATTTATTTGCTTATTTAAAGGGATATAGTTTTTGCAGTCCTCGTTTCCATCCTTTTGTCAACAAGTAAGACTTTGCTTCATAACTTCCGTATCTTCAGTCTCATATGGATATAATTTTCATTTGGATATAATTTGTTACACTTGGACGTCAGGCTTTGCAGGCGTTATAGGAAAATTGGATTTGTGAATCAGGTTTATTAGAGTTATGCCCCTTTGTAACTACAGTTAAATATGTATTTTGCTTAACAATTTCTGTACCATTTGTGTGAGTTTCATAAAATTTATACCACACGTGGTCCCTCATTCAAGACATATGTGACAAAAAATTAAGGACTGTGGGATCAAGTTTCTTAGAACTATGCCCCTTTGTATTTCTTACAATTCAATATGTATTTTGCTTAATAGACTTTAATCTGATTCTGATAACATTAATGTACTGTATATGGTCCCTCATGCAATGTAGATGTGATAGGAAAATAAGAGCTGTGAGCTAGGCATGACTCAAATATTTAGATTGTTCATAGTACGTGGGGGGGGGGGGGGGGGTGTAATGAACAACTGTAATAATTTGTGCATTTTTTTCTGTTATTTCAGGCATTAAAATAGCAGCAGGACATGATGTAGGCCTTACCTTGGATTTGATTTGATTTTGAAAACAAAGAGTTCAAAGACAGCAGAAGACATTCATCCTCTTGAAACCAACTCCAAAAAGAATATTCTTGACTTTAAAAAAATGCAAAGAATATTGGAATGCTACTGAAAGGATCCACGTTTATGGATGTTTGTTTTTCCTGATAGCATGTTTCAGATTTTAAATTAAATTCTTACAGCATACAAACAGGAACTGTTAACACAGCCCCAGATAAGGCATTTTTTTCTGTTAAAAAGAACTGATATTTTTCTTATTTCTCCACAAAACATATGTTATGGTACTCATCAGAAGGTTGTCGCCAAGGCACTTCTGATGAGTACCCACAACATAGGTTTTCATGGAGAAATAAGAAAAAAATATGGGGATACCCCTCTTATCTGGAGCTATCTATTAACTTTTGACAGAAAGTGACTACAATATTCTGAACAATGAGAATGGATATCAAGAACTGAAATTAGAGAGGAATTTGAAGTTAGCAAATACTTGCTATCAGTCATCATTTTGAAAGAAAATTACCAAGAATAAATATTTCTCTGGTTTTAGATTTTGTTTCAGTGTTATTGTGTTATACTTTTAATCAGTTTGATGCTGGCCTCGGTGGCTCATTTGGATGCGCCATCCAACTGGGGACCAGGAGGTCGCGGGTTCAACCCCCGCCGAGGTTGGCAACATTCTTTCGTGGAGATTGATCATGAAATATTTTCTACGGTCATTCTCTCCCTTCCGCTGATTCAAGAAGGGCAGTTGTCAGTTTCTGGCAAAAGAATGTGCACAATACTGGTTTCAAGAGGATGAATGTCTTCTGCTGTCTTTGAACTCTTTGTTTTCAAAATCAAATCAAATCAAGTTATAGGAAAATTGGATTTGTGAATCAGGTTTATTAGAGTTATGCCCCTTTGTAACTACAGTTAAATATGTATTTTGCTTAACAATTTCTGTACCATTTGTGTGAGTTTCATAAAATTTATACCACACGTGGTCCCTCATTCAAGACATATGTGACAAAAAATTAAGGACTGTGGGATCAAGTTTCTTAGAACTATGCCCCTTTGTATTTCTTACAATTCAATATGTATTTTGCTTAATAGACTTTAATCTGATTCTGATAACATTAATGTACTGTATATGGTCCCTCATGCAATGTAGATGTGATAGGAAAATAAGAGCTGTGAGCTAGGCATGACTCAAATATTTAGATTGTTCATAGTACGTGGGGGGGGGGGGGGGGGGGGTGTAATGAACAACTGTAATAATTTGTGCATTTTTTTCTGTTATTTCAGGCATTAAAATAGCAGCAGGACATGATGTAGGCCTTACCTTGGATTTGATTTGATTTTGAAAACAAAGAGTTCAAAGACAGCAGAAGACATTCATCCTCTTGAAACCAACTCCAAAAAGAATATTCTTGACTTTAAAAAAATGCAAAGAATATTGGAATGCTACTGAAAGGATCCACGTTTATGGATGTTTGTTTTTCCTGATAGCATGTTTCAGATTTTAAATTAAATTCTTACAGCATACAAACAGGAACTGTTAACACAGCCCCAGATAAGGCATTTTTTTCTGTTAAAAAGAACTGATATTTTTCTTATTTCTCCACAAAACATATGTTATGGTACTCATCAGAAGGTTGTCGCCAAGGCACTTCTGATGAGTACCCACAACATAGGTTTTCATGGAGAAATAAGAAAAAAATATGGGGATACCCCTCTTATCTGGAGCTATCTATTAACTTTTGACAGAAAGTGACTACAATATTCTGAACAATGAGAATGGATATCAAGAACTGAAATTAGAGAGGAATTTGAAGTTAGCAAATACTTGCTATCAGTCATCATTTTGAAAGAAAATTACCAAGAATAAATATTTCTCTGGTTTTAGATTTTGTTTCAGTGTTATTGTGTTATACTTTTAATCAGTTTGATGCTGGCCTCGGTGGCTCATTTGGATGCGCCATCCAACTGGGGACCAGGAGGTCGCGGGTTCAACCCCCGCCGAGGTTGGCAACATTCTTTCGTGGAGATTGATCATGAAATATTTTCTACGGTCATTCTCTCCCTTCCGCTGATTCAAGAAGGGCAGTTGTCAGTTTCTGGCAAAAGAATGTGCACAATACTGGTTAACCGCTTAGAGGACTGAGCCTGCCCAGTAAACGTGTGGTTAGGTAAACTGACCGCGCTTGACATGACCCCATTGGGTTGACTGGGCCGTAAAACCTCAACACAAACAAACAACCTCCTCCATGTAAGATTTAATATCTCAGAGACCATTCAGAAACATATATCAAACATATATTGTTGTTCAGTATGATAAGATGCATTCAGTGACACTGACTCTGGGTCCCCAGGTGTATGCCCCACCCCATCCAGTTCACATAAACTTTAATATCTCTGACACTGTTGAGATCCCACTCACTTAAACATATATATATTATTGCTCCTTATGATAAGACACCAACAGTCGGTCCCCAGTGGACTGTGGTATGCCCCACCCCATTCAAAAACCATTCAGATCTTTGCCAAGAATAATGGGTTTGAAAATACTTTTATCTTCTGATTTAGATTCCAGATACGACTGCAGTTTGCCAACCTTTTCTCCATGCAAGAACCCCACAATAGACCTATATATCTTATTTGTATCTTTAATGCTGCTCTGAATACAAAATCTTTATCACATATAGCCATTTACATGTCAATAGACTTAAAGCCAAGTGTGTTGGTGAAGATATATGTGTCAGTTGACATACCTATGTATAAGATGAACAGTATCTTGACTGACATACTGACTGCATGTATGTCCACCGAGGTTAGATTTCCCAACCATCAATGACTGAGATATGTATATACATCAAGAATTTGGGAGTTATCTATAAATTGAATACAGGTAGCCACCTTTTTTAGCTCACCTGAGCACAAAGTGCTCAAGGTGAGCTGTTGTGATCAGTCAATGTCCGTCGTACTTTTTCTGTCGTTCGTCATTCGCCTTCAACAATTGTTTCAAAAGCCTAGTCCTCCTACACCCCTGGGCCAGTGGACTCGAAACTTGGTAGGACGCATTGGGGTGACTTATAGATCAAAAATAGCAAAAATCATTCTGATCTGACATTCAAGATGGCAGCCATCTTCTCCTGAACCAAAATTAACTGGAAACTTAGTAGGAAGCATCGGGGATGACTTGTAGATGATAAAGAGCTAAAATCATTCCAGTCAGAAATCCAAGATAGCCGCCATGGCAGCCATCTTGAAAATCTATTTTTAGCTTCTTCTCCTGAACCGAAAGGCCAACTGACTCCAAACTTGGTAATGGTAGGAAGCATTGGAGTGATTTCTAGATCAAAAATAGCTAAAATCATTCTGATAGAAAATCCAAGCTGGCCGCCATGGAGGCCATCTTGAAAATCTGTTGTTTGCTTCTTCTCATGAACCTAACGGTCAATAGACTCAAAACTTGGTAGGAAGCATCGGGGTGACTTGTAGATCAAAAATAGCTAAAATAGTTCCGATCGGAAATCCAAGATGGCTGCCATGGTGGCCATTTTGAATATCTTTTAATCGCTTCTTCTGAACTGAAAGGCCAATTGACTCCAAACTTGGTAGGAAGCATCGGGGTGACTTGCAAAAATAGCTAAAATCATTCCAATAGGATATCCAAGATGGCCACCATGGCCGCCATATTGAAAATCTATTTTTCTCTTCTTCTCCTGAAACGAAAGGCCAATTGATTTGAAACTTGGTAGGAAGCATCGGGATGACTTATAGATAAAAGAGAGCTAAAATCGTTCTGTTTGGAAATGCGAGATGGCCACCACGGCGGCCATTTTGAAAATATTTTCACTTCTTCTCCTGAACCAAAAGGCCAAGTGACTGGAAAACTTGTAGGAAGCATCGGGATGACTTGTAGGTCAAAAATAGCAATTATTCCTATAAGAAATCCAAGATTGCTGCCATCTCGAAAATCTGTTATTTGCTTCTACTCCTGAACCTAAAGGCCAATTGACTCGAAACTTGGTAGGAAGCATGGGGTGACTTGTAGATCAAAAATAGCTAAAATAGTTCCGATTGGAATCCAAGATGGCCGCCATGGCGGCAGTCTTGAAGATCTATTTTTCGCTTCTTCTCCTGAATCGAAAGGCAAACTGACTCGAAACTTGGTAAGAAGCATCAGGGTGACTTATAGATCAAAAAAGTTTACTTCTCCTGAACCTAAAAGCCAATTGATCCAAAACTTGGTAGGATGCATCGGGGTGACTTGTAGATCAAAAGTAGCTAAAATCCCTCCGATTGTATATCCAAGATGGCCGCCATGGCAGCTATTTTCAAAATCTATTTTTGGCTTCTTTTGAACCGAAAGACCAATTTTTTTGAAATTTGGTGGGAAGCATAAGGGTGACTCGTAGATCAAAAATAACTAAAACTTATCCTATTAGAAATCAAAGATGGCCACCATAGTGGCCATCTTGAAAATCAATTTTTTGCTTCTTCTCCTGAACCTAAAGGCCAATTGACTTTAAACTTTGTAGGAGTCATCAGGGTGACTTGTAGATGAAAAATAGCTAAAATAGTTTCATTTGGAAATGCAAGATAGCCGCCATGGCTTTGCATCCTTTCATCTGTCTGTCATGTTATCTCCTCCAGGGCTCCTAAACCACTGGTCGGAACTCAACCAAACTTGCTACATCACTTTCCCTTGTTGTAAAGATGTGCTAGAGCAACATTATTTTTTGATGTGTTGGTCATCCGTTCATCTATTCTTCACACTATCTCCTAAACCACAGGGCAGAATTCAACCAATATTGCTACATTACTTACCCTCATGGTAAGGGTGTGCGCAAGCAACATTTTTTTCTGTCCGTCTGGTGTCCGTCCAACAGGCTATCATCTAAATCATTGGGCAGAATCGAACCAAGCTTGCTATATGACCTCCCCTCATGGTCAGGATGTAGAAGAGCAAGTCTGTCTCTCCGTCATGCTATTAGCAACATTAGCAAAGTTAGTTTGTTAGCTCACCTGAGCACGAAGTGCTCATGGTGAGCTATTGTGGTCAGTCAATGTCCGTCGTCCGTCGTGCGTTGTCCGTCGTGCGGCGTCAACAATTGCTTTAAAAGCCTACTCCTCCTACACCCCTGGGCCAATTGACTTGATACTTGCTAGGAAGCATCGGGGTGACTTGTAGATCAAAAATAGCTAAAATCGTTCCGATCGGAAATCCAAGATGGCCGCCATGGCCGCCATCTTGAAAATCTATTTTTCGCTTCTTCTCCTGAACCAAAAGGCCAATTGACTCCAAACTTGCTAGGAACCATCAGGGTGACTTGCAGATCAAAAATAGCTAAAATCGTGCCGATCGGAAATCCAAGATGGCCGCCATGGCCGCCATCTTGAAAATCTATTTTTCGCTTCTTCTCCTGAACCGAAAGGCCAGTTGACTCCAAACTTGCTAGGAAGCATCAGGGTGACTTGTAGATCAAAAATAGCTAAAATCGTGCCGATCGGAAATCCAAGATGGCCGCCATGGCCGCCATCTTGAAAATCTATTTTTCGCTTCTTCTCCTGAACCGAAAGGCCAATTGACTCCAAACTTGCTAGGAAGCATCAAAGTGACTTGTAGATCAAAAGTAGCTAAAATCGTGCCGATCGGAAATCCAAGATGGCCGCCATGGCGGCCATCTTGAAAATCTATTTTTTGCTTCTTCTCCTAAACCGAAAGGCCAATGGACTCCAAACTTGCTAGGAAGCATCAGGATGACTTGTAGATCAAAAAATAGCTAAAATTGTGCCGATCAGAAATCCAAGATGGCCGCCATGGCCGCCATCTTGAAAATCTATTTTTCGCTTCTACTCTTAAACCCAAAAGCCAATTGACTCCAAACTTGGTAGGAGGCATTGGGGTGACTAATAGATCAAAAATAGCTAAAATCGTGCCTATCGGAAATCCAAGATGGCCGCCATGGCAGCCATCTTGAAAATCTATTTTTCGCGTCTTCTCCTAAACCGAAAGGCCAGTTGTCTCCAAACTTGGTAGGAAGCATCGGGGTGATTTGTAGATCAAAAATAGCTAAAATCATGTCGATCGTAAAACCAGGATGGGCGCCATGGCAGCCATCTTGAAAATCTATTTTTCGCTTCTTCTCCTGAACCAAAAGGCCAGTTGACTCGAAACTTGGTAGGAAGCATTTGGGTGACTTGTAGATCAAAATTAGCTAAAATCATGCCAATCGTATATCCAAGATGGCCGCCATGACGGCTATCTTGAAAATCTATTTTTCGCTTCTTCTCCTTAACCCAAAAGTCACTTGACTCGAAACTTAGTAGGAAGCATCAGGGTGACTTGTAGATCAAATGTAGCTAAAATCGTTCTGATCAGAAATCCCAGATGGCCACCATGGCTGCCATCTTGAAAATCTATATTTAGCTTCTTCTCCTGCACCGAAAGGCCAACTGACTCCAAACTTCGTAGGAGACATTGGGGTGACTTGTAGATCAAAAATAGCTAAAATCGTGCCAATCGGATATCCAAGATGGCCGCCAAGGCAGCCATCTTGAAAATCTATTTTTCGCCTCTTCTCCTGAACTGAAAGGCCAGTTGACTCGAAACTTGGTAGGAAGCATCGGGGTGACTTGTAGATCAAAAATAGCTAAAATCGTGCCGATCGTAAATCCAAGTTGGCTGCCATTTAGAGTTTGTTCAAATGATCACGCTCAATTGACTGGCATGCCATATATCTTCTTCTTCAAAATAAAGAACTGCTTAAATGATGATCTTTTCATTAGTTGCGATGACAGGATTGGAAAAATGTTGCATAACATCTGCATATCTGCAGTGGCAATGTCACTCAGGTGAGCGACCCGTGGCCCGTGGGCCTCTTGTTTTGAGGTTTTACGGCCCAGTCAACCAAATGGGGTCATGTCGAGCGCGGTCAGTTTACTTTACCACACATTTACCGGGCATGCTTAGTTCTCTAAGCGGTTAACCAGTATTGTGCACATCCTTTCGCCAGAAACTGACAACTACCCTTCTTGAATCAACTGAAGGGAGAGAATGACCGTAGAAAATATTTCATGATCTATCTCCACAAAAGAATGTTGCCGTCCTCAGCGGGGATTGAACCCGCGACCTTCTGGTCTTCAGTCGGACGGCGATCCAACTGAGCCACCAATGCCGGCAACATTAGCAAAGAGTGTGGGGACTGGCAATGGCACGCCATGAAATCATTTCTGTGGTCGTCCTCCCTCTTCCGATAGCCGGCCTCGGTGGCTCAGTTGGATGCGCCGTCCGACTGGAGACCAGGAGGTCGCGGGTTCTACCCCCGCCGAGGTCGGCAACATTCTTTTGTGGAGACTGATCATGAAGTATTTTCTACGGTCATTCTCTCCCTTCTGCTGATTCAAGAAGGGCAGTTGTCAGTGTCTGGCGAAAGAATGAGCACAATACTGGTTAACCGCTTAGAGGACTAAGCCTGCCCAGTAAACGTGTGGTAGGGTAAACTGACCGCGCTTGACATGACCCCAACGGGCCCCCGTAGCCTAGTGGATAAGAGAGTTGACTCTTAATCCATTAGGTTTCTCACCGCTGTGGTTCGAGCCTCGCTCGGGTCATATGTGGGAAAGCCAAGTTCTGCTTACGGATGGTCAGGTGGTTTTTCTCCGGGTTCTCCGGTTTTCGCCCACCTTCGATGAACGATCGGCTCGATATAAGTGAAATATTCTTGAAAGGGCCGTAAAACCCAAATCAAAAAAAAATTGACATGACCCCATTGGGTTGACTGGGCCGTTAAACCTCAACACAAACAAATCTCCCTCTTCCGCTGATTCAAGAAGGGCAGTTGTCAGCTACTGACAGAATCAGAATATTTTACTGGTATACATTCTAATATTTTTTTCATACTTCTGCTCAAAACAGATTGTGGGTACTCGTTAGAACTGCCTTTAGTGTATATATATTCTTACATCAAGAGTCTATATATATTCTTACATCAAGATCAATGAATGTCATTAGACATGTTTACTTTGGTGAATGGATATCATTAGACGTATCACCAGTAAATATCTGATCAATGATTTAGTACAGAAAATTAAAGTATTTTCTCGTAAGTTTAACTCAGCAAATTCTATGCATTTCGATACTTGAATTTTTTTTCCCATACGGGTGAGGTGTGTGCATGATGATAGGTTCGATGTGTATTTTTTACAACAAAATATGAAATTATTTTCAATCTTTTGTTCCGAATTATCGGTCACTGGTGAACCGTCCTGATGGAATTTTTTTTTGCGATGTCGTTAACGTGACAAACATCAGCGATTAATAGGTAAAACAGGCTTGGAATTCAGTAGTTGAGACTATTAAGAGTTTGTATGAAAAAAAAAACAACTTTTAAAACCGTTGCATAAAACAAAATAATGATAATAATAATAGCGAAAGCGACACAAAGTGGCCTGTTTTAAGCGGTCGCGTAAAAAACTAGGAATTAAAGTTTAAACGAAAAAAGAAATTCATAATTCAATAAGTAAATCGTTCAAAATGATAGCTAGACAGATTTTAAGAATGTTTTGTTTCACACGTAATTCAGATTAATTGTAAGTAATTAATTTGAATGATTTTTTTATTGTAAATTATTATCACAATAACGCGAACACGAATGAATGGAATGGAACGGAACGGCGGTCATGATTATGGAGCGATTGGAACGGACCGACCGATACCGCTATATTAACCGGAACGACCGTGGACCGGGACCGGAACGACCGAGGACCGGGACTGGAACGACCGTGGACCGGTAAAATGGTTAACTTAACCCCTGACTGGACTGTATTATTGAATTGCGCCATATGAGTGAAAATAGAAAAATACTGTATACTGAATAGGGGGTTTCGAATGCCCTCGTGTAAATATGAGCGAATGCGCAGGCTGGTCTGGGCCTTCGCTGTCCGCATATCCCGAATGACACGTTTTCGCATTGCCTAGCCCATATCTTAATACTTGTCCTTAATAATATAAAGATTGAAATGAAAGCGGTTACAAGGTATTATATCATTTAGCTTCAATTCTAAAACTTTGTTCTTAAGTGTAAAAACATGGCTGAATATGTTTTAAAATCACTTGCCTAAATATTTAGCCTTGCGATAGTTATGCACACAATACATTATGACAGACAATACTCATTGATATATGGACCGGGTCATGCTAAAACGTGTCTTCAGGCATACGCAGACAGCGAGGGCCCTGATCAGCCTGTGCATCTACACATTCTGATCAGGGCTTTCACTGTCCGCTAACAAAATTATTGGATATTACAGAATGTATGAATGGAGAAAAAGGGCCTGGCTGATACGTTTTTAATGCGCAAGATGACCTTAATCAGTGCATTTTGCACATGTTCGAATGCACTTTTTCGCCCATATTAACTTAATCCAGGGTTTTTGTATAATTCTATCGCTACAAAAGATTTAAAGACGTTGTAAATGGAACATTTGTTCGTCTTGTTCTAACAACAGTTTATGAAGAAGGATTAATCGACATAGTCAGATAAGATCATCGTTCTGACCTATCGCTGACATCCGTTGTATGAAATCACGAATATGCCATACAAACGAATGGAATCTGCAAAACGACATTTTCTGCTATTACCGTAAAAGGGCACGCCATCTTATTCATTGTAAATGACGCTTTGAAAAGTGTTTTCAAGTGCCGGTAAAACTGTCAGGTTAGCAAACTTAAACGGGAAAAATAATAAAAATAAGAACAGGATACTCGAAATTCTTTTCGAACGATAAACACTATTTTGTCCTTCCATATGCACATTATTGATCAGTGGCGGTTACATGCAGGTTAAACGGGGATATGACCGGTGCTTCTGGCTCAGATGTACTGCGACATGGTATCCGAATGCATTTACGTACTCGTATTTCTCGAGATTTATTTATAAACAATCTAAGATTTGTCTAGATGCATGATGTTTGCTACAAAACTATAGTATAACGCATTAGTTTGAGATGCTTTAATGGTACACGCGTACAAAGCAGCTACAGTATTTGTTTACAAAACTATTAGCATAGTGTGATTCGCTTATTAAAATCTCAATTTTTTGTGTTAATAAAATGAAGCTGCTTAGCAATTTATAATTATTTTTTCGGGTGGCGCCAAAACACCCCAGTAGCTCAATCGGGAGAGCGCTTTTTGTTCCCCGTCTTTTCGAAGAAAAGCGGAGGGACACTGTTTTCGGCTTTCCGTGGTGCGTGGTGCGTGGTTCCGAGTTTTTAGTAGGTATCTTGTCCCCTTAACTCCTCCCACAGTTTTTGTCCGATCCTTTTGAAACTTTACAGGAGTTTTAAAGATGGTCTGAAGATATGCATATGATTTTTTCAGAATCCTGAAATTATTTTTTATCACTTTGTATACATTTTGAACTTACATTTTTTGAGTTCTAATATTACAGAAGTCTATAGGGAGTAGGTACCTTGTCCCCTTAACCCCTCCCCCAGTTTTTGGCCGATCCTTTTGAAACTTTACATGGACTTTTAGAATGGCCTGAAGATATGCATGTGGATTTTTCAGAATCCTGAAACAATTTTTTATTACTTTTTCCGCATTTTTAATTTTGACTTTTTTTTTGAGTTCTAATATTATAGAAGTGTATAAGGAGTAGGTACCTTGTCCCCTTAACACCTCCCACAGTTTTTGGCCGATCCTTTTGAAACTTTACATGGGCTTTAAAATGGCCTGAAGATATGCATATGGTTTTTTTTCCGAATTCTGAAATAATTTTTTATCACTTTTTCTGCATTTTTAACTTAGACATGTTTTGAGTTCTAATATTACAGAAGCGTATAGGGAGTAGGTACCTTGTCCCCTTAACTCCTACCACAGTTTTAAGCCAATCCTTTTGAAACTTTACAGGTGCTTTAAGGATGGTATGAAGATATGCATGTGTTTATTTCAGAATCCTGAAATAATTTTTTATCACTGGTTTCCTGCTTCAATACTTATGTAAGTGATACAGGACCAATGGCATGTTGATCTGACCCTTCCTTTTTATTAATGTTTAAAGTTCTAGTGTTATTGCCTGTTCTTGTTATTTTTCTTATTATTTATTTTCATTTATAGTCTAGGCTAGAAACACCAATGTCGGGATTGCAGTTTGATTTATCAGAGGTCATCTGCAAGCACTTGGACAGCCATACATTTAAAACTGTAGTGCCAACATTTTCGGTTGAGTTATAGGGATTTATATTGTTGATGTACCTGTATAGGGCCAGTAAAAGTCTCCTCGTACGTACTTCTATTCAACGTTTCAAATGTCAGGATATGCACTTTACACCACGAAAACATGCCTATATAATGTTGACCCCCTTAAACCCCACTTTTATATAGTAAAACTGGGGTTTACAGGGGTATACATTATTTTTCTTATTTCTGCTCAAAACATAGATTGTGGGTACTCGTTAGAACCGCCTCGGCGAGGCGGTTCTAATGAGTACCACAATCTATGTTTTAAACAAAAAATATGAAAAATATCAGATTTTTTTTATCTGAATATTTTCAGTTTTTTGAGGTGAAATTTTCTGTATATATGAATAGGCGTGTTTTCGTAATGACAATTATTTGATGTACAGTATTTTATTTTCGTCTGGACTCTTTCCTAACCCCACACTGAATATGTCTTGGGTGGGTTACGTCTGAGTTTTTGTCGGTGGCACTCTCTAGATCTTTCATTAAACTTGTTTTACACATCGATGTTCCTTATAATACATGTAAATATACTTTCGTTCTTACGTCATGTATCTAATATTAGGGGGCGGTTTATCGCCACCAAATTTACTATACCGCATCCGTTCAGTTGAAAATACCTTCCTAAAAACTACCTAAAATCGCCCCCAAAATAGTTCCCTGCTAACGCTGATAACGCTTAATTCTGCATTTAAACATATTAGCTGTATACACTCCGACTCTTATAAATAGCGAATAAATGAACAAAAGCAAAGAAAACGTCAAACTTTTTGAAGAAATAAGATTTAGATCATGTTGTGTTCAATAACGGCGGACGAATATGACTACTCCAGTACTCCATTAAAGCACACCAAATCTACAGCGTTATCTAACAAGCAGAGGTGATTTTAAGAATTTGCAATAGAAGGGGGAGCTCCCCCAAAGAGACTAAGAGTCGGAGTGGGGAGGGTCAAAATCCACAAGGTGCGAGCGAGGCATTCTCACCTAAATAGTCTGCGTTTCTTCTTTTCTTTTTTCTTAGCTAGTGCCCTGGTAAAAGTTGGGCGAGAGGTATTGCTCGAATTGAGCAATTTAACCTATATTTCTCTGTAATATAGGCGGGATGTATTGTAGCAGATCATTTCGTATCGTTAAAACAGTTAGCCTAAGTTCTGCTTCAGAACATGCAAACAAAAACGAAATAGTCCTTAAAATCCTTATTTTCTACCATTATTTTCAGAACAAAATATTCAAAGAATATGATTGGCATTTCCTGACAACATAATGCTATGTGGTGATTGAGTCGTTTCCCTTGTATAGCCTTGGTAACGTATAAGCTGAGTTGTTTCTCTTAACAAATTGTAAGCACTGATATGATGATGAACGGAAAACAACTTCTTAAATACTTTTCAGTCCGGAAAAAAATGGCTCAGAAAATTGCGGGGATCTTCATTTTTTTTTTTTTTTTTTTTTTTTTTTTTTTGCTTTTTTTTTTTTTTTGCTGAAGCACGGCCCCATCCTGTACATTAAACGATAGGCCGCCAGAAATCGGTGCGAATCTCTGAAAAAAAGTTACCATAACCGCGGTCCTACTAACCACAGAGAAAAGGGCAGAGAAGGGACTATTCTCATGCTGTCTTTTGGCACAACAAAGACGGCAGCTTATGCGAATAAAGTTTATGTATGCTTGTTTGTAACCAAAAATATGGGAATGTTTATAGCGACGGGTTTGTCTGTAAAGAGATAAAGATGTGAGACCTTGAGCACCTTTAATGGATTCCTTTGTGTCGTCTGTTACCGTGCGTCACATTGATATTTGTAACCGGTGATGGGTGCGCATGTAAAAATCGGCGAGATAGGTATCAGTTTCCCAAAAGTAGAGTGAATAGATTTCTCTATTCCAATCATAAATACAGATATCTCTAAATGAAATGCAGATATCTAAAACTGAAATACAGATTATATGTATTTAATTAGGAAATTCAGGTATCTCGTTTCAAAATCAGATATATGCACTTCAATTAAAGATACTTGTATTTTAAATGCAGATATCCAGAATTCAGCTAAATTAGAAATATCTCTGAAAAGCAGACATCTGTATTTGAAATGTAGATATCTCTAAACGACATGCGGATATCTATATAATGATTGAAAATAGAGGTGTCTGTATTTCAAGTACCAACATTTACATTTCTGCAAGAGATCTCTCTATTTCAATTACAGATATCTGAATTTCAGATAAAGATACCTGTAATTCCAAAACTTATAGACATCCGTTTTTATTAAAAGAAATATCTGTATTTGAAATGTAGATATCTGCATTAATTAGGTAAAACTCCAAACGAGTTGCCGTCATTGACTGTTGTTGTTTTTTTTTTTTTTTTTTTGTTTTAATTTCAATGTAAATCCCAATCAGTTCTAGAGCTCAGGCAACCGCCTCCATCAGCACTCTCAGTGGTTCGTGTACACGTACAGATATTACTTGTTTACCTTGGGATCATTGAGCGCACTCTGGTATCTTGGAAAATCGAGTTCCACTACAGTCGGTACTATGGAGCGGATGCAGCGCTGCAAACTACAATGCTGTCATATGACGAGTCTCAATATAACCGACAGTCCGTCTTTCGTTCGTATATGTGATCATTGTTTCTAAGGGCAGTCTGCAAAGATTTTTTAAAGGAAGGGGTTCACCCATGACTCTAGAAAAAAAGCAAATGTAGCCTGAACTCTGTGTTTACATATTCAGCGTCAATGTCAAGTTACCATGTATTACGGGCTCCAATTTAATAAAAATGCTATCCCTACAATCGGAAAGATATACAATTTATTTTGATATTGGAAGACAGTTTGGACATGCTTGTAAATAAAACAACTATAAAGCAGATATTAAACATTGCGTTTCGCGAAAACTGGCATGTTTTTTACGGAGGCCCAGTTAATACTTAACGAATTCCAGGTATATAAAACCTTGCGTATTAAGATTAACGCTATAGAAAAGAAAGAACGTAATGTTCAAAACAGAAATTAGAATGTTTATTTTCTCATGTGCAACTAAGAAGCAAAACGTGACGCCGATGCTTTTTCTCTGCATTCAAGGGAGCTTACACAAGTTTATTGCCTGAAACCAATTTTAAAATTTCGCATGCAAACTGTATTTCAATTTTTTTTATGTCATGTATTAAAAGCTACATAGAAATGGATTATTGCATAAAAAGCAGTGACGCACGTTATTAATAGCCGTGCATTAACCGGCGAAAAGCCGTGTATTAACAACTTGAAGGCAATTCACGCGCTGTTAATTCACGGCTACGCAACTTTCAATATGATCATACCGGGGCCGCAGATTTGCTGCCGTTATGAGATGTGTACTGCCCGGCTTTAGACCGAGCATAGGCCGTGAAAATATCGCGAAATGTAACAAATGTTTTCAGTATCTATGTAATAATAGCGATCGAACATGGTTTTTTAATACATTAACATTCGCCAGGTCCCTAGGGAGATGTTGAAAACCGCGGCCTCCGGCCTCGGCTTTCAACACCTCATTCGGGACCTGGCGAATGTTAATGCGTGAAAAACGATGTTTGATCCCTATATTGCTACCAAAGATGTCCGATTTCTGATCCAATATGGCCGATACGATAGAATTGTAAGAGAACGCTTGTAATGGAAATTTTACAATATCGTTTTTATTGACACATTTTAAACTTAACCAGACACCTTTCGGTCGTTCGTGCTTTTGATTTTTTCTATTAGATTAATTCATATACGATGAAATTTTATACTTATCTATAAGTCTTTAAAAGAGGGAGTTCTCCGCAAAATTTGTCATGTCCACGATTTTAACATATTTTTGACGGACTACACTCGGTAAGCATCACGAAAACATACCTATTTAATTTTGACCCCCTTAAACCCCACTTTTATATAGTAAAACTGGGGTTTACAGGGGTATACATTATTTTTCTTATTTCTGCTCAAACATAGATTCCAGGTACTCGTTAGAACCGCTTCGCTGAGGCGGTCCTAAAGAGTACTACAATCTATGTTTTGTGCACAAATATGAAAAAAAAAATATCAGATTTTTTTATCTGAAAATTTTCATTTTTTGGTGGTAAAATTTTCAGTATATTTGAATAGGCGTGTTTTCGTAATGTACACTCGGTAAGAATGTATGCAGATCAAATACAGTCAGCCAAGTAATTTCCACAAACAAAAATTATCATCGAAATTCCATAAATATAAGCCGTTTAACAAAACCACGACAAGAATTTTAAAGATTCAGTGCTCGTTTATATCTAGACATCAACTGTACAGATAAATTTATCGCCAGACGGGTGTATTTACCTGTCAGTATATACCGGTTTACTATACGCTTAACTCAACTTACAGTTGCTTAGCAAAAAATCGGAAACAGTACTATGCAAAATGCATACATTTCGCCAAAATGCAATTCGTTTCGGATTGCTACACAATGGTTTTCAGTCATGCAAAATCCAGGATTTATATACACAAAAATCAACTGTATGTCTTTCCGAGATATATATATATATATATATATATATATATATATATATATATATATATTCTGCAAGATACGAGAAATGAGAAACCTGACTAAGGTACTTGAGCAAAATTTATTCCAGTGTTAACATGGAATGACTTCTTTTATAACGAGATCATACATGTACTTATAACAGCATTTAATATATATTGTGTATTTCGCGCATACTTCGACGCATCTTATTCTTGTTTTTGAATTCTGTGAAGTTATTGATAATCATAACTGGCATCGCAAATCGCTCTTTATAATTATTGTTTTGCAGTTTACCGCTTATAAACCAGAAAGTAAATTATACGTTGAAAGTCTCACTGGCGGATGGGGTTGGGGAGGGGGGGACGTGGGGGAGAGGGAAGGCTATTTTAAAGGAAAGGGTTTGCTCCCTATGGGAAAAAAATAAATACAGATGAAGCAACTGCCTGTCTGTAAGGGATCTGCTGCACAAATAAAGGATTTGCCCCCAGTGGAAAGATTTTGGAGTAAGAAGTCAAAAAGGCGTCTTTCTTGGCGAAAATGACAAAAATCTGTCGTGTGTGCAGTCTCCTTTGCCTATCGAGACTAGAATGTGCCCAAACGCGCTTTTTAATGATGTACAAGTTCCTTATATGTTCATGCAAACTATCTAAGTCTAGCCTAGACATTTTCCTCCGCATGTATACAGTCCGGTCCACGCATGCGCACACCGAATAAACACATGATAGGTTTCTTATGGCGCTGTCAAAAGATAATAACTTTCTTGTCATATGATACATAATACATAATTTTCTGTAGTATGAACTATCTTTATTTCTGACGCGATATGTGGTATGTTATTGGAAAAATATAATTATCCAAACACAAGAGCTTTCCCTCGAGCCCCAACTGTATCATTTCCATCTCGCATCAGCATGTGGACAAATGAATTGTTCTGTAGTTAGTTTCAGCGAATAAATGCAATGAAAATAAAAGAAGTGGTCCATGGATCTGAACGCTTTGTACGAGTTCTGGATAAAAAAAAAATCAGCAGACGACATACTGAACCATTTTTCATAATTTTCCGAGAATACAGGTGTTGGCATTTCATCCAATAGAGACAATTTGTATGAAATCTCAAAACCTGTTTCTCAGAAAAATAAGTAAAATATCATCAATTTGTCGTCTGCTGAATTAGCCAAAAGAGATAAAGGTTAAGTCTATATTAATAAGAAATGTTTCAGGTGGATCTAATAAGCAGAAACTCGATTCAACGAATATGACGGTTAGTCTGTTGGTAAGTGAATTTGTTTTGTTGGCAGCATTCTGTTTTCCTACTCTTCTTTTTATTTACTTTTCAGTGGAGACATTCCTTCGTTTTATCGTTTATTTGATACTTGTCCGTCAGTTTATGTAATACAATATTTCCTTTTTGCTTAACGGTCGCTTGAAATTAAGCTATTACTTCCTATTTTGCTGGTCGTTATATTTGGTGTTGTTGGTATTATTTAGTTTTGCTTTTTTTGATAAGACCCTTCCGTCATTTCTTTCTTTGACTTTTGTCAGGCAGTGTGTGTAATTGGTTTAGATTCAGTTATTTTTCCTTTTTCGTATTTCCTGTTCTTTTCTTCTCCAGGAACCTTCCGTCATTTATTACTGAATTGCCTTTTGTCAGTCATTTTGTATGATTAGGCATTTGACCCTGAGCACAGCATTTCCTGCAACACTGAATGTGCGGCCATCGAAGACTCAGATCAGCCTGCGCATCCGCGCAGGCTGATCAGTCTTCGCTGTCCGCCTGATGACACCCATAGAATGTCCTGAGAACACTCAGGTCATACTGTGCGGATGCACAATCTGATTTGAGTCTTCGCTAGGAGCACATGCAATGTTGTTGGAAATGTTGTGCCCCGGCTCATTTCGTTTCTACTGAATAATTACTTTCGATTGTTATTTCCTCCAGCAACCTGTCTCTAAAACTGCATTTATTATTGTAACAGGTAGTGTAAAACACCGTACCTTTGCTTAGACTGGATTCTGTCCCAAGTGACAAAATTTATCAATTTTGTAATCCGCTATGATACAGACAATGAAATTAAAGCAAGACAACATGAATATGCTAGATTATTAAGCGTCGATCGCTATAGCCTACTCTCTTTTCGATATCGTTTGAAAAGATGTTTTACCCTATGTTAAATTAAAAAACCAAACGAAAAAAAAAAAAAAAAAAAAAAAAAAAAAAAAAAAAAAAATACAAAAACTAAAAAGCTCCCATGTATCACGTTTATATTCATATGATATGTATTCATTTTGTCCTTTTCGAATTTCTTTCTCAAATACATTTTCGCAATGCAAACTAAAATCCATAGGGTTTCTGTGGCGTAATTCTAGAGAATACTATTTGGAACGTACGGGATTTCTTCTAGCGTTGTTAGCAGTATTTTTTTTTTTTATTTACAATAATAATGATCATGTAGGAGGTTAAGAATTTGGGAACGAGGTTACAATTATCATTGACAACTGTAACAAAGTAATCATACATTAGCAAGTAACAAAAAAATTACAAAAAAAAAAAAAAAAAAAAAAGACAGACGCTGTAACATTCTTTTCGTGAGGTGTACTATTCCGGTGATGACGTTGCGGAGCAACGACGTCATCTTGAATCAAGAATGTCAACAAAGGAAAAGTCAGACCTCAGGGACAAAGACAAGAATAGCTATTTTGTCAAGCAAAACCAGAGATCTAAGTTCATTTTTTCAAGGACGACAAAAGATTTCAAACATTTATGGCTATGGTTTATTACACACGGATGCTTTCATAATTTTCCCACATATAAACGGCTTGTTTCCAAACGATATTGAAAAAAGAGTAATTGAAAGTAGTAGTTGACTAGTCGGTGTATGTACATTAAAATATGTGTTCTGACTATGTGTTTCTGTACTGTGTTTCTACAACCAACGATGTCAAAATGATTTTAAAACGTCACTGTCTACTTATGGCGTCATCCGCATTAGGCTTACGTGACATTATTCGAAAATAAGCTTCTAATTGCAGAAAGATAACCAAAACTAAACAGCTCTTATTACTCGTACGCTGATGACAAAATTTACAAACAACAAAATCGATGCTTATAGTCTGTCTTATTTTTCAAAACACACACACACACACACACACACACACATACACACACACAATAAATAAATAAATAAATAAATAAATAAATAAGAATTTGCATTTGATTAAACTGTGGTTTATTTGTGACAATAAATTACATAATACATTGGTATAACTATTGTATACAAACGGGAATTCGGCTTATATGAATCCAACTCAAATAATAATTCACCGTATCAAAGATTCGTGATGATGAGTCAATGCATTCGATCAATGTACATTGCACAAAATGTTGCAAATATTAACTGGTTACTGCAAAGTTATATGTCAATATTAATGTTGAAGAGTATAAGACATATAGATGAAATATCTGAAAACAAAGCACTGAGAGTGCTGATGGTGGCGGTTTCCTTAATTTCTATAAGCCTCTAGAATACATATCATATGTACTTTCATTTTGTTCAATATTTCTTACTATGTAACTATAGCAATGCCATTTTCGCTACACCACGTGTGCATTCTGCACAATTCAGAGTAACTAGTTTCAGTATCATGAATATTTGATCCACATCACTGTGGTTCTGAACCCCATTTTAACCACACTTTTTATTTAATTTTCCTGTACTGTGTACAGTAACAATATTTATAATCAGATAACATACTGTTTTTTTTGTTTTTTTTTTGTTTGTTTTTATTTTTCAAGTATGAAATACTTACATGTTTCTTATTTCTTAAAGGACTGAAAAGATTGTAAGCTGTGGGTATTCATTACAACTATCCTATCAATAACCTTCAAATAAGTACCAACAACATATGTTTTGTGTAGAAATTATAATTAAAAAGATAATCTGGATAATCATCTAGAGTGCTTAAATGAACATAGTTCTAGCCTTATACCATTTACCGTCTGTTATTCCATCCATTTGAGGAGTCACTATGTCCATTCTATTTTCGGAGGCATCATACGCTCTTGGCAAGTAATAAGATGTAGCACATATACGGACTACTGTGCAGTTCTGTGCTCCAGACCTGTGTAAATTGTAAGTGGAGTTAGCTGGAAACCAAAAAATTACCAAAAATTTCAAAGGGACATAATGCTGCTACTATTTGTTGGACTGTAATTTTGAAATAATATATGCTGCTCCACATCATGATCAAACTACAAATCAAGTTTCAGCTTGATTGGATGTAAACTATATTTATGAGGAGTTAGCCGGGAACATAAGATTAACAGAATTTTAAAGGGGCATAATTCTGCTAATATTTGGTGTACTGTAACCTCCTAATAATATGCGCTGCTCCACACCACGGTCTAACAATAAATCGCTTTTCAGCATGATTGGATGTAAACTATAGAAGGAGTTAGCCAGAAACGCAAAGTTTATGGAAATTTTTAATGGGGCATAATTCTGGTAATAGTTGATGTTCTGTAACCTCAAAATAATATGTGCTGCTCCACATTATGTTCTTATTATAAATCGAGTTTAAGCTCAGTGTAAGTATTTACAAAGTTTCTGTTTGATCGGGTGTAAACTATAGGAGTTAGCCAGAAACGAAAAGATTACAGAATTTTCAAAGGGGCATATATATATGGATATATATGCTAATATATGGTGGACTGTAACCTCAAAATAATATGCCCTGCTCCACCTCATGGTGTAACCATAATTCAAGTTTCAGCATGATCCAATGTAAACTGTAGTAGGAATAAACCGGAAACAAAAAAATTACAGAAATTTTCAAAGGGGCATAACTGTCAATATTTGGTGGACTGTAACCTTGAGATAATTTGCGCTGCTCCACATCATATTCTTACTATAAATCAAGTTTTAGCGCGATCAAATGTAAACAGTCGGAGGAGTTAGCGGGTGAGTGAAAAATTTACTGAAAATTTCAAAGGAACATAACTCTGCTGATATTTGGTGGACTGTAACCTCGAATAAATATGAGCTGCTCGATATCATGTTCTAACTATAAATCAAGTTTCAGCTTGATCCGATGTAAACTGTAGGAGGAGTTGGCCAGAAACAAAAAGTTTACCGAAATATTCCAAGGGACATAACTATGTTAATATTTGGTGGAGTGTGGTCTCAAAACAACATGCGATGCATCACATCATGATCTACCTATAATCAAACTTCAGCTTGATCGCATATAAACTGTAGGAGAAGCTAGCAAGAAACAAAAAAAAATTACCGAAACTTTCAAGGGGTCATTATTCTGCTAATATTTGATGGACTGTAACCTCGAACAAATATGCACTGTTCCACATCATGGTCTAACTAAAAATCAAGTTTCAGCTTGATCCGATGTAAATTGTAGGAGGATTTAGACAGAAACGAAAAGTTTACTGAAATTTTCAGAGGGACATATCTCTGCTAATATTAGGTGGACTGTAACCTTGAAATAATATGCACTGTTCCACATCATGGTCTAAGTATAAAATTAAGTTTCAGCTTGTTTGGATGTAAACTGTAGGAGGAGTTAGCTGGAAACAAAAAGCTTACAGGAATTTTCAAAGGGGCATATCCCTGTTAGCATTTGGTGGACTGTAACCCCAAAATATTATGTGCTGCTCCACATCATGGTCTATTTATAAACCAAGATTCAGTCTGATGCGATGTAAACTGTAGGAGGAGTTAGCTGGAAACAAAAAAGTTTATGGCTTCAGACCCCATAACCTAATACGCCCTGTTTGAAAACGGGTATAATAAAAACAGTAGTGAGCTTAAAGATGTTCAGATGCATCCCCTAATTTCAGAATATTTCAAATTATGGTAAAGATATTGGTAAAATGAAAATTATGTTGAAAACCCCATTTGGAAATTCCTAAATGTTCAAAGGTTACATGCATTCAAAGTCTTAGTAACTGGTATTGCTATTTATACTTTGTAAAAAAGCTATCCCACAATACACTATCCTATGATGTCATTGATTTTTTTAGATTTTAAATCCTCATCATTTTATTCCAGATTGCTAATTTTGATTTAAAAAAAAAGGCAGTATTCTATTACTATTGATATTAAGAATTAAAATTTCAAACTAGATTTTTTTTTTAAATTATGAAAACTAATATAATTGAATTCCAAAAACATTTTTTTAAATCTGAAAAATGCAAGATACAGGTTACTACATTGGAAAAAATTTACCAAGAACAAATTTATTTTCGATAATTACATTCCAAAGATCATTACAAAATACATATAAAACTTCAGTAAAATAACTTCAGACAATGGAATTACAATTTTAGTTTGACATAAATTTGATTTCTCAAAATTAACTTGATCAAACTAAATATGAAAATGTATAAGCACTGCACACTAACATATAAATAGGGAAGAGACATTTTCTCTCTGTATACATTCTTTGAATATTTTCAAATTAAAATTTTTTAAAACATTTTAAAAAAAAAAATCATAAGAACCACTGTTGTAAGTGCATGTATTTGGAATATTTTCAAATTAAAGTTTTTAAAACATTTTTTTTTTTAAATTTTTCACAAGAACCAGTCGTGTAGTAAGTATTTGGAATATTTAAGTAAGGTTTTCACCATTGGACTCGCTAGTCACATGTCTTTCTTTTTAGCGTATATACAACCAAAAGTGAAATAAGAGGATGCGTCTGCTTTAATCTATGAAAAATATTTGTGGTTAAAATGCGGTTACACAAAATCCAAAATCAAGCTTCGAATTCAACTGTGATTTTTGTTTGTCTCAGCTCTCTGCACTCTTCATATATAAATAAGAGGACCATGGTGGTCATTAACACTCACCTGTACCTAAAAGGTCACTCAATGTCTATAATATTCATTAATCTGGAGGATATAACTCCAAAATATCCATGTCCTACACTTCTGCAAGTTTAAGGATGATCCAATTTTAACTGATGAAGTTATGCAACAAACAAGTTTCTATTACCAAATACTGTCAGAGGAGATAACAAAAAAAACAACAACAAAAAAAAAAAAACAAAAAAAAAAAACAAAAAAACAACAACACAGCATCCAGAGTTGTGCTCCTTACATGCAACACACCTGTTTAACCTCATGTACAATTCTACCAAGTATCATCAATGTATCTTCCATGGTGCTTAAGTTATGACAATCACATGGTTTCCACTGACAAATACTGTCAGGGGAGTGAACTAAAAAACTGCAGTATTCTAAGTTACAGTTTTTGTATACGACTAACCTTCTTACCTCCTGTTCATTCCTATCAAGTACTATCAATATCTTTCAACGGGTGTTGGACTTACAAGGTCTCTATTACCAAATACTGACAGGGGAGATACCTAAAAAATTGCAGTACCTAGAGTTGTAGATCTTGTACAAGACGCGTCTTCTCAACGTCTTGTACAATTCTCCTTAATATCATCGATATATCTGAAATAGTGTTGAAGTTATGGCAATCATAAGGTTTCCATTACCAAATACTGTCAGGGGAGATAACTAAAAACTGTGGCATCTAGAGTTGTGATTCTTTTGTGTGACATGCTTTCTCAACCTTATGTACAATCCTACCAAGTATCATCAATGTATCTGAAAAGATGTTGGAGTTACCAAGATCACAAAGTTTCTATTAGGGGAGATAATTCTAAACCACAGCACCTGGAGTTGTAGTTTATGCAACATATCTTCTCAACCTCATGTACAATCCTACTGAGTTCAATCAATATATCTGAAAGGGTGTTAGAGTTATCAAATGCACAAGGTTTCTTTTACTAAATACTGCCAGGGCAGATGACTAAATAACTGTGGGACCTAGAGTTGTAGTTCTTGTATGTGCCACACCTTCTCAGTTCTTTCAAAAGATAAGTTCTGGGAACTCAATGAAAGCATGCTACCAAGACGTTTCTAGAAGTCCTTGTTAGTACCCACAACATATGTTTACTAGGGGAAATAAGAAAATATGTACCTCAGCACTCCTTTAATCTGGAGCTCTGAAATGTAGACATTTCTAGTCTGATTCTCTTGATGTTAATACATTTTAAGATTTTTTTTATCCATTTCAAAAGGTACAAATTATCTGACCAGCAAGAGAAACTGGGCCTAATTCAAAACCATATTATTTAAGTAGTTGTGGTCATGATACACTCAAATTACACAAACCTTATTCCACTCAAATTACACAAACCTTATTCCAAACTCATAAATCTGTAAAAGAATGATGAATCAGAATGTTCAGACCAACAGACATGGACCCCAGAATAAAGGATATAATCAGGCATCCATGGACAGTAAGCCTTACTTGGTAAGCAAGCTTCGCCCACCATGCCCATAGGCCTGAACGAAAGACATGTAGGTAGAAGTGTTATGTCCGGGATTTTGGAAGTCTACTTATGAAATCAGTAAAAAAAACTAACCATTTCTTAAATCAGAATATTTTCTGACTAATTTTTATGAGACAACTAATCTATCTATATTCCTTGCATTCATTACTGTTTTTGCCTGGCAAGAAATAGAAACAAAATACTGGGCCTATTCACACACACACACACACACACACATCGGATAACTTAAGCATGTGTCGTAAATTAATGTATTCATTTCTTGAAAAGCTTAAATTATGGGGAATATTCACCAGATAATCTATTTATCTGAGGATTCTTGGTACTAATTCATTTAATAATGTAACTCTTACATAACTGGCAAGAAATAAGAACAAAATACCTGTTTGCTTTTAAAAGTTACAACATGTGTATCTTAATAAATGTGCTAAAATCTGATGACAAAATACAGCTGTATTGCGTTATGCATATTCTGGTATATTTCCACAAGACAAACAATCAATTTGAGGATTCCTTGCGTTCATTTCAATTTGGAGAGTTAAACTCTGTATAAATATGAACAAATAAAAATCAAAATATAGCCTTACTCTTAAAAATGTACACTTAATATAGCTCAAACAAGTGGACAGGGTCACTTATACTGATATATCTGGACAAAATATTACAAATTGAGGCATAATCACTTATAAGTTATCCATTTTAAAGTTAACACATTATTTAATTTTACTTCGATTGCACAGAAAGCTCAGCAATCTTATGCACTTATTCTATAAGACACAGATGTTGGTGTTTCGTGAATTTGTGATAGAGGAACCCAGATTAAACAGGGAAAACCATCGACCAGGTATGGGCTACCCAACCCTGTTTTATGCCTGACCCCGGTGCCCCATAAATCCAACGTCAGCTGCAGTGGGTTATTCACATTGGGCACCATTAAAGGAAACTAAGGAGGGAAAGTGTGTTGGATGCAGGACTGAAACCTGTGACCTCTAGCTTGCATGTGCTCTACCCAACTGAGCTAACCAGATGGCTGTGTATATACAGGCCCACAAGATCCCACTACAATCTGATGTTCCAGTGCACAAAATGTCAGCATTGGTTCCATCCAGAGTGCCAAGATATCAAACTGAAAGCGTGCCAGTTGAAACATTCAAGAACTGTTGGATGTTTTGAATGTTGACTAAAATGAAAACTGCATGTACCAACTGAGTAAATGTTATCAATTTATTCTAATGGATGTATTTCCTTTTAAATTCTCTCGAAATACTACTACTGAATGTCTTTTCTAGCGACTGATTTTGCTTCTTTTTCCCGGCCTTGCACTTAATACTTTTCATGCATATATATATGTATCTCGGATACACTACGGAGCTTCCATGGAACTATATCATATCACTGATACAAAGGTTAAATGACTGACAGACCTTGACCACGGAGCTTTCATGGATTCATGGAGTTTTTACGGATTCACTGTTCCTTAAACTCACAGAACTTTCACAGATTTACAGACAGTTACAATAACTCTTGTCGGATAAATTTAGCAAAAGATGAGTGATAAAATAAACTCCCCTTATAAACACAAAAAATCTTCGGGGTTTATATAACGATAACAACTCTCCAAACATTTCATATAAAATGCCATTTCCCTGTTTTTTCATGGGCAGTATCGATTAGATTTTGAGGGTCCCAAATTTTGTTTTGTACTTTTAAAGCTCATAAATTTTTCCTGATGAGAATCAGAATGTGGGCCATCAATATTTCAGTCATTACTGATATTGCCTCCAGATTTGTGGGACTTTTACCCAAGCTGATCACATGATGAACTCAGGCCCTGCTTAAGCAGGTCTGCCTTGGAGGCTACAGGCAGCCCATCTACTTCGCGGGCCCCAATTGGCGGGGGCCGTGGTTCCTGAATATCTGATAATTAGTGAACCTTGGTAATAGGTATCTCACTGACGATACACTAACCGTTGGCCTACCTGAAATGCATTTTACTGCTTCAGGAATTTTGCTAGAGATCTTCAAATGTTTCTGCTTTTCGGACGTTATTTTTAGCGAGCCTATACATGAACTACAAAAAATCTTCGAGAAAATATAATTTCTATCGAAGAAAATTATTACTATGGCGGAAATCACTGTGATTGGGTCGGACTTGATTCACAGTTTTCTTAGTATCCGGTATATCCGGAAGGCACAAAGTGACAGGCACAGTGGCCTGGTGGCCGCAGGATAGTAATACCGCAAAAATGTAAATAAAACGTTATTTTTATTTGTTTATTTGTTTTATTTATTTATTTTTTTTGTCAAAAAATATTTATAAATAATTTTCAGAAAAACATATATTAAAGCGAACGTTTAGGTAAAACGGGTTGCTAAATACACATGTAACCGCACTGTACTTTACTTTTTTCAAAATATTCATGCGAAGTGATTTCGGCCGAAACTGCTTATGGTGAATAGCCTAAAAAAAACTGCTGATGCTTTATCACATATTTATACCTTTCTTTGATACGCTTTCGGAGACTTTCGGAGAATCTTTTGCATCAATTTTCAAATTCTCTGCTTCTGAAGGTTCTGGAGGCTGAATCAAGTTCCACCGTTTGTTTATTCTGTTTATATTCGTCCGCCGAGATTGCGCTCAACATCATTAAAGTATTATTTCTTCAAAAGTTTGAAGTTTTCTTTGTTTTGTATATTCGGTCGCTCTTTATAATTATCAGAGTGTAGAAGGCTTACATGTTTGAATGCAGAATTAAGCGACATCAGCGTCAGTATGGAACTACTTTTTAGGAAGTTATTAGGTTTGCAATTTTGAGAAAACGGATTGTAGAAATTCCGTATAGTAAATTTGGCGGCGCTAAACCGCCACCAAAAATAGGCATCCCTAAATAGTGAGAATGGGAGAAAAGCGAGAGAATGCTAACGAATTTAGCAAGAAAATAAAAAGAAATGGTGAAAAGAATAAGAATACACAGGGAAGTCCGCATAACTTTTTGCCAGACATCTTTCGGGAGTCCGTATAGAACACTGTGTTGTACTTACGTAAGTCTTCAACATGCATGTTGAAGGGAATCGTCGCGCATTTATTCATGTCCATAATTTCAAAATCTTTGTTGCCGAACTATACTGGGTAAGAATGTATGAAGGCCAAACATAAAAATTGATGTAATTTCCGCAAATTAAAATGTTCATCAAAATTCCATAAAATACACGCCGTTTTACAAAACGCGACAAGAATTTTAAACTATCACAGCTAATTTATATTCAGACATCAACTGTACAGACAAAATTATCGCAAGTGGGGTTTGGGTGTATATTGGCTTTTTTTACATGTCAGTGTGCATATCAGTGTGCATATCTACTATACGCTTAATAGAACTTATATTTTCTTGGAATAACTCTAAATCAGAACCATGCAAAATGCATGCATTTCTCCCATATGCAATTAGTTTCGCATTGCTATACAGCGGATTTGTATGACCCAATATCCAAGCTTTATACGTACAAAACCTCAGCCGTATATCTTTCCAATTTTTTTTTATTTGCTTTTTTATTTTTGCAAGTTACAGGAGTTGAGAAACCCGACTAGATGGTTTTCTGAGAGTATTTATGTTAAAACTCGATTGTGGCCGTATGTCTGCTCGACTGTGACAAGTTATTCCACTCTCTCACCTTTGAAGGCAGAAATGAATTATTATACAACTGAGTATCAGTGCGGATTCTAAGATAGTCTTCAGAGTTTCGAAGGTTATGAGAAGACGCTTGATTAACGAAACGGTATTAACTGATTAAGAGGATCCGGACCAAGCCCATTAATCATTTTGTAAAAAAGAATTAGTTTATGCTTGCGCATTCGAGATCGTAGACCTTTCCAGCCCAGTTCTCGATATAAAGATAAAGAGGAGACTACTTTGGTGGTACCAGTAACAATTCTTTGTCCATATTTTTTTTTATTATGTACAGTTGTCCCAAACAATGTCAGAGTATTCTAATACTGGTCCAATAAATGTGTGATATATTATGTGTAAAGCTTTTCGATCCAGTATAAATTTTAACTTACGCATAACATTTATTCTACCCGACAGATTATTTGTAATTAAATCAATATGATCAAGCTACGTCTCTTCTTCTGAAAATACCAACTTAAGATGTTTATGACTTTCGACTTCCTACATTGTTTGATTATTCATGGCCAATACAGGATGCTTAGCGATAGATCTTTATCTAGATATTTCCATTGACTCTGTCTTGGAGGGATTAAAAGTGACAAGCCACTGAGTTGCCCATTTATATATGTTGGGCAAATCAGCATGGTGTTTCTGAGCTGCATTGACAGTAGTGTCCACAATGATATTGAGAATCGTATCATCAGTAAATAAACGAACAAAGGCATCAATATCTACAACTACATCACTGATGTAAATTACAGTCGACTCTCGTTATTTCGAAGTCCAAGGGACTCTCTGAAACACTTCGAAATATCCGTACCTCGACATATCAGATTTGCTGAACTGAGAAAAACATTAAATCGAACAACATAATTAACAAAATGAATATGTAAATTATCTTAGAGATATATTGAATATATTGTGGAAAAGAGGAGAAATTGCTCCTTAGGAGTAATTTCTCCTCTTTTCCAAAATATTTTGTTACCTGTTGTTAGATTTCTATGTTAAAACAGGGACCAGATTTTCACTTCGAGATAAGCGGTTATTCGAGATAAGCGAGGTCGAGATAGCGGGAGTCGACTGTATAAAAAAAAGTGGCCAAAGAATCGATCCTGTTATTGACACTGCTTGTTAATAACTCTTTTTGATGTATGTATTTAAATAAAACCTAGACAATACTAACATGTAATGATAATGAAAGACTTGTTACTTATGACCAGTACTTCATAATTTTAGGATGTTAATATTGCCTTTGTTTTATATTACTGTCTTTATGAAGAAAGTTATAAACATTAATATATTTAGTCTCTAGGTTCTTGACTAGTCTAACCTTCATTTGTGTTTCATCGTGGTGTTGAGAAGTTAATCTATATGTTGATCCACTGATGAGGTAGGGATCTCCTACGCGGACGGAATAATTATATAGACCTATAGCTGAAACTCTATCAGGAGAAAGGGCGAGGGTTGGGCGCTCGCTCAACTGGATTAGTGCCCATAGCAGTTGTATTGTTTATTTTTCTAAGCTGGTAGTTTTGTTGCAGTGTCCTTTTGTAGTCTACGTTCTGTTTTCGCTAGAGTGCTGTTTTGTGATGCCGTGACGTTTCGTGTCAGTCAAACCTTCGTCGTCGACGCGTTGGGAGGGCCGTGTTCCGCGCTTGAGGCCTTTCGTTGGTATCCCCATATTTATATTATAATGTTATTAAATGGATGTTTTCATATTGGCAGTTGTATTGGCCTGAAGACTACATCCATCCGAAGGCCAATATGACTTGCCGAGAACCAGTTACAGGTCAATGTGAAACATACATTTCATGACATTTCTTTATTAAGCGACGTTTCATTTTCATTTTTTAAAAGTGTTGAAAGTAAATAAACCTCTTTTTAGTAGTTTTGTTCATTTTTATTGCTTCACCATACAGTTAATTACTGACTTTTTTTTAAATATAGCTTTGTTTGAACGGATAATCAAAACTGCTCTCTGCAAATGTAGCTCCAAAATCTGAAATCTGCAGGTATCTTGATGTACTCTAAGCACCAAACAGAAGAAGTATTACTTTTTTAAAAGTCTCATCTACTGGTTAATACTGCAAAATATAGCACCCCCGCCCCCCCCCCCCCCCCCCACCCCCCTCCACACCCCTAAAACGCTCGGTTTTCATCCCTAAATAATTTGTAATTTCCAGCATTAGCACTCGTATAAAGCCCGAGCCAAAACTGTATAGACATCATGCCAAACATTGCATTTGTATGATATACCCAGTCAGCATTCTACGTAAATCTATATCGGGCCGTCATCGGCCCGTGAGGGTAGCTGACGGGCCGATGACGGCCCGATGTAGATTTACGTAGAATGCTAGCTGGGTAGGCTGTTTGACACATCTTTGAACAATAATTACTTAGTTTATTGACGATATTCTGCTCATGTATACGCAAGAGGGCGTAAGCAGTGTTGCAAACCATTACAGCTTATGAAGAGTCTCAATAAAACCGAGACTCCCATTTTCTGATCCGTAGTGTTTTCTTTGTTTTCAAAGGCATTCTTTTTGACGTTTGTGTAATAGTTCAATACGCAAACTTATAGACTTAAATGTATACTTTTAAACAATAGCTCTAAGTAAGCCAATACTTTTGACACAACAAATAAAACAAAATATAATATTGATATTTTCTTTATCTATTCATGAAAAGAAATGTTGTGCATACTCATTAGTAGTGTCTGGCAGAGGCGCTTCTAAGGAGTATCCACAACAAAGATTTTTTCTTCAAGAGTAAGATAATACCTTTTATATATTCCCTATATTATTCGGTGAAAATGCCACGGCTGACGCATGTCAGTCGTGGTATTTTCACCAAATGTTATTGGAAATAAGAGAGATTTTTGTTACAAAACACATTAATACAGTTTTAAGAAACACGGTTAGTTAACAGCCCAGCGACAGTTGATGTTACGCTTACAAATACAAACGCTCAAGTTTTAGGATTTAATGAACTGAATCTCCTATCGTATAGACTTTGAAAGAGCACTCGTAACGGTGTAATTCAAGTGCACGTATATTTTTAAACATGGCTAAATGTAAAGAAGTAACAAATGTAACGCAGCTGTACTAAAAAAGAGGAAAAAAAGTTATATACGAATAGCAACATTCAACATTGCCATCACAAGCTACCTTGGAACGTTCAGTAGAAGGGGTAAAATTAAAATTGTATTCGTTGTTTTCTCAAATACTCTTATGTTATTCTGCAGAAGGAGCGAACACAAAACAATGGATACGAAAAAAAAAAAAAAAAAAAAAAAAAAAAAAAAACGAAAATAGTAATGTTATTATAAAGTTACTTATTCTTGCTTCCCTACTCAAACTGGTGATCATCAAGCTCCTTCTGAGAAGCAGTCTAGTTTAAATGAAAAGAGGAGGCAAACACAATTTAACAGAACTACCTTCCTTAAAAGACAAACCATTCTCCATCAAATATGTTCAAACGAGGAATAGATAAATAAATGTCCTTTCGTTTGATAATCCTAGAATTTCTGGGCGCGGCAAGCGAATACATGTCTTCGGTTATGCGGACAGCATCCGCGCAGTCTGATTAGGGCCTACCCTATTCGCTAACCGAATCACTGAATACTACAGGAGTGCATGAATAAAGAGCAAGGTTCGGATGATACTTAGTGCATGCGCAGGATGATCTGAATCTGTGCAATTTGCGCTTGTTCAAAAGCACTTTTTCGCTTGACACAGCCCATCTAATACAGACGTAGATCTTGACTCTGTTCCAGCCCGCTAAGTTAAACTAGTGCAAGCTATGTTACATGTCCATATATGATTCAATTTCTTTCTTACCTCTGGCAGTTTTCCTGATCATCATATATGAGCCAGAAAACAGCGTGTCCTACAAGATTGCATCTGTGCTCAGCGAAGACTCAGATCAGCCTGCGCATCCACAACAATCTAAAACTTTTGCAACCCAAAGAGTGTCATGCTAATTAAACGTTTGATTTTAAAATGCGCGGATGCGCAGGCTGATCTGAGTCTTCGCTAGGCGTACATGCAATCTTGTAAGAAATACTTTGCCCCGGCTCAAATCAGTTTTGGCTTTTCTTTATGACAAGACTGAAACTGTTAATCAGTGGACACTATCACGTCGAAGTGTCAGCAAGGTACGAGCTATGTATCTTTAAAGAAAAAAAGAAAACAACAAAACCAAAAAAAAAAAAAAAAAAAAAAAAAATCTGACTGAAACTGACTCGTAATATCAGACTTTATTGCTCTAGATAAAACACAACCAGTTTCATGCTTTGATAAAAGAGTTGTAGGGTGCTGGTAAGGGCCTCTTGTACTTGAAGCAGGTGGGCAAGGGCCAATGTTCATATTTCTTCCGTGTTAACACTGTTATTCACTTTTTCTCTTAACCTCCTTTATGTTTTTCTTTCCTTCTGTATGTTAGTTCTTCTGTCCCTTTCTCCACTTCTCTGGGAGTTTACAACGCAAATAGCCCGTAGGGATTGATGTGTTATTACACGAAAACTCAAGTACAGAATGCATTTTTAAATGGACTTTAAATACCTCCCAGCAGGCACAAAAGGCTGAAACAACGTCGGCTCAACGTTGATTCAACGTCCTGTGGTTAAATCAATGTTGAATCTACATTGTTGCAATATTTTGTATCTGCTAGGCTGTTATTAGCCGCCATTTTATACAAGAGAGACAGCTTTTGTGATTTCTCTACTAATAAATATGAAAATGCCAACTATTGATGGCATTTTCATATTCATTAGCAGGGAAATGTCCTGCTTGCTCCAATGCAGTCTCTTATTAGATTGGGGTCTATTCTGAACGGAACGCATTTGTGCTCCTTTGGGAGCTAAGGCTCTTCTTTTAGAGTAGAGCCCTTTTCAGAATGGCGGCAAAACACTTTTGAAAGAGTTGCCGAACATGAAAGGTAATCAAAAAAGAATATTCTTACGTTTATCTGTTAAATGAAATACCACCAGGACGTCCATTATACAATACCATTAATATATTACATTCTTACTGCCGAAATGGCTTAAACTTGAGAAAATGGTTCAGAAAAGCAAGTGCAACAGAAATTGATATACCCAAGAAAGGACACAGTCCCCTGCTAAGACACTGGATAAGAGTTTCATGACTTGAAAAGGCAACACCAAACAAAAAATGCTAATATGTTTATCTTGGCATCAGCAACACTGTACAAACAATCATATAAATATGGACATACTCAGGAAAGCCCACAAGCACGGATTACAGACCTTCCAAGTCGGCGGATAAATATTGAATGGCATAAAACAACATTGCAATAACGGCACTTCATGAAATACAGAATTAACTTTAAAGTGAAGAAACTGCAAAAGAAATACCGCCTTGGAAAGATCACAGCACTGCAGTTGACTGAGGGAGGCTTAAATCTGGCTTCGCTGACACTAAACCTCGCCTGGCTTCTGACACAGCACCGCACCCAACAAGAAAACAAACAAGAGCGCACGAACCTCACTTTATCAAACTCAGCTGAACGCATGCGAACCATTATACTACTCAAAATTTAATCAAAGAAGTTTCGAATGAGATGCACAATTACTTGCAGCATTGTTTTTCTTTATGGATAAGAAGCTTGAAGTTGCATGCAATCAAAACTGATACCCTATAACTGCTGAAGTTAACAAGACATCATTAAATGAATATGCCAATGCAACATGATAAAAGAGAGATTACTTGTCTGATTCGCGAAAGTCTGGGCAGGGCTTACACTATTAGTGTCGTGTATCATTGGATACTGTAAAACATGTTGATGAACAGAAAAGGTCTGGATTAGGCTGCGTGCATAAAAAGAGTAGACTGTTCCTAGACTTCCCTTACAGGGCAGGTGTCACAAGGTACATTCAGTTGACTCTCGTTATCTCGACCTCACTTATCTAGAATAACCGCTTATCTGGAAGTGAAAACCAGGTCCCTGCCTAAACATGAAAATCTAACAACAGGTAAAAATATTGTGGAAAAGAGGAGAAATTGCTCCTAAGGAGCAATTACTCCTCTTTTCCACAATATCTTTAATATATATGTATCTCTAGCTTCAAGTCTAATTACATATATATATATATTTGTCAAATGTGTTTGTTCGATTTTCCTCAATTCTGCAAATCTGATATGTCGAGGTATGGGTATCTCGAAGTATTCCATAGAGCCCCTTGGAATTCGAGATAACGGGAGTCGACTGTACCTTAAGAGAAAAAGATATTTTTTCGGGGAGGCAACTGTGTTAATTCTTTTGCTTCCCTTTTGAAAATGGAACATTTTATGGGGAAAGAATTGCCTCCCCTGCCTTGGGGACAAATTCTTTCCTTTTTCATATCCCGCCACACTGTAGTAGCGGGGTATGTGTTTTCACCTTGAAGGTCCGTATGTCTGTTCGTCTGTCCGCCCAAACGTCTGTCCGTGTATCCGTCTGTCCGTATTCTCAGTTCTGAACGACTTGAGTAAATTTCGATGGATTTTCATCAAACTTGATGAGTGCATTGATTTTGTGGAGATCTGATTAAGTATTGCTGAAAGGCAAATTTCGTGGAGTTTTGACACAGTTATGTGCCCGATAGTGGCGGGATATCATTGTTTCACGGTTTTTATCAAAGTAGAGGAAAGAATTAGCAAAATTATTTCCTTTTTGTAAAGTAGACCCCTTTTCAGAAGCTGTATGTGTACAGGAAAGCAAACTGGAAGGTACAAAAGTTGTCCTCCTTGTAACAACCGCGGAAATCGTACCTAGTGTATCCAATCCCCTTAAGCTGCGACAATTTTAGCGGAAAATTCGCCTTCTAAGTATTAGAATGGAAGTTGATAACCAATAAAGGCTTGATCTATAAAGCCATCAAGCATTATGACATTTGACAGATTGTTTGGAATCGTTTATAGCAACATGACATGATACATTAACCTTTTTAGTCCTGCAAACTAAAACAGATATTTATGCCAACAGTGTAGATCCAGATGAGACGGCTCGTCAAAACCCGTCTCATCAGGATATACATTGTTTGCCATTTGGATTTTTATTTTTCAATGAGACTTCTATTTGGACCAATGGTTCAGTCCGAAATCAGTGATGGAAGAGTCCACTTCAGAAACGCAGGGGTGATGGGTTAACTTTACAGTTATTGAATATCTGTTTCTCACCACATTATATTGAGTGATATTATTTCAGACGAGATCAAGAACTACATTTTCCATAACGACATCCATAGCTAATATTATTTTAGCTTTTCAATCCAATATCAGTCCGAGAATTGCGGTAACATAGAGTTTTTACCCTTTAAGCAAGTCTTCTGATAATCGTAGAAAATAAACCTAACAAATCTGCGACGATTACATGTACGTGGATCATCGTTAGATGGCTGGGATAGAAAGTAATTACTGTGTAAAATGTTATCGAAGGTCGGAAGGAGGTTTCGGGCCGCTTATCCGATCCATGTTTCCAGGTCAAACGCATAATCCATGTTCAGACTTTGTCCCAAATGCATACCCCATTACGAAAACATACCTATTCAAATATACTGAAAATTTTACCACCAAAAAAATGAAAATTTTCAGATAAAATATTCTGATATTTTTCATATTCCTGCTCAAAACATAGATTGTGGGTACTCGTTAGAACCGCCTCGGCGAGGCGGTTCTAACGAGTACCCACAATCTATGTTTTGAGCAGAAATAACAAAAATAATGTACACCCCTGCAAACCCCAGTTTTACTATATAAAAGTGGGGTTTAAGGGGGTCAAAGTTATATAGGCATGTTTTCGTGATGCGCTAAAATTTCCTAAATAGTTTCCGAATTTCTTATTTAAAATCAGTCCCAGACCGACTATGACAATAAAACTGCGTCTATCTGAAGATGGCATCATCATACAGAGAGTGGACCCGGGGGAGGGCGGTCGGGAACATGGGTACTTGAGAAACTCACATGAAATTTCCAACCAGTCTGGTTTTCGACTTTGCTATTCTTGTTTGTTTCGAAGAAGAGTTATATACTTTTACTTGTATATTGTAAGAAATAAGCTAGGATGCTTACCCAATAAAACCGACTCTGCTTTTGATTTGTTCTGTGTTTCCAACTTTGAAGTATTTTGTCTTTGAGCATGAAAATACGGCTGTATAAAATACCAAATGGATGTCGAAATTACAAAATGCATCAGGGTTCGTAAATCATCCGTAAAAAAATCTATATCGATGTAAAAGTCAGCGATGCAGCACTGAATTTAAAGATATTTACAAAGAATATTTAATTAAAAGGTACCAAAATAACGCAGACATTACAGAATCACATACCTTCTAGACTGCATGTAACGCATTGTTTAACGATACAAAACATTTTCCATATCCTGGTAAACAACCATTCGCGTACACAGAAAACGGATAACTGGCGGACGGTGAAAGCCTGTTCCGGTTGAACAGACTGTCGGATGTCACGTTGAGAGCAGACACCCGTTGTATCAGTGTCGAGAAACTATTGTATCGAGAGCCGACATGTTTTAAACCATGTATGCCTAAAGAACTTGTCTGCTTTGCTGATATAAATGTTAGAGGGGTAAATGTCTTTAGTCTGTATGGATATGCAAACGGTGAGTTTCAGATCAGTCTGTGCATTATGATCAGGGTTGTCATCACGAAAACATACCTATATAATTTTGACCCCTTTTACACCCCACTTTTGTAAAGTAAAAATGGGGTTTACAGGGGTATATATTATTTTTCTTATTTCTGCTCAAAACATAGATTGTGGTACTTGTTAGAACCGCCTCGGCGAGGCGGTTCTAACGAGTACTAACAATCCATGTTTTGAGCAAAAATATGAAAAAAAAAAAATCAGATTTTTTGTCTGAAAATTTTCAGTTTTGGGTGGTGAAATTTTCAATAGATTTGAATAGGCGTGTTTTCGTAATGTTAAGTTTAGGACAATACATTGAACAATACAATTAAAATTACTTGCTTCAGGCTTCATTCCTTTTAGACTCTATTCATGCAGGCTGATTAGGACTTTTGCCGTTCGCTCTTTATTAAGAGGAACTGAGGCACTTTCAAGCGAGACAACCCTGTCAAATTGTTTTTGGTCATTTTCTGAAATTGGGTCTACACTCAAAGGAAAGAATTTGCTCCCTGTGGGAGCAAATCCTTTCCTTTTAGTATAGATCCAGTTTGCTCCGTTTGGGAGCAATTTCCTTTCTTTTAGATCCGTTCTCAGAGGGGGTGGGGGAGGGGGAAGGGGGGGGGGGCTTAGCATACAGACGTGTCAGAATTGTCTCCCTTATGAACATGGCTTAAAATCTATCACTCATAGCCACACACTTAAAATTCATTTTTCCCGCGTCCGCATACTATATTGTTTTAAAACCTCAGTCAGCTGTTTGGTGTGACGTTGAAGTATTAAAAACGTGAACATTTCTTAACGGAATAATAATTATCAAAATAATTATCTCAGACAGCAATTTTAAGTCGTTCCAACAGAGTTATCAGTATAATCTTGGCAGAGAAGCAATGCGAGGATAAGAAAGAACATTAGACGCGAACTATGAGAAAAACGACCATATGAGACGCAAATTTTGGTAATATACCTTATAACGTGCACCAAGCCAATAATCTAGATTAGTCTGCTCTTTCGTGCCGTCTGATCAGTCTTCGCTGTCCGCCTAAATAAATTTTGGACCCATTCTATCCAATCCGCGTCCTTCGAAAACAATTATCAGATTGCAATACCCGCTGGGTGCACATAATTACTTTGGTACATATCTCCTTCTAACAGTACAAGGAAAGTTGAGCATTTGTTTTCAGCCACGCAGTCTGATCAGGAGTGCTACTGTTTCTAATACACATGCAGGTGTCATATCGAACAGTGATATCCCGCACCATACTGCGCGGATATGCATGCTAGTCTGAATCATAACTCCTCGTAAGTAAGATCTAACTGTTCCTATCTTTCGCGGCACACTTCATTTATTTTCGGAATGCTAGAACTTCAACACTTGACTTATCCGTTCTTCGAACTGCAACATGAAACATAGGACCTAACTGCATTTTCAATCAAGTATCGCAAACTCAGTTCAACGCATACATTGTGATCAGCATCTTCACTTTGGCCTGGTAAATTTTTTGCCCGGCCTTCCTCCAGGAGGACAGCGATGTCCCAGTGAGGTGTGCGTATACATGAGCTGATCCAAGATTTCATTATTTGCGTGGATAGATTTACTTGTTTTTTGTGGCACGAGGCTGATACATTTTCGGAAAAAGTCACGCACCATAGAATATACCGGTAGTTTAGTGAGGCAGCGATGTGGTAAATTAAACCATTCTAAAAACATAAGAGAAAAGTAATATGTGATGAAAACAACATTTTTGCATACTTCTTAATTCGTAGAATTAGTTTTCTGGAAGACGCTTAGTAAACAGCAAGTAAATCTTATTTCAGGAAAAAAATTATGAAAAGAAAAATCTGTGGAATTATACGGCTTAGAATACAGGTAAATATCATATCATCACTTTTATATATACGAGTTACTGGATTTACTGTTAAGTATTTTGACAGAAGACCTAAGCAAACAGTGTGGACCCAGATCAAACGCCGCAGAACGCGGCGTTTGATCAGGGTCTATACTGTTTGCCACTCAACCGACAGTTGTTTAGACATGTCTGCTTAAAAGGCAGTTAAATGGGCTTGTTTCTGAAATGACATGAATTTGCATTTTTTTTATGTGTTCTTTGTTTCCAAGACACAACCTCTATTACAGGCTGTGTCTTGTATTTTTATTTAAAGGGAAGTATCATTAAGTTATAATGTACAAAAACATGGAATGAACACGGCAGTATAAGCACATATTGTCGCCCGTTAGATGAATTATCAACATTTCAAACTGAATATTTGCGAGTTCTAGAACTAATGGACAGGGTCAAGTAATTCAAAATCACCACTTTTAATAATAGTAATAATAATATAATAATAATATGTATGTATGTATCTGTGTGTGTGCGTGCGTGCTTGCGTGCGTGCGTGCATGCGCGTATATCTGAAGATTTGGTTTACTGAATACCTCTTAATGATCTGTTTCAAGTGCACAGAACTTTTGCAAATGAAACAGATTGTGAATTAACAGTAAGACCTTATTTACATTCATATATTTAGATATCTTTACGCTCAACCATACGCTGTGGTACTTCTAACTGGTATTTCTAAATACAATAAATCTTCAATGACTCAAACAGATTGCTCGTTTACCGTGGCTGATTCGAACTCGTTTTTGTGTCCCGAGGAAATTCTTCCGATAGCTCAAAAAAATAAAAGTTTAGAGATATGTTAGGAAAATGTTTCTTTTCTTATCATGAAAGTGTATGTCATGTCTTCTCATTAGAATCGCCTCCTCTAGGCGATTATTTTAGATGCACTCAACATACCATTATTTTACAGAAGATCGAAAAGAAATCCTGCATTATGGCGCTATGATTATCCTTCAGTGGCTCGAACTACCCATGTCTAGAACAAAAGTTTATGGTCCCAAATATGTTCCGACTGTAAAATTATATGATTTTGTGCAAAATATATGTGCATATACCACACAAACGTCTTTCTATCTATATGCACCCCTTTTTATCTAGAAGCAGCATGTTAGTACTTGATTGATATCGCGAACTGTTATCTGAAGTTTCATGTTAAACTAGCTCTTGGCTTTTCTTATATGAGATAATATTATAAGACATATCTCTATGTTGTGAATGCTCCAACAGGCGATGCGCCAGAAGAAAATACATTCGTTGCGTTTTATATTCAGTTTTGATAGTCTATACCCAACAGGCACATGACATTTATAAAACGTCGCCTCAACGTCGATGCAACGTCATGACGTTGCATCGATATTGAGGCGTCGTTGTATAAAATCATGTGCTTGCTGGGATATGCCGTTTTTACTCTATGTAATCGGAATGCTTTATAACCTTACATAAATGGTCCGAAATTTGGACAAATCCATTGGTCTTATGTGTGATAAAAACAGATAAATGATTTGCAACCAGTGTAGGCCCTGGTCAGCTGATGCGTTCTGCGGTGACTGATCTGGGTAGAGTTTCCGCCATTTTGTACATGGGAGTCAACTTATGTGACTTCCTGTTAGCCATCCGGCACATAAATCTGGCACACAAGTCCCCTTCTGGAAAGAGGTCAACTCTTAAAGGACAAAATTGTCCCCTTGGAAATACATTATTTTCGTTTCAGAGTTGACCCCTTTCAGAAGGGGACAGATTCAATTTAGACAAAGTGACCTCCCTTGAAAGTGTATCCATTCCCTTTATGTTATGTTTTAGGCCTACTGCAGTAAAGTGATTATAAATTGCTGCTTAGTAGAATTACAGTCGAACGTCAATGGTTCGAACGTCTTTGGGACCATGGAAATTTGTTCGAGGCATGGGTAGTTCGTGCCAATGAGGGTTAATAATTGCGCCAGAACAGGAAGCAATGGCGATAACTTAGGGATATCTTTTCGATCTTCGACACAATAATGGTATGTTGAGTATACTCATTAGAATCACCTCGATGAGGCGATTCTAATGAGTACACACAGCGTACAATTTCATGGCAAAATAAGAAATTTCTCTAGATATTTGTTTTCTTGAGCTATCGGAAGAATTTCTTAGGGACTGAAAAACGAGTTCGAATTAACCATGGTAAACGAGTCATCGGTGTTCGAGCTTTTGAGGTTCGACTGTATGGTAAAGGGGCTAACAATAATTTTAATAAAAAAAGATAAAATGTATAAATAAACCACCTCTGATACAGTTTATTCAAAGAAAGTGCGAATCTAGTTTCTATTTAAGAAAACCAAATCAGGAATTCGACTCCTTAACGGATACGTGTCCTGATGATCCTACATACAAAGGCTTAGAAAATTTATCAACAAGGCTACGGTTTACTTTCTGTTAGTTTTCTCAATTGTATGGAGGAAGCCGCTTTTAAGAGAAACTAATTCATTAACAAATGCGCTAGGCATACAAAAACGTACCATACCAAAGATGAAAGTTCAGAACAACATTGGCATCTTGTTGGACTAGCCTGGGCTCTCGTTCTTTGCACATAGGTTATATGACCCATTCCTCATACATGTACATTGTACAGCGAAGAGAAATAGTCTTAAGAGGCCTGCGAATACTGGTCCAGGTTTCGCTTTTCTTGAACTAATTATGTAGTTCCCCGTTTGCTCTGTTGCGATTCTCTGTCTAGCGATAACAGAAAGATGCGCCGAGTCAAGCAAGAAAGTACCTTTGGACATGCGCAAAATACGCAGATTCAGACCAACCTGCGCATGCGCAAAGTATTATCCAGGCCTTTGCTATCCAATTATAAATTCTGTAATATCTAATGATTCTGCTAGCGGACAGTGAAGGTCCTGATCAGACTGTGCGGATGCGCAGGCTTATCTGGTCCTTCGCTGTCCGCATGTGCCGGAAGACGTTTTCGCACAGAGCGGCCAAGATAAGGTTTAGCATTCTCTGGTCAAATTCAACAAACGACAAAATCATGATGTTCGTTTTTATTGTTCTCTCAGAAAAAAAAAGTTTTACCTTTCACACTAGCCGTATCCTTCGGAGACAATTTCCATGGAATTTAAACCTTATTTTCTTGCGGAAAGATAAGCAACATTTTCTGTTATGTCTTGTATTGAGTTATACACAGCACGCAAAGTGTTAACAGCGATCCATTTTCATCTAGTCTATTGGAGACGCATTTGCCTGAAGCGATGTTTGAAGAGGTAACATTTCTATTAGTGGTTTAAAACATCTGCTTCCTCTACTTTAACCTTGGCAATAATGGATCTTACAGTACAGTAAACAGCGACGTCCGTGATTAGCCTGCTTCCTCTTAACAAGTCCTTTACTGTCCATCATCAGACTCAGTGAAGATTACATACTTGTGGTCCTGGCCTGATTGTGCATATGCAAAGGTTAACCTGGTATTTCGCTGCTCTAACTGGCTTATTAAGGTATAGTTTCACTTAGCACAGCCTAAATTTGCTGTGCTCAATAACACTTAAGTACAGATCTTCATTTTCCTCCTAACTCACCTAAAGAATAAAAAACATTCTTAACCCTTGTCCTGCTGAGCCCGGATAAGCCCTGCCTTTGCAAACAGTGTAGATCCAGATCAGTTGGCTTCTGAAGAAGCCAACTGATCTGGATCTGCACTGTTTGTCATTAAGTATATGAATTTGTAGATCAAGTAATCTGATTGGCAGTAAATTAGAAGTGGGCGTGGCATCGTAATTTATTCATTAAGGCAAGGAATAAAGGAGAAAAGGATACGTTTGGTAGACTTTACGCCATTTTTACAAAGGAGAAATGTTTAGCTTTCTTTGACTTCTTGTTTGTATTCTCTGCATGACAAGTCCTTTCTAAAATGGGTCTACTATAAAAAGGAAAGAATTTGCTCCCCGTTGGAGTTGAATGTTTCTTTTTTATTGTAGATCCCTTTGCAACTAAGTTTGACAGTGTTGTCTGCCGTGAAAATGTAATAATTCCCTTAATTTCTGGAATCTCAATGACAGTTTGTCTTTAGCGAACAATGCACTTCCAACTTAGCCTAACTTTTCTGTACATGCTTCCTATCTTTTCTGTCCGTCGGTATTTTATGCAGTATCCACTGAATAATGAAGATTCTGATCAGAGACCACTTTCTTTTATTTTGAGACTCAGTTTTTACCGTAGAGTAGGTAACAATATAGACCGTGTACTGATCTGGGTCCATACGTTTGCTAAGGCTAGTCTCTCTGAACACTTCGGGTAAATGCGAAAAAATTCATCTTTTCCTAAAAGCCTAATATAAACGACGGGATATCAAACAGTTTTGTGCTTAACATATCTAACAAAGACACATGGATTTTGTTAAACTTTATGTTTCTAGACAGTCCCTTGTAAGTTGATATTGTTTCCACCTCTTCACTAAGGCACTAATACCATTTCTATAGATGTCTGATGTTTGGCCAAATCTGAAAAGCATCCATAAATTCATAAGCATCGTTGTACAATTTTCCACGCAGGTGCTTTTTTTCTAGGGATAATGTCAAGTGAATAAAGCCGGTGTGGCAACACTCCGAATCCACATTCCTTTACAGCGCCATTGCAATTTGGCTGGTGTGAACTGGAGCACTATTTCTGTTGCACAAGAACACTATGCCTAAGTTTGCCACGGCGTTTGAGTTTGACTAGTTGACGTACCCTTATTGACAATCTAGCATATTATTTACCTTTTATCGTTTTGCCATGAGGTAAATAATCTATAGATATGAATTTTATATACCAAAATACTGTGGCCACAATCTTCATGCAAAATCTAGAGGCAATGAACTTTGGTCCGTGTTGAACACATGTGCAGCTACTCCATTGACTCGTGCAAAGCCGAATTTCATATCACGTTGCCTATCTAAACTGAAAGTGCTCAGGATCACGATTATATCTATTTAATATAGCATAGCTGTTAGTATTCGACTTTCCTTCATTACAGCAGCAAGTATTTTGTCCAGCCCGGCATCTTGCACAATCCTTTGACATATGCAAAATGTACTTTTCGAGATACTAGTTGTCTTTTCTAGCTCATGAACGTAAATATCTGTGTTTAGCTGAGGCACAGTCCTGAAATGCATCATTTTGAAGACTCTCTCAACCACACAGACCGCCCTTGTCCATCATATTACAGTAGATTCACTATAAACTGCAATCAACCAAACGTCCATAGATGGCCTTCGGTAGATTGTCGTCCTCGGGTACAAAAAAAAAAAAAAAAAAAAAAAAAAAAAAACTATATCACTACTTAGTACTCGTTTTTGTCCATTTTACTCTCAGTAAGGACGGTGACAGAATAATCGCTTAAAATTCATAAGTAACAGTCGTACTAAAGTTCTACAAGACCTGTGTGATATATAAAGATAATTCAGTAATGAAGCTTATAAAAGATTAAACAAAAATATCCAGACAATATATATCAGACTCAAAACTTATCAATATACTGTACCCTCGTATATCGCCCAACAGAGTGACGTAACTAGAGTAGAAACTCTAAGTCTGGTAATAAATTCGACTCGAGAGAGTCGTAAAACTTTTCAGGAACATATATTGCATCGTAAAGAAATAAAATATCAGAATAATTCGCGTAAACGCTAGCACTGATCTGCAATTCGCATATAATGGGAAATTACAGGAAATTAAAACGATAACATGTCTGCATAATGGATATCAAATTTGGCTATAGATACTAAATCTTAGTGAAAACACTGAAAACAATGAAGCTTTAATTATATGAGGGAACCAAAGAAGCTTTATGCTTTCCTCTGGAAACTCAAACTAAAAAATATTTAGGCGTTTTCAGATGTTGTTAGAAAAATATAACGTCAGTCTGAAAACACTTCTGCAACAAGGTATATCGGAACTAGAATTTTACGGTGACTTAGTGTACAGATTTAGAAAAATTGTAGGTAAATCTAACTTTTCGGAGCAATTCAGAAAACTTATTAACCGTTATAAAAGAATTGGCTATAGCCTGGCTATTATGCGGCAGATGCATGCCTAGTTGTCAACCCAATCATTGTTGATGGCTATGCTTCACTCTTTAATTGCACGGCGGTTCGGGCCTCAGACTCAATGACGGCCTCTTCGTAAAACTTTAACCAGTGGGTTGGGGCTTGACGAAATGTCTTTCGCTTGGCCCGCCGTGGTTCAACTATTGGTTTTCATTTATTCTGGCATACAGAAGAATTAGCCATGAGTACTCGTTTTTGTTTACTATAGTGATTAATTTGATTTTTATGTTTTCGCTTTGATACATTGACTGAGTTCGGAGCCTTTATGCGAACCGAATTTTTATGTATTTCTGTATTAGGAGTAGCATCGGGATCCAGGGTGAAGTTGGCTAGCTGTAAAAGTGCTTTAAACCCCCCGGTGGTTTACTCTATTGACCTTTCTGAGGCGGTGGTCCCGGTGTTAGTCTTACTCTTTGTTGCTTTGTGGTTTATTCTACGAGGCGATTATTGTATGTCTTACCTTGTGTCATTTTGTTCTTGTGTTTTTCAGTCTTTTTGGCATCGCGTTTACCTCGCTTGGGGAAGAGAGAGCTAATCTAAGTGTTTTTCGTACGTCTGATCGATTTGTGCTTGTTTGGATTTGTCGGTTTCCTCTTCCTCTTGGTGTCTGGGAAGGGGTGGGGTTTGTGATTGTGGCACTCCCTGGACTTTTCTCTTACGTGTTTTTGGCTTTGTCCATATACAAAAGTATTCTTTTCGTTGCGCCAAGGCACGCGAGAGCTTGGCATGCATTTAACTTGCACCTAAGTAAGCATGAAGTATACATATTTTACTACAAAACTGTATGCGAGAAACATAAAAACGTATTTTACACAGCTGCTGGGCCGTCCAATTAAAGTCTGAAACAATTCAAATAATAGTTCGTTTATTTTATGTTACACGATTGACGTAGAGGGCAAATATATATATATATATATATATATATATATATATATATATATATATATATATATATATATATATATATATATATATATATATATATTGTATTTAAAGCAAAAACAACACTATAAAGTGCCGTCTGATGTTACTTTGGGACACCATTTTTATATATTGTTTTACCTATTGTTTTACATATTTTCATATTGTGTGTGTGTGTGTGTGTGTGTGTGTGTGTGTGTGTGTGTGTGTGTGTGTAATCAGCCGGGTGATTCTCTCAGGGCCGGTGGTGAGAAATGTTATCCGATGCTGCCTCGATATAGCACCAACAAATCTGGTTATAAAATGTGTATACATCATGCTCAATTATATACTATCTATTAGGGGTAGGTTTCAGTAGATCCCTTTTCAGAAGGGTCTTGGAGTGATGGTTATCAAACATGTCTCAAAAATTGTCTTCCTCGAAACAATGGTGGAACATCTACCTAATGTGTCCTATTCCCTGAATGTTGACATTCTTTATCTGCGGTTTATTTTCAATATCACGGATCGTACAGTTTGTCACGTTATTACTATGATCAAAGTAATGTAAACCTTTCTGAGACCTGCCTGTGGCCTGCTTCATTCCTTTTTATAGACAGTTCAGGTAATGGTTTCTTGTCTGACCATTAACTCATACATCAAATAAGATAAATATCTTGAGGGACAATATCCTATTTACTATCTCTAGAAGCATTTCTAAATAACTTATTTACCATAAATAGTGGGAGATATTGGAAGTATTTCTAAAATATCTTATTTATCATAAATATTGGAAGATCTTAGAAGTGTTTCTAATTATTGAATTAACCATAAACACTGGAATATCTCAGAAGTATTTTTAAATATTTAATTTACCATCAATATTCGGAGATCTTAGAAGCATTTCTGGATATATTATTTGCCATAAATATTGAAAGATCTAAGAAAGTTTTTCTTAATATCTTATTTACCATAAATATTTGGAAATCTTAGAAGTATTTTTAAATATTAGATTTACCATAAATACTGAGATATCTTAGCAGCATTTCTAAATATCTTATTTACCATAAATATTGGGGGTGCTTAGAAGTATTTCTAAATATCTTATTTACAACAAATATTGGGATATTTTAGAAGTAGTTCTAAATATTTAATTGGTCATAAATATTAGGGGCTCTTAGAAGTACTAGGGGCTCTTAGAAGTACTTCTTATTTACCATAACTTATGGGAGATATTGGAAGTATTTCTAAATATTTAATTTAACATAAATATTGCGATATCTTAGAAGCTATTATAAATATCTTATTTATCATAAACATTGGGATATCTAATAAGTATTTCTAAATATTTAATCTACCATAAATATTGGGATATCTACGAAGGATCTCTAAATATTTAATTTACCGTAAATATTGGGATATTTTAGAAGAATTTCTAACTACCTTATTTACTATAAACCTTACGAGACCTTAACTGCTCACCGTACGTATATTTGGCTCTGGTCCAGCTGATCTGATACAGAGGGTAAATACAGTAGACTCTCTCAGTCAACCCATTTAAACTGAATAAACTCTCCTACACTATATTTAGGTCGAGTCCAATTATTAGATATTCCTAGAGAACATGGCTAAACAGCTCGCCAGTACCATTTTGGGACTCTCAAGTCTAAAATGGATTAATACAAATATATATTGAACAACACTATGCCCGTCCGCAAGTCTTAGATGTTCTTACTGTAGGTTACATGGAACTTATTATTTTCCCGTATACCTCCACAGTACTTTAACTCTTGTAGTGGTTAAAATAATTTCAAAGGTTTGGCTGAGCTTTCTATGCTTGTATTAATTAAACACTGGCTTAGAACTGAAATATAAACAATGGGACTAGGATTTTGGAGGTTGCATCTACAAATTCCTAAACCTATAGAGCTAAAAATGTGATTTTTTACCATTTTATTTCTGTAGCGTTTGGCATGCCAAACACAAGCCGAAACATTCATTTATTCAAGAAAGCATCATCAAATTAAAAAAAAAAAAATAGTTTGTCTTCAAATTTTATTATTAATCAGTTATAGTTACCATTCATAAAATATCTACTCGTCTTTGCTTGTCTCTTTCCCGCCATTTAGAAGTTCTCACACAATTGGTTAATTGTGGCATGTGCTAGTGGGCGTATGCAGCCCTGCTAAGTACACACATTACGAAAACACGCCTATTCAAATATATTGAAAATTTCATCACCAAACACTGAAAATTTTCAGATAAAAATTCTGATATTTTTCATATTTCTGCTCAAAATATACATTGTGGGAACATTGTGGGAACTCGTTAGAGGCGGTTCTAACGACTACTCACTACAAGCTATGTTTTTTAGCAGAAATAAGAAAAATAATGTATACCCTGTAAGCCCCAGTTTTACTATATAAAAGTGGAGTTTAAAGGGGTCAACATTATATAGGTATGTTTTCGTGATGTCTGTCATATGAAGAATAAAGTTAGGTGCTCAGGAAAAGCCATAATCACGACCCACAGCTTTTTTGAGGCACGGATACAAGCAGAGAACATACAACAATAAAACAAACGCAAAATATGAAACGAAAAAGTAAGACCTGATACAGACGAACTGTATTTGAACGGTCATTTGAAAAACTACCGGTGGACTTAAACCAGTTTTACTCGCGGAAAAAAACCTAACCTCAGATTTTCAAGTGCAAGTCTTTACTAATTGTATTTAACTTTTGACTAGCACCTCTGTTTGCAACAGTAGGCATTTCCCTTGAAACATAAGAGTGGACCCCAGACGTTAATAAGTTTCGACTAGTGAATCATGCCAAGGATTATTACATGACCCGCAGTAAAGTCATCCGAAAGAAGAACTTACGAAGAGTGCCCTATAATCACAATGTCTGTCCGTTATGTGTTTGTTACAATCGCTATGACTTCTAAATCGCTATGAACTGAAAGCACTTTTACTACTAGTATTCAGTTACAACACTATGCTGTTAGGATAAAATTTTATACAATCCTGGGTCACTCCTTCACCTTTAATGATCTATCACCGATGGTAAGAATTGGTAAATGGGTACATATATAATCATGTCAATTCGGTTTTCTTTTTTGTTTTGTTTTTGTTTTGTTTTTGCACGACCTGCAATGGCCCCCACCCCCACCCAATCCCCACCCCCCACCCCCCCCCCCAAAAAAAAAAAAAAAAAAAAAAAAAAAACGCATTGACATACGTTTTTTTTTAGTTTTTTTTAGGTCGTGCACCTTAGCGCAAGTTGATTTACCTGTATTAGTTTTAGTTGCCAATAATGTCCAAATATAAGGGGAGGCGTTAATATTTTAATAATTCCTGACTTATCGTTTCGTTACTTTAACAAGTCTGTGCAATGTAGTTCCTATGTTCCCCCATTGTACACAATGAAAACATCATGTATATACTCTAGTATACAGCAAATTATCAGAATGCTTCACTATTTCAACCGGATTTTAATTCGTTTTGTTATTTATATCACTCTTTAATACTGCATAGAGTTCGATCCGCGCCGGGTCGGCAATATTCTTTCGCGGAGATTGATCATGAAATACTTTCTACGGTCATTCTCTCCCTTCCGCTGATTCAAAAAGAGCAGTAGTCAGTTTCTGGCGAAACTGGTTAACCGCTTAAAAGACTAAACCTGCCAAGTAAAAGTATGGTTAGGTAAACTGACCGCGCTCGATATAACCCCGATGGGTTGAATTGCCTGTAAAACCTCAACACAAACATTAATATTGCATAAATACTTCTACATAAAACTAAATGGGCATTTCCTCCTTTGTTTCTATATTGTATACTGAAAATCTTATAGCTAACATAGCTATAGATAACAAACAACGCTGATGTGTAGAGTTAAGTATTTTATTTCTTTCACCAAGAAAACATAATATTATGTTATAGGGAGCAAATATATATATATATATATATATATATATATATATATATATATATATATATATATATATATATATATATATATATATATATATATATATATATATCACCTTATCTAGAGCAAAGGCTGATAAGTATAATTTGCGAGTGTTTTCATATATTGAGACAGATTTGCATTAGACATGATATACCAAGCAGCAATTATGTTATTATCCTGTGGATGCTAATGAATCAGTGCCACAGGTCTTATTACGTAATCAAGCCTATGTAATGTGTACCCTCATATTCGCCCTATAGTAAAAAAAACTGGAGTATGAAGGAGTGTGCATTCTGTTTGATTTTCAGAATTTGGCAGTTTTTAAACCAGCGTTTCAGTTTGTTGAAATCAAGCCTATCGTATTGTGCACACTCATATCAAGCCTCATATAATTGCATCACGAAAACATGCCTATATAATTTTGACCCCCTTGAACCCCAGTTTTATACTGTAAAACTGGGGTTTACAGGGGTATACATTATTTTTCTTATTACTGCATAAAACATAGATTGTGGGTACTCGTTAGAACGAGGCGGTTCTAACGAGTACCCACAACCTATGTTTGTGCAGAAATATGAAAAATATCAGAATTTTTTATCTGAAAATGTTTCATTTTTTTGGTGGTAAAATTTTCAATATAGTTGAATAGGCGTGTTTTCATAATGGTGTAACTGCATGATGTGTCTTAATTTGCTTAATAACGACACTCTTCATTTTCCCCCATATTACATGGTGAAATTCAGGGCTTACATATCTGTAGATGAAATTGGGTATCAGGATGAATATTTTATTTCTGAACAAAAACATATGTTATGAGTACTCATAAGAAGGACCTCACCGTTTTAGTGGAGAAAATAAGTAAATATTAACATTTATGATTAAAAGTTCACTTATTTACTTTACCTAGAGCTATCAGTTAAGAGGTATATATTTTAAAAAGGCCTGTTAACGCAATGGGGAAGTTTTCCCAGATTCTTGTGTTGAACCATATGAAACATTTGGCTTAATAATATATATAGCAATACTCATCCGTTCATCTTAGATAAGTTGAAAATGTTTCATACATTCATATAAATGGGTTCCTAACACAATAAAACTTCAATGACTCGAACACCGATACATGTAGCTAGTTTACCGTGGCTGATTCTAAGTCGATTCTTGAGTCGAATTCTTCAAAGCTCAAGAAAACAATGCAGGGGTATTTTAAAGAAGTTCTTATTTTATCATGAAAATGTACATGTATGTAGCGTGTATGCATTAGAATCACCTCATCGAGGCAATTTTACGAGTACACTCAACATACCATTATTTTATCGAAGATCAAAAAGACATACCTAAATTCGACAAATTGCATATGTAATGCGCAATGTATGCTTACATGTCGCTTTTCTGTGCCTTGGGAAGGCTACATGTTGTGATTATGATATTTTCTGTAGGTTTAACAGTTCAACGGGCTACAGTGCTCTGAACTGAGATTTAAGGTAATACAGAGGCGCGTGTATTAAAATAGTTCCTAAAAATTTCCAGTCACGTCCAAACAAGACGTTATTTTTCTTATTCCTGCTCAGAAACATAGATTGTGGGTACTCGTTAGAACCGCCTCGTAGAAGCGATTCTTACGAGTACCTACAATCTATGTTTTGAGCAGAAATATGAAAAATATCAGAATTTTTTATCTGAAAATTTTCATGTTTTGGTGGTAAAATTTTCAGTATATTTGAATAGGCAGGTTTTCGTAATGTGCGTTCCTGTTTCGCTTCCTTTATGTTTGTGCATCACAGACTCAATCTTTAGATATGCTTTACTTGAGCATCCATCTATCTTAATCTTAAATACATTTTTTGATATCAAACCCAGTCTGGTATATCAATGTTTTGCTCTGTATTTCCAAAGCATTACCCTTTCGGATTGTCTTGTGATCGCGATAAAATAAGAAAATTTCCCCTAAATATGTGTTGTCTTTATCTATCGGAAGAACTTTTCTAGGGACTCAAAAGTAAGTTCGAATCAGCCAAGGCAAGCACGCGATCGATGTTCGAGGCATTGAAGATATTTACTAGATTTATAAACACAGAGTCTGCTTAAGATATTGCTAGTTTTTAAGTCGGCGGAGGGGGAATGGGGCGTGAGGTATGATATAGTGTTTTGCTAGACACGCTGCTAGTGGGTGGATGGGGTGTGGGGATAAAATCGAGTCTGCTATTTTATATAATGTATTTTGATATTTTGTTCTTTAATTTCTAAAAACAAAAAAAAAAAAAAAAAAAAAAAAAGACCCTTTATTCCGATTATTATGTGATCGCAGCGCAGATTTCGTTACCGACTTTAAGCTAGTCGGTAACGAAATCTGCGCTGCGATCACATAATAATACCTAAATCGTTGGCTGTACCAACAGCAACATTAATGCAAGTGTTGTCGATAGTGATATAAACAGTATGATGCATGTGGAATATCTTTATGCACTTATCTACCCTTTCACCCCTAAATTTCTGAAGTAGCATCTTCCTACTTTGTTTTGATCACTGCTGTAAGTAGAGGTGCCAGTCAGAAACCAAAACAATATGGCAAACATTGTAGATCCTGATGAGACGGCTCGTCACGAGCCGTCTCATCTGGATCGACATTGTTTGCAAAAGTATCTGTTTTGGTCCGCACTGCTAAAATGGTTAAAAAAGATACCTTGTGAAACAAACATTATAGACAGATTTTCCCTGTTTGTGGTGAGGAAGTAGTTCCTATGTATTTGTGTTTTATCTAAATGTCATAAGCCTATATCTTTGCCTCCTGAATTGGTCAATAAACGTCAACCGTCCTATGATCGTTTCAGTGCGTTTCCCTGTTATTCATTTCTTTCGTGGTTGTCTATGTGTAGATTGGGTTTTTTATTCTTGCATGTCTCACATCTCTGATGCATGTCTCACATCTGTGATGCTTTATAAATCTGTGCTTTGAGATGTTGACGTTTCTTATATCATTTCACTTTTTATCATTTCTTCCGGAATGACATAGTACTTTTAAAGTTAATATTGTGAACGATATTACTTCTTGCTCTGTAATTTCACTTTTAGTCTTCCTACAATAATATACGAATCGAATAATTTGACGTCAATAATTGTAACCTGACAATAGATGTCCTGCTTTGACAGTTTGTATTTGACAATATATTGTCAAATTCTTTACATAGAATAATATGTCCAGATTTTTCGCATGGAAATTCTATACTTGTGAGACAACATGAAAATGCCTGATTAACTTTTATTATACGAGCCACAACGTCAGAAAACGGGCATGTGTACCGGAGAAGATTCAGTGCATTCGAGCAATCTGTTCATAATCTTCACTGGGCGCATTGTGGACAGCCAAGGATGCAACGTTTCTTCGGGCGGACTACGAAGACTCTGATCACCGTACCGTAGGTACCTTTTCTCACGTTGCGGCTCATATACGCCTTCTGAAGATGCTGTTTTTTTTTTTTTTTGTTTTTTGTACGCACATAAAATTTCATTTTCCATTACGTTAACAATAAAAGTAAAAAAAAACAAGATTGCCTTTGGAAACAAAGAACACACTATGGGTTAGGAAATGGTAGTCTCGGCCTTATTGAGACCCCATAAGCAGCAATGAAGCTTGCAACACTGCTTACACCATCTAGCGCACACATGGGCAGCTGCATTTTCAAATATACCAAAATGGGCCCAATGATCCCAAAGGAAATGAAATATAATCTGCACTATGGTGATGTACGGGGAGACATTCTACTGCCGCCACACGACACTAACATCAGCTGCAGTGTAGTAAAATCAACGTCAAAAAGACTGCCTTTGGAAATAAGCCTGTCAAACATGTACTCACCTGTTCCTACATTATATTTGGTGAAAACAGATGTATGTATGGGTCTACATAATTCATGTTTTTACAGTTTTAAACCAGCTATTAATTTTTAGCGCCTACTTTTCACTGCATAAAACTGCTTAGTAACGAAAATTTTCCTTGTTTTCCATATTTTAAGAGATAAGAGAAGAGTGGTATAAAAATAAATGTATGGTTAAAGATAAGATAAGAGTAATATAAAAATATATTTTCCCTTTTTTTGATTAATTCTAAGCAAACCAAATGTTGTGGGGTACTCATTAGAACGCCTAACAGAGACACTCCGAATATTCACTACATGTAAAACTTGACATTTTATTCAAGGATACAATTTGAGTGCTATATCAGATCTTATTCTATTTTCTTGACGAAAACATCTTATTTTTTGTCCACCTATACTTATAATTAGCAGGCTTAAGTTTGAGCGTACAATTTCTGAAGCTCTCTATTTGTACATCAAGTTAAGCTCCATCCTTTTTTAGAGGACAGTTGAATAAACAAACTCATTTCCTAAATTACTTCTGAGGTTTATACAGAACCATAAGAAGAACTACTTCATACATTCAGAACCCAGGATAATTCCCCAGTTCACCAGTCTATATAATGAAAAGGAGAGTTGATGGTTCAAAAAATACGGATTTTTACTTGATGCATTCTTATTCTAAAAAGGACTGTCAGCTAACCCATTAATGTCAACTACACTTTTCCATCTCACTCTTTGGACACGTCCAATATCAGGGAGATTTGGTTTGTTTGCACCACTATCACATTTATAGAAATCCCTAAGCTGTGTAGACCCTATTCATATTCTACCGAGTTTGACTGCAAAAAAAAACACAATTCCAAGGAAATGACACAACCACAAAATACGACCTTTCCAATGCATTATAACAAGGAGAGAAAAAACACTCGCCAATTATAAAAAAGGGTAAGAAAAAAGTCCAGGGAGTGCTACAATCACAAACCGCAGCCTCGCCAAATATAAACCCACCGACACACGGACAAAGAAGAACTGAAACAGAGTAACCGCCTTGGAACTGTCAATATAAAAATAACTGAAGTCTTAAACCAGTTTTACCCACGCGAAATCCCACTAATACGAGGGTCCTGCAAAAGGTTTTGTCACTGGGTTCGGATTAATTCAGTGCTACGTTTTATCAAACATATTTTTATTAGAAACCTTCAAAGTACTGAAACACATTTTTATAACCTTTTTACCCAATCGCGAAAAGCAGATAAATAGTCTTCTTTTGGCATCTGTTGGAGACACTGATAAATAGCGCCGCCAAGTGAACTTCTAGACGTATACTTATTTCCAGAAAGCCTTTTCTTAAGCCTTGGAAATAAAAAGAAGTCACAGGGACTCAGGTCAGGTGAATAAGGTAGATGGTTTAAAACTTTCACCTTTTCAGAAGCCAAAAAATGACTTAACAACCTCACACTTATGAGAAGAGGCGTTGTCATGTACAAGGTGGACTCCGGACCATCCTTTGCTTGGTCCATGTTCAAATGTAACAAGTAAATTGGTCAGTGTATATGACTGCATCTATTTCAATTTGAAATAACTCGGTCAGTTGGAAAGTAATTTGCACGAAATAAAGGGGTATCATTAACTATTCAACACACCATTCAACTGCAGTGAAGCAAAATTAAAATATACCTGGGATAAAACCAAGGAAGCCTATTAGTGACAGAACTTTTTGCACGACCCTCGTATTTCTGAACATTAATTTGCCATAAAAAATTATGCATTTCAAACAAAAAATCACGTAGTCATTACTTTTCTTCTGATACACTCGCACAATCCGATGCTAGGTCAGTGGTATTACGTTGCAATTATATGAGTTTAAGACAAAACTGGTGTTAAATATGATTTATTATTATGCCAGTTTGTCATCACTAAGCCTGATGTATTACTGTGTTAAAGCCAACTACCAGGAAAACGAGACAAATAGAGCACAGTATCTGATTCAGTTTTTCGATGCCATAATAGAGGCGACAATACTTATACTTTTATCTTCACTAACAAAATAAATTCTAGCAAAGGGTAATCATACCCTCCTGAGAGTGTTTGAGCAAGGTCTTAACTCTGCGGTTTTGACAAATCATCCACGGTAAAGTCTCACAATAGAAATATTCATTATCAGTGCATATCATCTATCAATTAGGTCTCTTTGTCGGGTTTGGTTTAGGAAATTTAAGTTGCAACACTGCAACTGGTAATATATGTCTTACGTGTTTTCTTACCTTACAGTTGTTTTGGAACATCGATTGCAAACAAAACTATTTATACGTCAATAATTGTGCAGACTGGTGTCAAATGTTTTTAGTTCCGACTTAGCCTGCGCCCAGCTCAAGTATGAGCAATATTATTAAGTTCCAATAATGTACTTTTAATGTTAATAATGATAGCCGTATGCCATACCCAAAATAAATCCACAATAAATGAACCAAACATGAGAAAATGTACATCTGACATGTACGCCTAACGGATCTGACTCTTCGTTGTCCGCAAGAAGAAATTTTAAATTTTAGCTATATGCGTCCAGTGAAGATTCTGATCAGACTGCGCGAATGCCCTGGCTGATCTGAATCTTCCTGGGCGCACATGTCCGAAGGTATGTTTTATGACGTTGCGGCTCAATCAAGAACAGTGTCAGGCTATGAATCAATGCCACTCACTGACTTCTTCTCATTAAATGACAATGTTTGATTAGAAAAATTGTTTCTATAATGATAGGAAAAAGGTTGTTGTCTATTATGTATATAGATTAAATTCTAATCTTACAAAATAGTAACGGTTTACCATAGATAACAGACATACAGACTCGCGAAAAAGTGTTAACCCAGATGCAGAACGGAGAGTCTACACCGTAAGCCAATCATCCAAACTTGTACCGAAGAGCCAAAAATACAAAACAAAGCCCAGCAATGAAACGAAGCGGAAAAATGAATAAAGTATGACGGAAATCACACAGGTTAAAAACAGACGGAAAGAAAAGCAACCAGCTCTGTCACCGGTATTACAAATTGCGGTCACCAGCTCGATCTCCCCCAACTAAATCATCACCGTGCCCGATATGACCCATTAAACACGACATTAAGACAAGGAACATGATAAAAGCAAACAAAAGCTCCGCAAAGAGCAACCACAAGGACCTACAAAGAGTGAACTACACCAGAGCTACCGCCTTACTAAGCTAGAATGGTCAGTAGTAAAAACCTGCCGGGAGTTTAAATCGATTTTACTGGTAGCAAATGTCCACCTTAGGAAAGATTCGAATGCTGAGAAAATTAAAAATGATTGTTGGGCTCGCATAGCGACCCCCTAACCTAATTGATGAAACATCACAGGAAACATGAGATTCAAATAATACACTGTGCTGAAATATGAAGACTGTTGGCAAATATTTCAGAGAGCCGCAGCTTGTAGAAAACCATAGGATGAAAGACGAATGGAAATACACATAACATCAGGCATCAATTTCCTAATGAAAAAAAATAGGTCGGCAAGGTCATAGAGTCTGAGCCCGACCAACCGGCGCGCAATTAAAGAGTTACAAAAGAAAAAAAAGCAAAAAAAAAAAAAAAAAAAAAAGCACATATCCATATTGAAAGCAAAAAGTAATTTCACAGCTTTTAATTGTGAATATTTTCAAACATACCAGCTCTATTCCCAATTTTTCAGCCCGATCTCAAAAGTGTTTACTCTATGGACTAGAATCAAAAACATTTGGCGATTACTTGTAAAAAAATATGCATCAGTGCATACATGTACAAAATGCTTAATTTACACGTGCGCCTACACGGGTATATAATTTTAATGGATATTCATGCCCACAATCTTGGACATAAGACCAACAATTTCCCTGCCTTAAGTTTCAATAGAACACAACGGGAAGACTTTCTTTTGCGAATCGAAACAGGTTGATAGGCCTCTTGCAGGCCGGTTCATCAAAACGTCACGTTATAAGGCTGATGAACTGTTCGAAGCAGACAATTCTGAGTCTCTGGAGACATTTAAGTAGGGCCCAGATCAGGCCGTCCGCCTGTAACTACGCTCAATCAGGAGTGTTATATTCGATTGCAGCTGCGCGACGTCGATTTACGGCACCGACGGAAACAGTGAGGAACACTGTGGGCATCCAGAATTGTCGCATTAGCGCACAAACGTTTCGCCGCCAACTTGATGCCACCAGACTGTTCGCTAAGAGACCCTACAAAGGAATCGTTCTGATAGGGCGTCATCGACTAGCCTGGGTCAACAACCACAGAGGACGGGGACAGGCAACAATGGTGGCAGGTGTTGTTTACCGATGAAAGCAAGTCTAACCTGACCCTCATCGACGGTAACAAGCGAATCTACCGACGTTGGGGTGAGGGGTTTGCATCGGGACCCAGGGTGAAGTTGGTCGGCCGTAAAAGTGCTTGCTGCAGTCTGTCGCATAACACCCATTTTGTATGCTATCTTTATATTAATGTAAATAGTTTTTTTTCTGTTGTTTTTTTTTTTCTTCCGAAAAAATGATTGAATCCCCGAACCATTTTTCTTAATTTGTAAAGTAGGTTATCGTAAAGCTATGGTTCAGATGTTTCTTGCTGCAGCGGTGTCTTCGATTTTGAAAATAGAATACCGCTTAAGCCGGCGCTAGGGGGCGTATGTAGCCTCACAGACTACAATGTTGCATATGAAGAGATTCAATCAAATCGAGTCTCCGATTTTCGTGATTTTGTATGTTCTTTGTTTCAATTTTACAAGCTAACTTTTTTGTACTTATCAGTCAATTCGACATGTCGGTGATAACAATTTGAAAATGTTTTATTGGTAGTCTTCTGTACGGTGTTAAGCTGTCCAGACATTATTCCGAGTATTAAAATCATATACATGAGAAGATGAGCAGTTTTCATGTTCAGGTTTTAAGATATATGATAAGAATTTAAGGTGCCCCAATATTTAGAATAAATACTAGACTTTCTATTAACTATTCTATTTACTAGAATAAAAACCAGAATTTTACGGTTACTTAGTGTACATATTTAGAAAAATTGTAGGTAAATCTAACTTTTCGGAACAATTCAGAAAACTTATTAACCGTTATAAAAGAATTGGCTATAGCCTGGATATTATGCGGCAGACTGCATGCCTAGTTGTCAACCCAATCATTGTTGATGGCTAGGCTTCACTCTTTAATTGCACGACGGCGGTTTGGGCCTCAGACCCAATGACGGCCTCTTCGTAAAACTTTAACCAGTGGGTTGGGGCTTGACGAAATGTCTTTGGCTTGGCCCACCGTGGTTCAACTATTTGTTTTCACTTATTCTGGCATACAGTAGAATTAGCCATGAGTACTCGTTTTTGTTTACTATAGTAATTAATTTGATGTTTGTGTTTTCGCTTTGATGCATTGACTGAGTTGGGAGCCTTTATGCGAACCGAATTTTTATGTGTTTCTGTATTAAGAATAGCATCGGGATCCAGGGTGAAGTTAGCTAGCTGTAAAAGTGCTTTAAAACCCCCGATGGTTTACTCTACTGACCGTTCTGAGGCAATGGTCCCGGTGTTAGTCTTATTCTTTGTTGCTTTGTGGTTTATTCTACGAGGCGATTTATTGTATGTCTTTCCATGTGTCATTTTGTTCTTGCGTTTTTTCAGTCCTTTTAGTATTGCGATTACCTCGCTTGGGGAAGAGAGAGCTAATCTTAGAGCTTTTCGTACGTTTGTTCGATTTGTGCTTGTTTGGATTTGTCGGTTTTCTCTTCCTCTTGGGGTCTGGGAAGGGCTGCGGTTTGTGATTGTGGCACTCCCTGGACTTTTCTCTTACCTTTTGTTTTCACTTCAGATATTGTAAACAGTGTAACGAACTAGCGTAATGCAAACTTAGTCTCTAAACCTTGTGTTGTGCTCAGAATTGGTCTTATATGAAGAACATACTTAACCTACAACATATAAATTGATTAAGCTCTTACAAAGGCTAGCACTATAATAGTCGCGTATGTCATATGGTTGGCTTATATCTGAGTACAATGTGCAGAATGGAATGACACAACTTGTGTATAGCGAGCAGCAAATATCCCAACCAGCCTCTCTTTCCATTAAATCCATTGTCTACTTTGACCTCCGTCGACCATCTTTATCTCCTGAAATTCGAGTCTGTTTGTGATGCTGATGAAAATTGATACTAGCCAGATAGAAAACCAAAGGCTCTTCGGACTTCCCGTCGAACCAGTTTTTTTTTTCAGGGAGCAAGGCCGACCACCTAGCGAAGCCATATTTCTAATTCTTTGGCTGAAGTTTCATTTTGGTCTACCTGGCCCACCGCTTACATTAGCGCACAGCAAAGGTTATGGCGAGACTGGCGGTTGTGCAGGTTTACTTGAAATTTTGCTGTTCGCATAAGCTATAACGGCTCTTGTCCCATGACGTGGCTCATACATATCTGACGTTCTAATGCAGTGGCATTAATTTGAAATTATAGAACTCTTTATCAGGGTTGTCATAGATACAGTTTCTTCTGAATGTATGCTTTCATTTTCATAAATGTATAATTGACTTTTTTTCTTATCCTTTGATAAAGCGCATTAATATTGATATAAAAGATTAAGTCGACAGGAAAATAATTAACGTAATAATTGTAACACATATCGTGTGCACATAGTTCTTGAGTGGTGAATTGCTATTTGTCAGTGATATTCACTGGTTACGTCTTAACACGGACAATCATGTATGCTTTTATATTATAAATTATATGGCGATTGCCCTAGGGTAGACCGAACACATAAAAAACAAAAATTGGAGTCTCGGTTCCATTGAGGCTCTTTATTTGGCAGTAAAGTGTTTGACAGGGCTACATACGCCCCTCCCTCCCCTCCCCTCACCGGCTTATATAGAACTCAATTTTAAAAGATATTGGAATGTGCTGAGTGGTCCCAAGGATAATAATAATAATAAACTCCCCTGTAATGAACGACGGATTGCTCATATCCAAGCTAGCAATGAATGATAACGCTGTAGCTTCTCCTTCGTTACATGGATACCGTTTTCAATTTTATTGAGCTAAAGGATAAATACAGTCGATTCTCGTTATCTCAAATTCCAAGGGATTCTCTGAAACACTTCGAGATATCCGTACCTCAACATATCAGATTTGCGGAAATAAGAAAAACAATTAATCGAACAGCACATTTAACAAAGATAAACAAAACATAATTTGATTCCTGAAATAAGAGATATATTTTTAAAAAATGCGGAAAAGAGGAGAAATTGCTCCTAAGGAGCAATTTCTCCTCTTTTCCACAATATTTTGTTACCTGCTGTTAGATGTCCCTGTTAAAACAGGGACGAGATTTTTACTTCAAGATAAGTGAATATTCGAGATAAGCGATGTCGAGATAACGAAAGTCGACTGTACAGTAATCAGTAAAACTGTCCTGTTTAGTGACGTTCGTTATTTTATGTTAGGTAAGTACGGTACCATTATATTTGATATAGTCCACCAATTTCTTCCAAGAACCGTAAGTAAGGGGATGCTTTATGTTTAAACACCGAAGCCCTCTGTAATAACAACTACTGTTGATAGATTAACAAAAGGGCATTTCTATTGAAATTTTCTGTGAAAGTTCCTATGTGGATAGGGAGAAGGATGTACATATATAGAGAACTGCATTTGACATGTACCAGACCAATTTTTTCCTTGATTCTTAGATACTGAACTGCTGTAATCGTATTATCTGATCTAATCTCTTCTATATTATACAAATAATATTTTATTTACAAATGCAAAATCCCAAATGGAATAATACACTATAAGGATTTGTCCCATATTTGCCTAACATACCACGTGAATTAAATATTTCAAGTGGCACAAATGTAGTATTTTAAAGCAGTAACACCTTTCATCAATACACCGTTCACTCAAATTTGAAATCGAAATACTTTTAAAAGATGCATTTGACAGCTCTGCCACGAAAGACCCAGCTGCTGTCTAACGCGTTTCAATTTCTTGGGGACTTGATACACTTGGTAGAATTGTCATCATTTTATAAAAGGGAGCCATTTTCTGACCCCCTTTTTGCTTTCCGGCACACATATTCCCTTCATAAGCAAGGACAATCTTTAATAGGAAAGACTTTGCTCCCATGGCAAGGAAGAGATTTTCTTTTAGAGCGAAACCCTTTTCAGAAGGAAGGCTAAACAATTTTGATTCCTTTGAAAGTGTAGCAATGTCCCTTTATATAGTTTACATGTAATGTTTTATACTTCGACATATAGAAGTGAAGAAGATTTAAGAACTTTCAACATACAACATAAGATTCAAAGTTTTGTTGTTATAAATTAAAACGACATCACAGTTCATACTAGCAGGGACAATATCATGAAATTTAAAACTTGATGGACTATCTCCCAAGAACAAAACGAAGACTGTAATGAGCCATCAAATTATTCTTGTTAAACCGCTTTTGGTTCGTGATTTGAATACGCCTGTTGCCATTTTCTTCAAGCGGTAGACAAAAGTTTGAAGTTAATTAGAGATCCATTAAATGCAACTCACTTAAATAAGATACAAAACATGAAACTCATCTGCTTGATTAAGTTTCCTACAGTGACAATTTCACGCTTGTCAGATTTAATTATTGGATATTATTTACAGTAATTCTAAAATCAATATTTTGCAGCAGACGGAACTAAATGTGATGGGTAAAAGTTGTGCCTGGAATGTTTTAAATCCTGTTTATTGCGATTCCATTTAGTATGACTGTATAATGACTTAATTCCAGTCCTTGAGAAGTTTCTCTTTAAACATTTTCTCATCACGAGAACGTGCCTATATAACTTTGACCCCCTTAAACCCCACTTTTATATAGTAAAACTGGAGTTTACAGGGGGTATACATTATTTTATCCAAATTTTGCACTGAAACATACATGTAGATTGTGGGCACGCGTTGAAACCGCCTCGCCAAGGCGGTTCCAACGATTACCCACAATCTATGTTTTGATTAGAAGTATGAAAAATATCATCGAAAATTTTCAGTTTTTAGACGTGAAATTTTCTATATATTTAAATAGGCGTGGTTTCGTAATGTGCATTGGTATATTTAGTTATTGCACTCCGTACTTAGCACGATATCAAGCAGGTATATTTTGTATAGTTGTACGTATCTTTATATAATGACATTGTGCCCGGGAACACTCATTACGTCAACAACTCTATGTAATGTGTACCCTCCCCCACCCCCCGCACCCCCCCCCCCCTCTCAATGTACCCCCATGATATATAGTGAAACAGGGAATTTAGGGGTCTATATGTGTTATTAGGGGGATTTCCAGAAGGTTTTTAGAAACCGGTTTTCAATTTGTTTGTTACTTCTGTCAACATTTTACTTCATAACAACTGTCTATGTGCCCAATAAGCAAATATGTCCTTATTTTACATATCATATGATAAAAATGCGACGATTTACATTGATTTCTTATATGTACTTTATACTATACTCACAACCATAAATTGCATATAAATAATAAGCGCAACAGAAAAGATAATTATGTTGTTCGGACGACTTAATATGTTGTTTGCATAAGATGTTTAGCTTGTTCGCAAGACATGATATCTTGTTCCGACAACTTAATATCTTGTTCGGTCGTTCGGTCGACTTAATATTTTGTTCGGACAACTTATTCATCCTGTGCGAGCAACATATAAACACATACATCATGTTTACCGTCCTAAAATGCCAAATGTTGGACAGTTCATCCGTCATATGGTAACAACAGCGAATCACCAATCAGAATTGCCGATAAAGCCGTCCAAACAAGATAAAAAGTCGTTTGGACAACATAATGAACTTGTGCGAACAACATTTTAAGTTGTCAAAACAAGATGTTATGTTTTCTGAAGAAGATATCAAGATTTCTGCACAAGATATTAGGTAGCCGCAACTGGTTCTAAATTAAAACCAACACGTCCCTTCCCGGATACTGTAGTATTTTGATTACTGATGAAGGAAATACAGCTAAAATATTTAAAACCTGAATTATAATAAAATATTTTTTTCAAATACATTTGCTTCTTAATACTTCTTCATACTTTTCAAAGTATAGCAGAAAACACAATAGAAGAATAAAACAAAATAAAATAAACACAACAAATCAATTTTCACTCGGAGACTTTGAAAGAAACGTCCTATTAAATGATTTCATAAAGATAAGAAACTTTGGCTTCTGCATCAAATGCAGACCTGATATTGAAAAATTGGTAAATGCACCATTTAAAGCAAAACAAAACAGTTTCTGCCATTACCGTTTTCATTTGATATGAGCCATGTCGCGAGAAAAGGCTCTTCAGACCTTCCGCCGAATCAATCTTGCAGTGCACAAGCATTAGCAAGGTCACGGGTCTAGTTCTTTGGCCGAAGCTTCCGCTTAGCATACCGCTCACTTGATCGAAATGCATAGGTTCGATCGAATGCATAGGTTCTGGCGAGACTGCGCGGATGCGCAGGCTCGCCTGAATCTTTGTTCGCATACGCTATAATGCCTCTTTTCCCATGACGCGGCTCATTTAGAACTGACGTCTCCATGTAACTTTCGCATCCGAATGGCAGAATTTTGAATTATATATCTTTTCTTTTTAATGGATGCGTTCATATTCTACTTTGTTCCTATTCTTATTGACATTTCACAGACATAATCTATTCCCGTTTTATTTTTCAGACAAATGGATTTCAAGTATAATGTATTATTTGGGTGAATAGGAGACATCTTAACTTTAGAGATGATAGCGACACTGACCTGGGCTAATCCGCTTACAGTTGCTATTTTAACCTTCCTCTTGAATATAGGTATGGATTAATTCGAGCCGCAACGTCAGGAAGTGTTCTTTCGGACATGTGTGCCTGGCAAACATTCAGATCAGCCTGCGCACTCGCGCAGTCTGATCAGAACCTTCCCCTGGCGCATAATAGATAGCCAAGGATGCAAAGTTTAGTCATGCGGCCAGCGATGTCTCTGATCAGACTGCGCAGATGCACGGACTGATTTTCGTTGAGCGCATATGTTCCAAAGTACGTTTTCTGACGTTTCAATTCATTTATTTATCCTAAAGGAGATACAGTTACTTGTAAATCATACATAGGCTTTGATAAACGCAATGACTTCATTCTAAACCAACTGTATTTACCCTTAATATTCGTACAACTCAAGCAACTCTTTATTTCACTTGTGCCTTACCCGAACACGTCTGTTTCACTACCTTTAATGTGTGTCTGAAACTGATGAATGATTAAACAGTGTACACACTGATCCGACGCCGCGTTGTACTATTCAGTAATTCAATAATTCATGTCACGTTACCCCAAAGGGAAATAGTACACCACACTCCAAAGGAAATGACTCTCGCCTTTGCCTTTTTATTTGCCTTTTTGTCTGATTTGGGACAACGCGCAAAAGACAGGTTTATCCATACGACTAAAGGGGAAATTGATACATTTGCAGGGAAGATAACCGTCAATCATGATTTTACAATGGTTTTAAAAAGGGGTCTGCTCTATATGGAAAGAATTTGTTCACTTTTGGATCAAAGTCTTTCCTTTTAGAGTGGATCTCTTTCAAGAAGGTACTTGGTATATGTGCCAGCAACAGGAAGTCACCAAAATTGTCTCCCTTGTACAAATTGGTAGAAAATCAACCAAGTGTATCAAGTTCCCTTAAACAGGTCTGGAATTAAGGGTCTGCATTACGATTGAAAACATCAAATTGTTGTAGTCCTAGAAAGAAATAGATCTCAAGTAACAGAAAAAGAGAGCAATTATGTCAAGAAATGACAATACAGATACGTCTTGTCAATTTGTTTCAATATTTATGTGTCTACATATGGAATGATTGTTTTATTGGCATGAGGAAAGAGACAATGAGGCGAGCAGCATACTCACAGAAATATAGGATTTCTATGACCTAAACAAACGGGAATCGACCATTATATCTTACGTGAGATATGAAACGTGAGAAAAAAACCTTTATGCCATATGCGAACAGCGAAGGTCCAACTCAGCGTGCGGATCCGTGCAGTCTGACCTGAACACCATCCTAGTGTTTGTCGACATGAATTACAGTATCCACTGATTTTGTGGCTCTTCCTGGGCGTATCTTTACTATTCGTTTTCTTAATTAGATGGGCATTGAAGCTGACCACTTTCAGATAAGGATACCATTGCCAAATACAAGCTGAAATTGACACACTAGTCATTTGATTCCGCTCAGTCATTTCATTCCACTTTATAAGTGTGTACATTCGCTCGATTAAATTCATTCAAGTATAATAGATTGTCTCTGCTTTCTTCAAACTTTATTGTTACTTCACAATCACATTGGGTTATTAAAATGTATGATGCCGTTCATCTAAATTTACATTTCAGAGTATTGCAGCTGTCTGTCGTGTTGGCATTGTATAGCAGATAACTGTGCTGAAGACCCTGCTGACAATTACAAAGCGTCGAAGAAACAGTGCTCCGATGGACAGACTTGTCAGGTAATCAGAATTATGTAAAGAAATCTGTGGGCTTAGGTTGTATTTAACCCATTTACGTCGAATGGAACTGATCAGGCCCACATCAAAACTCCGATACAAAAGGGAAAGATAAACAAATACAATTAAGCAGCCACTAAATGAACAGATGGCAAATAGAGCTAGCAACTCTCTCCAAAAAAGGTGGTAACTCTGATTCCCAAGCTTAACTGAATGTATATAAACTTACATAATTGTTAAAAGAAAAACATTAGAAAGTGAAACACTACATAACAATTAAAATGTACTACAATGACAGTACCGCCTTGGAACGGTTAGTAATGAATTACTGGGGAGGTGGTGGCGGTAGTGGGGTGGGGGATTTAAGGTAGCTTTACAAGATCCTAGCCCTCGCCTTCCATAATGGAAAAACATATATTTGTTTAGTCTGCGTGGAGGTCTGACTCCTCCATGAATCATTACGGTCAACAAAGGAATCACAGGCGCTTTTCTTCAACCAGCTTTTTTTTATTTTGTCACGAAACATATAGCGTCGGTATTAGTTAGGAGTGCCTCATTGTTTTCAAGAGGGCCAATAACATATGTTCTCATGGCGAAATAAGATAACTCTTTTATTCACCTGATACACCATCTTTTCTAGTGCTATGGCGCACTTTAATTCCTGTTATATTTCAAACAGTTTGATCCTCCCTGCATTCCGTGTGATCCCCGCTAAATTATTTGATATTGCAACAATATATTTCTCAACATATTTCTCAATATAATAGTTTTGATACCCGATTATTCTTTGTAAAACTCAGAGAATGTACATAATATACTCAACAAAAACATCTTAGGATCACTTAGTGCAATTTTCCATATATGCAAATTTTGACCGAGTCTATGGGCAAAAACACAGAAGATATTGAAATATTGGTGATTGTTTCGTAAAGTTGAATCCAAAAAGAAGTGTTTCCAACAACAAGTTCTAAAATGAAAATTTTCATTTTACAATTCGTAAGAAATGCTACGTATAATCCACAAATGGAAAATTGACATTTGAACATAATAAGTAATGTCTTGACTTCAAACTGTGAATAAATCATAAAGAAAGCTTTAATTTCAATTAAGAAGCTAACGTTTTTCCTACAGGTACCCTCTATAGACGATTCACGGTCTATGGGGAATCATCGAGGCAATTTAATCCTCTTAAAGGGTTGACCTCTTTTTCTGGGCATATCTTTAACCCCTAAAAACGTTGAATTTGCAAGATTGTGTTTTGGGTAAATGATTGTTTTGACTAGAAATAGAAAATTTCAGATATTCTGAAAAAAACATTATTTGGGGTAAAAAGTCATTTTTCAGAAATTCCCATTTTTCTCAGAATCTTCTTAGCTGACAATGTTCGCGCCTTTGGCATTGAGTAGCTGAACATATTGCTAATATGTTGAGCTTACAAAAATGGGCTTGCAAATAGCAGTATTGATCACAGAATAACTTAAACAACTGACGGGTCGCATTTGAATGTGAATCAAAGGGAAACTGAAATTGCCGACCCTTTAATTATTTTGTTGAGTATAAAACTTGTGAGTTACATTTATACAATTACATATGTATACAATGCATTGTATTCAGCCAGTGAATCTATTTGATTCCACACAGAACACATTGAAATGACAAAACCGCATTATTATGTCTTTAACAGACAACTTGAACAATAGTCTAACATAATGAAAAGAAAATTTGGCATCGTTGTAGACAAAACAACTATGCTTACCATATACATGAGTCGTGACATGAAAAAGGCCCAACATATTAGTGCAAGCAACGAAGGCCTAAATAAATTTGCGCAGCTGTGCAGTCTAATCAGGATTTTCACTGTTCATTCACACTATGCTCTATAATAGCCAGTGACTCTGTAGCAAACAATGAAGACATTGATCAGACTGAGAGTCACGGCCATTGGTAAGCCACATAAGCGATAAGGGTACTGTTCTCATGTTATGATATAGTACAATGATCATAGTTTTTTTAGTGCCAACTTTTCAGAGTGCACTATTCAATCTGTCACTGCTAACTGTTCGCTGCAAAAACAGGCAAATAAAATCTATAAAAGTCGCACTTGGAAATAAAGAACATGCAAAAGAATGAGAGTTGGAGAGTCGATGACTAGTTTGATTTATCTTTTCTGACAGTTAAGTGCGATTTTCAGATAAAACACCTCTTTGCTTCAAGGTAACACAAAACATAAGGTAGGTTTTGATTTTCATTATATATAACGAGACCAATTTCAGTTTAACCTTCACCTCTCTTTGGACTAATTTAACAGACAAAACACTGATGATATTTTTCTTAGTTTGCCCAGACAATACGCATTAACTTTTCCTGCGAATTGTCTAAAATGTCAAACCATTTTCGGGGGAATCTAAAAGAAATAGTAAAAATGTCGTCTGCTGTTTTAACCCAGCATGCTAAGTGTTAAAAGAACCCCAATATGAAGGAGAGCATTATCATGACGAAAATTGAAGATGTATCAACTCCACTTAATAGTTTGGCCTTGAGTCGTGACATGCAGCTGAAGCATGGACTTTCAAGAGACTTACCCGAAACAAAACAGATATCAGATATCAAGAGCAACCCGGGACGTTTTCCACAAAATATTTTGCATCATGTGAACGGTTATTATAGTCTCGTCTCGCGTGACCTAAAACGTAGAAAAGCCGTTAGTCTCGTTGATGAGACTTAATCTTAGCATCGAATAAATATATCAATGAAGTGAAAGTTTTCATAATTTTATTGCAAAAACAATCCTATACATCTTTATTCGTGCTGGTCGCCATTTCGGTTGCGCCAAATCAGCTCTTAGACGTTTTCGCGGACACTCGCTACTGTCCACCAAACACTGCCACAAATGAACGGATAGTTTAGTAACATTTGCAAACCTTCGCGAGTGTTCTCCTTTACTAAACGCAGCCCGGTTGTCGAACGGAATGCGAAAATAATAGCACACAGACACTTTTCATGTCTTGTTAGAGGTTGAAGCATTTCTTCTGTCCCGTAGTGATTGCTTAGGAGCTTTGGGAAATCGTATCATTGACCGTTCGAAAGCGATAAAAAGCGCCATACTTTATTTTTGCTGCTTGTTAAAGCCTTTCATGCAAACATCAGTCATAAAAGTTCTGGCCATTATAGCGAATTACAATACACGTTATAATAAAAAGAATCTGAATCTGAAAGTGTCTCGCTTGACTTGGTGTAGACATGACTGTAAAAGCCAAATCATTCATTTAGAATGTCGTTATTTATTGGGTTACTTCCATATAAAATCACTCATCTAAACCTCTCTATTCATTGTTTGAAATGGCTTTTCAGGATCATATTTCACAAAACTAATGCATGTCGTTGAAATCCACTTAAGAAGCTTACGTTTAGTTCAATATTTTAACACGAGGTTCAAAGCCAATAAGCAGTTAATCTCCCGAGAATTTTACGATTAAATTTCTGCGCTTAAAGCGGAATGATATAAACGCAACAAGAATATATTTTATTCGTTCTATCCCCAACAAATTTACAAAAGCGAAATATTACTTTGACTGAAACATGCAATTCTATAATTAACTTTTTTATAATGTTTTTCTTTTGTTTTCATACATGTTCGTGAATAATGTTTGAACATATGACCAAAACAAAAAGTCGGCTTATTCTGCAGCAATAATGAAATAGTGCAGCATTTTAGGTATTTTTAAATGGGGTCAACGTTGAAAAAAGATTCGGACGCATTCCGCTTTAGTAAAATTTGAAAATCGTAGCCTTATATTTTTTTTCCTTTTTAGGGTAACTGTCTGAATGCGGGTAGCAGGATTAATCTTGCAGAAAATTGCTGTAAAGTATAACTCACTTCAATACATGTTTACTATATTGGAACAGTAGAAGTAATCCTACATCTCCATGTAGGTCTTTCTGATGACTATCAGTCCTCATCGAGTCTAATATCCGGGACAGAAGTTTAAAAGAAACTAGCTGGTCATAATAGGATTAATACTACTCCATGCATTGGAAATCACCAGACACTTTACAAACACTTCCGGAAAGTTTAACTCTGTTGGGCAGCAGTAGGCTTAAACCAACATCTACGGGTATATAATCTGGCGACTTTCAATGAATAGAGAAATTGTCTTACAAGGTCTAACAGTCGTTTTAGACTGAATAAACTCCCCATATAAACTATATATAAACTATAAATAGGAAGAGTTATATTTCAATTTTACAGGTTATGTGATTTAGATATTCCCAGAGCAATATGGCTGAACCTTCTGCTAACAGTGGAGATCCTGATCAGACGCCACATTCTGTGGCGTCTGATCTGGATCTGCACTGTTTGCCAATTACCCATTTGGGGGTCTTCAGACTAAAATGCGTTACTGTAATTATACAATGTGCAGGCTATCTGAATACTTTGGATGAATTATATATTTTGTTTCTTTACAGAAAGTCTATTTTGAAATGTATAGCAAACTGGAGCACAAACGTTACGAATCCACCGTCCGTGGTTGTTCCTCGAACTGCCAGCAACGGGATGATTTCAGCAATTGTACGACAAAACTGAGAGAATCACGTGGTTGCATTAAAAAGACGTGTTGTGGAGACACTGATCTATGCAATCGTGCAAATTTGTATAATGTTAATACGGAGTTCAGTGTGCTGTCATTTTTGTGCCTTATATTGATATTGACGTTAAATATGGTATAGTGTATATCAACTACTTAAAAGCTGAACTCAGATTTTAGCTTGCACTGGACGATTCAAAACATTAGGCTATTATGTGAAGCTAGAAGGGCTTCTCGCAGACATTAAATAGCCCTATATTTTTCATCATCAAATGCAAGCGAAAAATCACTAATTCAATTCCTATATTCACAATAGATTCATCCAATTTGCTGTAGTATTCCACCTAACAGGAATACATTTAGAGTTTGCTTAACGTCACATTGTGGAACTTGTACGTTCTATGAAGACAATATGCATGTGATATCATAATATCTTCAGTACACAAAGAACGTCATTGGCCTTATGCCTGCCTTGACGAGACCATTTGACATTATTTTTCATTGGGAAATGAAACCCATAAGAATGTAATACTTAGAGACAGCACTAAACATATTATATATATATATATATATATATATATATATATATATATATATATATATATATATATATATGTGTGTGTGTGTGTGTGTGTGTGTGTGTGTGCGTGCGTGTGTGTGTGTGTGTGATTTTATATCAGGTTAATGAACGAGCCTAATTATCACGTAGTACCTTCATAGTTATTTTGTTTGAATTCAAAGCTTGTCAGAACACATGAATACAATGTACTATATGGGCAACGCCATGCCAAAATGCGTCTTCAAGCATATGTGGTCAGGAAAGGCCTAGATCAGCCTGCGCTTCCGCGTAGTGTGATCAGGGTCTTCACTGTCCGCCAACAGAATCATTGGCTACAACAGGATGAACGAATTGAGGGCAAAAGCCTGGATAGTACATTGTACTTTGCGCATTCGCAGGATGATCTGATTCTGCGCATCTTGCGCATGTTAGAAGGCAATTTTTACTTTGACGCGGCCCAAATATATGGTGTTTCAGGAGAAAGTTATACATGTATATTTGCTAATGAAGACTAGTGTGCATAAATGACAAGGGATAAAATAGAACTTAGTGAAACGTTTAGCATAACGGTAAAAAAACAGTTAAGACAAATTATTTTAACCTTTGCCACTCTCTGGGCTCATTCAGCAGATGATAAATTGACGAAATGTTTGTTTTTTTTTTATTTCCCCCAGACAATAGCTGGTGACATTTCATGCAAAGTGTTTTCTTAGGAAGACATTTCATGCAGTGTTTCACAATCATAGAACGTAGTATACCTGTAACACCAAAGCCTATGTTTTTGAGAAACTAAGAAACATATTTCAAAACATCGTCTGCTGAAAATTTTACGCAACATGATAAGCGTTAATTATGTTATTATTGAAAAAAAAAAGTGTTTTTTTTTTCAAAATTAAATCCTAACTGAATCTTTTTTTTTTTTTTTAGTATTCTATTGTAATGTTTTAACACTTGCCCACACGCTCCGTTAGTCTGCATAAATGACGACAGTAGACACGGGCAGAAGAGCGCTGTAAATAAGATAAAATGACGTATAAATTTGTACTTATATTGAGAATTGCTAGCATTATACATTGCATTTACGTAGAAAAACAAAAACAATGACGAATCGCTGTAATAAAGCCAATCTCAGTGATGTATATGTAACAATTTATAGCGTGCTAGAAACCGTGATGTGATATATTGAACATGAAACTGCCAATGGATGTGATTACCGGAGCATAATAAGACCCATTGATGGCCTGTTGGAGACCATTACCGCTTTACTGGCACAATTCATTCTTCGAAAATATAAAAGGTTTCTGTTTTGTTCCTCATAATATGAATTTCCATCCATTTATACTTTATTCTGCTATCGATGAAATATTAACAGATTATATCTAATGCGATGCATGCTGGGTAAAATTTCAGCAATCGACATTTATATACATTTTTTTATTCTTTTTTTACCTAGGAAATGGAATTTAACACTTCATGCAAGTTGTCGCTAAGGAAGACAATTTTGTGGGAAATATCTGACCATGTTTCTGTAAAAATAACAATGATAATAAAACACCAAATGATGTCTGCTGAGTTTGCCCAGAGAGTGCTGATGGTTACACCTATGTTTTCTCTCCACGGTAGAAAGAATGTATTTCGAGTAATTCCTGTCAAATGGAATTCTAGGACCTAAATTCAAGTAAAATTAGAAAATTATGTATACATCTGTCGCCAGATAACTATTTCTTGGTGCAGGGTAAAATGCCAAGATATAGGCCACGTCAAAATAAATGTTTTTGGTCATATATGAATAGTAAAAGGTCCAGATAAGCCAGTGACGACCCATAATAAGATCAACGCATTTGCTTTTTTTTTTTTTTTTTTTTTTTTTTTTTTCTCGGTACGTTCTATAGTAGCCTATACTTTGTAACCGGACAGCGAGGGCCCTGATCAGACTGCGCGAATGCGCAGTCTGATCAGGAACCTCACTGTCTGCAGATGCATCGAATACCTTTTTGTATGGAGCAATTCGACAAAATATGCATCACATGATAAACACATTGATTGCGGTTTAATGAAATGGAACATTTCTATGTTACAAAAATAGCTTACCTGCGCCAGCTAATGGTTAAATTATATTCCAGATAGTTACCGTATTTATACTGAGTATGTGGATAGACAAGCCTCAGCAACGATTGTAGACCCAGGTCAGGCATTGCAGAATGTCTGACAGAGTCTACATTGTGTAATATTCATCCAAAAGTTTCAGATACATTAACCGGTATTAAAATAAACTTGTTCGGAGTTTAGGACATATATGGTAAGGAGTTAGGTTGTCCCAATATTTAGGATAAATACGGTGTCTGAACATCATTTCTCAAAGACGTCAAGCACAATGGGCCTTACGATTTATAAGAAACTGCAAGGCCAAAATCTGACTGTACATGTTCATCGGCACCAAAGTTCTCAGACAAATTTCTGGTCGCATTGGCTGCCAAAATGTGAACGTAATGTTCAGACTTAGCGTATCAAACATATCACTCCTGGATCGCCGTATTTACCATAAGTATTGGGACAGATAGGCCTGAGGAAACAGTGTAGACCTACATCACACGCCACAGAACGCGGCGTCTGATCAGGGTCTCCACTATTTGCAACTCATCCTGCAGCCTCTGGAGACATCCATAGGTAGTTAAGTGCACATGTTCATATTTTACAACAACTATGGTAAATAGTTAATTTGTCCGGCTACTTACAAATGTAAGATAAATATGGTAAAAACTAAGGGTAGCTCATACATGATTAAACAGGTAGAACGATAACCGGGTATTCCCCAGCAACCACACAACGTCGCAAAAACGTCTTACAACGTTGCTGCAACGTCACGACGTTGCAGCGACGTTGTAACGACGTTGTCAGGACGTTTTGTGTTGGCTGGGTCATCGCGTGATTCCTTCGCTTCCCACACACATCGTTCTGGCAATGAACTAAATGAGCTTCAACGTCAGGGAACGTACCTTCGGACATGTGCGCTCAGCGAAGATTCAGATCAGCCTGCGCATCTGCGCAGTCTGATCAGAATCCTCACTGGACGCAATTTGGACAGTCAACGTTGCAAAGTTTGTTCATGAGGCCAACGGAAACACTGATCTGACTGCGCTGATGCGCAGACTGGTTTTAGTCTTCGTTGGGTGCTGATGTCGGAAGATACATCTCGTTCTCGCAGGTTGTGACTTGCAATAAAGCTGAACATGACAAAGCTGCAGGCGTTCTTAAAGCTTCAGAGAATATCAGACTAGGTACATGTATGACAAAATCATTCAACGAAGTTGTCCTAACTATACACAGTAAAAAAGCCCACCCGGCAGCTCAGTCTGATCAGGCTTGGATTTTAGCTCAAAATGGTAATTTTCCTAGATGTACGGACAGACAGGCTGGCCAAACAATGTTAACCCTGATCAGGCACCATGTTCTCAGCGCGAAATAAGTTTATGCTGTATCCTGACTCATATTATCATAGAATGTTTTGTCAGAGAAATGCATGCCCGCAAACTTACGGATCTGACCGATACTGCTTGGCTTCCATTACTTAGTTAGGGTAGCGCCGTGTAGCGGCCGTAGAACGTCTCCTCATACTTCCCCAGATATTATATTTTCATTTTCTTTGGGATCATTGGGCTCATGCTGGTATCTTTGAGAACAGAGTTCTGCTCTGGGGAATCTCAATGAAACCGAGGCTCCCATTTTCTGTTTGTGATGTGTTCTTCGTTTCCAAAGGCAACCTGTTAGATTTTTATATTACATGTGTACATTACAGGCATGTTTGTGACATAATTCTTTCAGCATATCTCGTTAACCCATTTATGCCTGGTGTCCCATAAAAGGGACCTTAGCAAACAGTGTAGACCCTGATTAGACGCCGCGTTCTGCGGCGTCTGATCAGGGTCTACACTGTTTGCATTAAGTTCAGAAATTCCTACAAATTATTGTAATGATAAAAACTAACCAGACGCCCTTTATATTGGAAATGAACCGGTCTGAAAAGTGAAGGTAGAGGAGTCCATTCGGCATAAAAGGGTTAAAGCAACTAAACTTGATGTTCATGCCTATTATATTGTTTGATGGTTGTTACTGTGATTATCAATTCGAATAAAAATCTATTTTACAAGTAAGACGTATTGTTTCAGTTTATATAGAGCCCTGATTGGAGATGACGAATTCCTAATTCCACATTTGTTTGTAAATAAAGTAAAACAGGCGTGCGTCTCCGGATCACATCGTGAGCACATGTGGAAAAATTCCCGGTGTAAGGCTAATGGACACACATTGCCGTTACATGTATGCTTCACAAGGGAGACAACTTTTGTGACTTGCTGTTAATTTCCTGTACATCAATCCTTTTCTACACTATAAAAATAACTTGCCTTGCTCCAGAGAGTAAATTCTGGCTGTACAGAGTAGATCCCTTTCCAGCAAGTGAATATGGCTATTTTCTCTGCCTTTGCTCATTTACATTTACTTAGTATTCAAGAGGAACTAATGCCACCATTGCTTCTGTTAAATAATTTAAAAACTTACAAAAAGGAATATTTTAGGGTAAGCATAACCTAAATGAGCCGCGTCCTGAGTAAAAAAGAAAGGTTTCGGACTTTCCGTTAAATTAATCTTTCAGTGCGCATGCCCGGTCTCCTTTTTTAGGCCACGTGTCTGTTTTTTGTCTGAAGTTTCCCCTTGGCCTAACGGTTATCTGAGCGAATATCATATGTTCTTGCGAGTCTGCGCTGATGCGCAGGCTCGCCTGATCATTTGCTGTTCGCATATGTTATAATGACTCTTTCCCAAGACGCGGTTCAAACAGAATGCTTCAACTTTAATGCATTGTGTGATAGCTTTTCGATCCGTGGAAAGTATAATTTGACAGTTAATTTGATTTCTGAATACACATATGACTTAAAATTCAACCCTTGCTTTCGAGAAGAGTGCCTGTAGGGTGTATCCGTACTACAGCCGTAATATGTCTTTTGTTTTTGAACGATTTTGCACTGGCAAAACACTTGGTGTCTCGATAAAAAAAAAGCTGCCATATTAGAGACACTGCCGGGTGACCTCAGCATGACAGGACAGCGGTCATGTGACAAACCGGTGTTCGTTGTAGTACAAAAAAAAACAGAATATAAAGAGATTATCTCAAAGTGTGGGTGAGGCCGGAAGAATTTGGTCACTGCTGATGATTCATCTTTCATTTGCATGCATGTATCAAATGCATGTATTGCAAGTCAAGTTCGGGTGTTCGCCTCAGGTGCCTATCAGGTTGTGTTCAGATACTGAGTGCATTCAGGAACGTTTTGCAAACTATTTTTTGCATACTTTTAGCGGTTATTATTAAATGTCTCATGGGACGTCAATTTAGAGAATAGACGTTACTATTCTCTTTGACGAGATTCGATATTTTATTAATTATATCAATGTTTATCAATATTATATAGGATCGAATAGATAATATCAACGCAGTAAACTTGATCACATATTTGTTACTTGGTGTCATTGGTAGACTATGATCTATGATTATGGTTATTACTACCCAGCAAACACACAACGTCGCATCAACGTCGTTACAACGTAGCTGCAACATCGTGACGTTGCAGCGACGTTGTAATAACGTTGTAACCACGTTGTGTGTTTGCTGGGTAAATATATTCTATTCAATTTTCTGGTTGCGCAATAGACAAGTCTATGAATGGTTTATAGACACACTTTCTGTCCGCCAAAAACTAGCATACGAAAACACGTGCGAACCATCGCGAATGTTCTATTTTTTCTGAACGTAGCCCGAATCCACTAGGGTGAGAAAAATACAACAGCTTATTTGAAGTAATGGTATATGACTGATTTGGAGATTAATGGCAATGACTGGCTTGAAATGCAGTATGTAGTATATAAGGATATTCCATTTTATACATTTCACAAATTTCACGCAAATAATGGCAAATGCAAACACATCCCGGTCTGTTTAACGATGTGGCTTCTCTCTGAGAGCCTGGTTTGGGTCGAATTCGGTCCATCCCTAAAAACTAGATAATCCAATGCAGACAAAGCGTTTGTCTGTAATAAAATAATCTTGAGACACCATGCTTGAGATGTTTCCTCTCTGATAGAAGATTTTATTAAGCATTTTCAAACATTTTATATTCTAAATGATGATGGCGGGTCCTAAGCAATGGAAGAAACATATGAACGCAATTTGTTTTGTCAGGTTTTCTCCGATCAATATTGCATCAACATCTTTTTCCTTTAAATTATATAATTTTTTAAAATTAACTTAATTTCCTATTTCGGGGCACTTAATACCAACAGAGTGGCAAGTCATTTGGCGGATATTAAATATTAAGCATGAAAATTCTATCTTGAAATATTGGATTATGAATGTTTAATATTATAAATCTGATTAAATCGCCAAATTATATCTAAAGCTAACTCACAAAACCAAATTAAGGAAAATAATTATACTTTAATTTTAAAGTAAAATCAAAAGACTCAGTTGCATCACGGAATAATGCATTTTGTAATAGCTTTGCAAGTAATGCAGTTAGTGTTGAATGAACTGCAGCTGGTGTTAGTACCGTGTGGCGGCCGTAAAACATATCCTGAACTGATCTATATTATATATTCTGACCTTTGTGATCGCTGACCCATTTCAGTGTTTAGCTGAGCTGAGCATGAAGGGTTCAAAGTGAGCTATGGTGGTCAGTCAATGTCTGTTGTGCGACGCCGTCATGCGGCGGGCCGCGTCAAAAATTTGCTTTAAAAGCCAACTCCTCCTACATCCCTAGGCCAGTTGACTCGACACTTAAAGAGAAGCATTGGGGTGACTTGTAGATCAAACATAGCTAAAATAGTTCCGATCGGAAGTCTAAAATGGCCGACATAGCCACCAGCTTGAAAATCTATTTTGCGTTTCTTCTCCTGAGGATATTGCTGCTAAGCTAAATGCATATTTCTCATCTATCGCTGACATTTTAAATGAGCATACGGATGAAGTATCGGCGTTTGAAGATGGCGAATTGAGTAATTTTGTCAACAGCAAAGTCCCTCATAACTCATACTTTACGATTTCATTGATAACATGTGACCAAGTTTTATCATTTATCAATAAACTCGATTCTTCTAAAGTTACAGGTATTGATGTCTTAGGACCACGAATAATCAAAATGGCAGCTAGTACATTATCTCCATCAATTACCACACTGATAAACAAAAGTATATCAAATGGGTGTTTCCTTCCCAAAAGAAGCTGGCAAAATAATTCCCAATACATAAGGGTCGAGAAACAACTAATACCAATATCGATTTTACCGACTATTTCGAAAGTTTTCGAAAAATATGCCAACCAACATTTAATAGCTTACCTCATTAAACACAAACTTATTCATGAAACTCAGTCTGGATTTAGACAAAAGCACAGTTGTCAAACAGCTTTGGTAAAACTTGCTGATCAGTGGCTTTCATGCATCGACAAAGGAGATATAGTAGGTACTTTTTTCGTACATTTTCGTAAAGCCTTCGATCTCGTAAATCATTCTATACTCATTCACAAATTGACTTTGTACAAATTCAGTCCACTATCCCTACGTTGGTTCCAGTCCTACTTATCGTCTCGTATACAAGCAATAGCAAACGATGTCGGTCTATCTAAATTCGTAAATGTATCGTCTGGTGTGCCTCAGGGATCGATCTTGGACACTTCTCTATTTCTCCTATTTATTAATGACTTGCCATTTTTCTTAAATCACTGCTTTGCAGATTTCTTTGCCGATGATGCAACTTTTCATACTTATAGTAACAGCGTTGATGTTATTAAACATCATCTTCAGAAGCAAAGCACTGGAGTAAGCGGCATAAATTGCCAATAAGTTATAAAAGACTACCTGCATGTCCATAGGTACAAGACAACGACTATGCGACTCTCGTGAAATAGAGCTGAAATCAGACAATAATTGCATTCAGAACGTTTCTAAACAAAAGCTCCTAGGCGTTTATATTGACGAAAACCTATGAGGTAAATTGGTCTGCGCATATTGATTGTTCTTCTAAAATATCATTATTAAGGCAACTACCTGAATATTTACCGGTAGAAGTTCAAAAACAGTTTTACCAAAGTTACATAATGCCTTTGATGGATATTGGCTTTGTTGTTTGGGGCACGACGTCTCTGCCAGATCTTGAAAGACTCCTAAAATTACAAAAGCGAGCTGCGAGAACAAATCTTTAAGACAGACTTCAGAACACCGTCTGCAGGAATGTTTAAAGAGCTTGGTGGTTATCAGTCGAAAGGAGACTTAAATACAACAAAGCAGTATTAACATATAAGGCGTTGAATAATATGACACCAGCATACATTTCAAGCATGTTAAAGCCCGTCTCACTAATTCATTGTTTAGGAACTCTCTACCTCAGCCAGTCAGAAACTGTGATACATTAAATGCTTTTAAGAAAAGTCTTAAAACAGTGGAGATGGAATATAATATATTTCGAAACATTTTTAATCCTTATGGTATTTTATCATTGTTCATTAATCAAACATAGGGAGATGCTACTCCACCTCACACCTCACGCACACTCAAGGCCTGCTCTGTATCAGCTGGACATAATGTGTCACCATGGCGGGTCCCGGTGTGAGGGACATGCTGTTTGGGCATTCGTTTCCGTCACATGCTCTTTCGAACATCGGGTGTCGGTATGGTGTCTGTATAGATGGCACAGTCGGGGCCGAGTTGGATCCTATCATGTTGAAGAGATGCTCTACGTAACGCTCCGGTACATCTTCCGATCCTTTTGTGCATGAGGTGAGTGTTCTTCTTTATGGCTACGTCTAACTATGTGATACGTTAAAAAAACAACAAAAAAACATATTACCAATTACCATTAACTAGCTAAAATGCCAATGACAGAGTTTTATGTGCCATTCATGATGCAAAGTCTCATGGATATATTTTATGAGGTTTTTATTTATTTATTTTTTTTTTTGGATTTTCAATTTTTAATTTTGTTCTAAACATATAGCATATACTTAAGTTTTATTCTTTGTAAATTGATTTGCACATTAGTACCTTTCTGCTGTTACAATGTTGTGTCATATATATGTATGTATGTATTCTATATTAGTATGTTATAGAGGTCCGCAAGGTAGATTAGCTTTTGAAGTTCATTGTGTATCCTTTTTAAATATTGTAAATAGATAAAAACCGAAAGACCAATTGACTCGAAAATTGGTAGGTTGTATCGGAGCCACTTACAGATAAAAAAAAAGATAAAATTGTTCTGATCGGAAATCCAAGATGGCCGCCTTCTTGAAACTCTATTTTGCGCTTCTCCTCCTGAAATCAACGCCCAACTGACTCGAATTTCGATAGGTAGTATCGGGACAAATTGTAGATCAAAACTAGCTAAAATCGTTCCGATCGGAAATCCAAGCTGGCCACCACAGCGTCTATCTTGAAAATCTATTTAGCCCTTCGTCTCTTGAACCGAAAAAATAACTGACTCGAAACTTGGTAGGCAGTGTCATGGTGACTTGTAGATTAAAAGATAGCTAAAATCGTTTTGATCGGAAATCCCAGGTGGCCATCTTGAAACTCTAGTTTGAACTTCTTCTCCTGAACTGAAAGGTCAATTGACTCGAAACTTGGTAGAAAGTATCATGTCTTTCAATACTAACATAGCTAAAAGCATTTCAATTGGAGATCCAAAATAGCCGCCGTGGCTGCCATCTAAAAAATCTACTTTGCGCAACATCTCCTGAACCGAAAGGCCAACTGACCCGAAACTTGGTAGGAAGTATCACGGTACCTGGCAAAATAGAAATAACTAAGACCGTTCCGATCGGAAATCCAAGCTGGCCACCATGGCGACCATCTTGAAAATCTATGTTGCGCTTCTTCTCCTGAACCGAAAGGCCAAATGACTCAAAACATGATAGGAATTATCGGGGATATTTGTAGATAAAAAATGGCTAAAATCGTTCAAATAGGAAATCCAATCGGAATTCCGATCGGAAATCCATCTTGAAAGCCGATCAAAACTCACTAAAATTGTTCCGATAGGAAGCCCTAGATAGCCGTCATAGCCGTCGTCTTGAAAATCTATTTTGAACTTCTTCTCCTGAAACAAAATGCCAGTCGACTTGAAACTTGGTGGAAAGTATCTGGGTGACTTGTAGAACAGAAAAACCTAAAATTGCTCTGATCGGATATCCAATATTGCCGCCACAGTCGCGTTCTTGAAAATCAATTTTGAGCTTTTTCTCCTGATATAATGGTAAGGCTAATTGTTTCCAAACTTGATAGAAAGTATTGGAGTGGCTTGTAGATCAAACATAGCTAAATCCATTCTGATCGGATTCAAGATTGTGGCCCCAAAAGCCGTGTAGAAAACCTGTTTTGAACTTTTTCTCCTGAACCAAAAGGCCAAAGTGACTCAAAATCAATTGGAAGTATCGGGGTGACATGTAGAGTAAAAGTAGCTAAGATCTTTTGGATTGGAAATCTAAGATGGCTACCATGGCAGCCATCTTGAAACTTTATATTTAACCTCGTGTCTTGAACCGAAAAGCCAATTGTCTCGAAACTTGTCTGGTAATCAGGTGAGCGATACAGGGCCACCTTAGCCGTCTTGTTTAATTTTTTGATGTGAGGGCTAAGTCACTGATGATGCCTACTTGGCTAAAACTAGTAACTCTGGCTGAAAAACTTCGACACTTTAATTATTTTCATTTGTGTATGTGTGTTCGATGGTCTGCCGCGTGTGTGTGATTCCTGTTAGAATTCATTTATTTCTTTTACGAATAACGCTGTGTAGTAAACAAACAAACAACGAAATTATCCATGAAGTGGCAAACTCACAAAATTGAATCTACGAATTATATCAAAAGGAAGAACAAACAAACTATGGCAGACAGTACACAGACTTTTGACGGCCACAATGCGGCACTTAAAACCCAGCTGCAGTGAAAAACGAAAAATACAAAAGGGGTTGTCCTTGGAAACAAAGAACACATTAAAAAAAACGAAAATCAGAGTCTCGGTTTAATTGAGACTCTGCAAACCAACATTTTATTTAGATATTTAAATGAATGCTGCCTGTACATTCAGAAAACGTTTCCAAGGTTTCCAAATTTTTGATATGTAGAACTTCAATCGTTAAAAGTAAATTACTGTCCAGAAAGTTAGAAAAGTGACTAGATTCTCTGGCAAAATATGGGGTTACCAAATGAGTCAAATTCAAGTAATCCCATTTTTTTTATCACATTTAGATGTTGTTTCGTGGTGCCAAACATTTCATTACCAAATGACCACCATTTACGTATTTAGAAAGCAGACAATACTTTGGTTACAGTAAACTTTTACATCCTAAATTAGGCTGTCAGTTCCATAAGCTTCGTCTAATATGTTCTTGTGTTTATCATAAACACTCTAAATTTCTAATTTCAATGTTTAACTTAAAAATAACAAGCTAAGACCTAATTGGTTGAAACTAGCTGGTCTAGTCTGGCCAAGGTAACTTGACAATCCAAGCCTTTTTAGTTTTGCGAATGTGTTCATTCCTCTCAAGGACATTATTTTTATTTTTTTTTAATCTTCACTACAGTGTATGTAACTGCCGTGTTGGCACCTTAACATGTCTTCCTGTATTTTACTATAGTGCAGTTCATATTTTCTGATCATTTCTGATCATAGTGCCTATTCTGGGAGTTTTACAAATTTAAATGAGGGTTTCATGCCTAAAAGCATTAGCTCTTGAAATTTACAAAACGTTGACTTCTTTCACATACGGCTCTTCACACAATCAAAACTGGTGGTTCTTTAGTTTTCTATGGTCCCCATTCAACGAATCCTTATTTCATGAACAGCTTATCCACATTGAAATGTAATAAGACGTAGCATTCTTGTCATTTGTAAGGCTTCATTACACAAAGGTTAAATACGTCTCATTTGTTCGAATATCGGCCATGGCAATTGTGCTGCTTTGTTTTATCAGATTTTTTCTCATTTTTACTTCATGCTGTGCTTTATTCAGTCGTATTTTAAAACTGAAAATGCAGTATACTTCACTGGATTATGAGGCTATGCCAGAACAACTAGCATCATCTCCTCAGTAGAAATTGGAATCATGACAAATCCAGGAAAAGAGATGAACATTGTCCCATCTGTGTCGTTGCTCTAAAAACCTGATTACGTTCAGCCCGCCCATATAGAAGATATCGTGATATTGCTATTCAATTACATTTCGGCAAATCCATGCCGCTAAACGTTGCTGTAAATAGTCTTTGTTCCCTCCCAGAATAAGCTGTAGCCTCGCTCAGTTTTTATACGAACATGGCCTAAATCATTTGAAACCCTATGTTCCATCGACTTATTTTAACCCGCTTTTATCCCGTTTTTACTGCAAACCCATTCTAGAGCCTATCTAGACGGTGGATTCCTCTTCCTTCCTCTTGTCTCTCTATTTTGTAGACTGTCATCTTGCATATCTACTATTACCTTTGTCTTTTTTTTTTTTTTGTTCTGTAAATACTACGACGCGCACACACATTCTGAGACAGCTCCTACTGACGTTACGTTTCTAATATCTGTACTTCGGTCGATGTTGAAATCAGTTTTCATTTGACAACGGTTGTAGATCAAGACTTGTGCCTGTAATAGCTTGTTCATCTATGAGCCGCAACGTTATGAAACCTACCTTCTGAAATTTGCGTCCAATGAAGACACAAATCGGCCTGCACATCCGCGCAGTCTGATCAGTCTTCCTTGTCCACATAAAGAGACTTTTCATCCTTAGCTATCGAAAATGCGCCCAGTGAAGATTCTGATCAGACTGCATAATACGCTCATATGTGGCTCATATGTATAGTCAACCCTCTTTATACCGACACTCGATACAACGACAAAATTCGTTATAATGACAATTTAAAGGTCACCAAACCTTCACTCAGGAGGTGACAGTTAATGAGAAATTATGCAAGAATATTGCATTAAATTAGCCAAACGTTTACTCGGGAGAATACCCAATATTTGGCTTGCAACGAAGGATGTGCTTTTTTTCACTTCTGATGTATACAATAATCACAATTTATGGTCGTGTCAAAAAGTCTGTGATGCCCTTGTTTATCTTTTGGATAATACTTTATTAGATTTGGTACTAAACTTTATAGACAAACTATTGGTATTCCGATGGGAACTAATTGTGCTCCTCTTGTTGCAGATTTGTTTCTTTTTTGTTATGAGAGAGATTTCATGAAGTCTCTCTCACGTGAAAATCAGGCTGACATTATTGAAGCTTTCAATTCAACTTCTAGATACCTTGACGATTTACTAAATATTGACAATATTTACTTTGACCAAATAGTGGACCGGATTAAATAGAGCAAATTCTTCCGATAGCGAGGCACCTTTTTTTGGATTTGAATCTATGTATATCTAATGGTACAGTTTCCACCAAAATTTATGATAAACGGGACGATTTTGATTTTGATGCAGTCAATTTCCCTTTTCTGGATGGCGATGCCCCCCGGCGTACCTCATATGCGTTATACATATCTCAACTTATAAGATTCGCCAGAGCTTTTTCAAATCTTAATGACTTTAACTACCGTAATAAAACCCTTATTGCCAAACTTCTTAGGCAGGGCTAACGTTATTTTAAACTTCGTAAGGCGTTTTCGAAATTTTATCGCAGACACAGTGCCTTGTTAGAAAAATATAGCGTCAGTCTGTAAACACTTCTGCAACAAGGTGTATCGGAACCCGAATTTTACGGTTACTTAGTGTACAGATTTAGAAAAATTGTAGGTTAATCTAATTTTTCGAAGCAATTCAGAAAACTTATTAACCGTTATAAAAGAATTGGCTATAGCCTGGATATTATGTGGCAGACTGCATACCTAGTTGTCAACCCAATCATTGTTGATGGCTATACTTCACTCTTTAATTGCACGACGGCGGTTCGGGCCTCAGACACAATGACGGCCTCTTCGTAAAATTTTAACCAGTGGGTTGGGGCTTGACGATATGTCTTTGGTTTGGCCCGCCGTGGTTCAACTATTGGCTTTCATTTACTCTGGTATACAGTAGAATTAGCCATGAGTACTCGTCTTTGTTTATTATAGTGATTAATTTGATTTTAATGTTTTCGCTTTGATGCATTGACTGAGTTGGGAGCCTTTATGCGAACCGAATTTTTATGTATTTCTGTATTAAGAGTAGCATCGGGACCCAGGGTGAAGTTAGCTAGCTATAAAAGTGTTTTAAACTCACCGGTGGTTTGCTCTACCGACCGTTTTAAGGCGGTGGTCCCGGTGTTAGTCTTACTCTTTATTGCTTTGTGGTTTATTCTACGAGGCGATTTGTTTTATGTCTTTCCGTGTGTCATTTTGTTCTTGTGTTTTCAGTCCTTTTAGTATTACGATTACCTCGCTTGGGGAAGAGAGAACTAATCTTAGTGCTTTTCGTACGTTTGTTCGATTTGTGCTTGTTTAGATTTGTCGGTTTCTTCTTCCTCTTGGGGTCTGGGAAGGGCTGCGGTTTGTGATTGTGGCACTCCCTGGACTTTTCTCTTACCTTTTATGCATACCACGCCTGTTGTGTTTGTGCCGTGTGGAGACCCTAGAAAGTCTCCCCGTAAATTCATTTAATGGTGTTATTTTTTCAAGTGCCAGAGTTTGCACTTTACAATCACCTTTCGTATTCCTCTTCCTCATGGTTCTAATTTATACTTCATTGAAGGTTAGATATTTACCGGTATTCTTATCCCGTTTATAACAATTTCTTACTTTACGTTTCTTTAGACTTGTATTAGACTTAGTTATGTATTGTCGGTTGTTGCTATACACTGTATGCATCGGTCCTACCGCCTAGTTTGCATCGCTACTTACTGCCTATAACAGCCGGTACGAATACTGCTTTTTATCTAATGGTATTACTTCCTATGAGTATCACTAACAGATTAAAAATTACTATTTCTCCTATTAGGCTACATTCTGCTTCTTCTTTACAGATTCCCCGTTCTACTGCTAGATTTAACTCTCTGTTACCTACTGTTAACGTTTCACCTTTGAAACTTCACTCTGTATCATCTATAAATTTATATGGCACTTCCAATTATAATATTTTCAGTAATCACCTGAGAATTAGACTTTCTCCAATTAAATCTCCTATACTTCTAAAATATAAGAATCCGTATAAAAGGAACAGTATGTACCCTAATATTTCTAAGCGCAATGCCAAGAGTTGCACCTGCTGCAATCATTTAATTTGTCGGTCAACTATAAGTTCCTCAGTTAATCATAGACAATTTACAGTTGCAAACAACTCTGATTTAGACTGAAAATCAGAGGATGTTATATATGTTCTCACTTGCAGCGAAGGAGGCTGAGGAATGCAGTATGTTGGACAGAACAAACGGGCCCTTAAAACAAGGTTTAAGGAACATTTGCTTAAAATAAAAAAAAGCAAAGAAAATTGATACATTTCTTTATCAACATTTCTGGAGTAATGGTCATTCATGATCATCTAGTAAAGTTTTGGTTCAACCTGTTGAAAAAAATATACACAAGTCCAATTCTACCTAAAGATTCAAAATATTTTAACACATGAACTTGAACTTAAATGGATTAAACGTTTACAAACCCCTTCTCCACTTGGATTTAATGATAATATTTACCATGAAGGAAATATTTCTAAAATGCCGGATTTCGATGTTTTCATCCTTTTAGTTATTACAAAACGTAATAAACGATCCCATGGTAAGCGCAAAAATGGCAATTTTAAACGAAAACATAGAACTGTTTTATCTCTTTTTGATTTAAATATTCTTTTAAATTCTGGACGTCATCAAATGCTTTCTAAACTAGCTTCACTGTCTGTTTCTTCATTACGTAAGTTAGATGATGAGGCGAATTAATTTTATGATAGAAAACATGATTTGTATGAAGCAGCTCTCCCTACTAGATGTTATACTGAACATGCTCTTCGTCCTTACATTGATTCTGAAATTAACCACATTAGACACTTCATCAAAATTTCATTCATTAATAATTCATAGATTTACCTAGCATATTTCGAGATAATAATGTTATATCAGCTATACCTTCATATTTCGAAAACACGGAATCTCCTATTATTTGTTATAAATATAACAAACCTATCCGTAATACTATACTTAATTTCAATAAATTAGTTTCTGATCTTGATATTGAAACTAGTTCCCCTGATTCTTGAGAGTGTAAAGATTCTAAATTTTGTTATCAACCAGCGGGTCATATTGTCACTGGTAACTTGACGATTATAACTGATTCACGAATCCGTTCAGTTATCTCAAAAGGACCTAAATATAGATTCCCAGCCCACATTGATTTCAATAAATGTCGGGAAACAATTGCCAGTGCTTTAAATGATTATTGTACGCGTTGGTGTAAACGAGAGCATGTTGAGTCTAATGCTTTAAATAATTGGAAATTAAAGATTTTTAAGATCATTGATGAACGTGTGTTATTTTACTCTAATAACCTTGATCTTCTCCCTCCTAAGCCTAAATTATCTTTTCGATATTTGAAACAAGGTATCCAAGAATTTCATAGGAAGTATGTTTTGGCTCCAGCTGATAAAGCTGCTAATAATGTTGTTGTTGTGTGACGACTTTATTATATCAATACTCTAAAACAAGCACTTGGTAGTACCAAAACATATGAACGGATTTCTACTGACGAGAGATCTATTGCAAATACCCATTCTATCGATATTACTAGTAAGTTTGCAGTGAGTATTAAAGAAAAGCAAGACAGACTTCCTACGTTATATTGGTTACCGAAACTTCATAAACGACCTTATAAAGCACGTTTCATTGCTAATTCTAGTTCTTGTACGACTACTGTTTAGTCCAAACTGCTAACTTCATGCCTTACTGCTGTTAAATAACATTGGATTAGATACTATGATACTGTTTACGAAAGGGACGGAATTAACTATTTTTGGTCAATTAAAAATTCTAATGATGTTCTCAATAAATTTAAATCTAAAAACTTTCAGGCTTCTAAATTGTCAACATATGATTTTTCTACACTGTATACTACGTTACCTCATCATCTTATAAAAAATAAACTTATTGATTTAATTAACCGAATGTTTATTCGGGAGAATACCCAATATTTGGCTTGCAACGAAGAAAGTGCTTTTTTCACTTCTGATGTATATAATAATCACAATTTATTGTCGTGTCAAAAAGTCTGTGATGCCCTTGTTTATCTTTTGGATAATATTTTTTATTAGATTTGGTACTAAACTTTATAGACAAACTATTGGTATTCCGACGGGAACTAATTGTGCTCCTCTTGTTGCAGATTTGTTTCTTTTTTGTTATGAGAGAGATTACATGAAGTCTCTCTCACGTGAAAATCAGGCTGACAATATTGAAGTTTTCAATTCAACTCTCTCTCACGTGAAAATCAGGCTGACATTATTGAAGTTTTCAATTCAACTTCTAGATACCTTGATAATTTATTTAATATAGACAATATTTACTTTGACCAAATGGTGGACCGGATATACACTACAGAACTCCAATTAACTAGAGCGAATTCTTCCGATACCGAGGCACCTTTTTTGGATTTGAATCTATGTATATCTAATGGTACAGTTTCCACCAAAATTTATGATAAACGGGACGATTTTGATTTTGATATAGTCAATTTCCCTTTTCTGGATGGCGATGTCTCCCGGCGTACCTCATATGGGGTATACATATCTCAACTTATAAGATTCGCCAGAGCTTCTTCAAATCTTAATGACTTTAACTACCGTAATAAAACCCTTACTGCCAAACTTCTTAGGCAGGGCTATCGTTATTTTAAACTTCGTAAGGCGTTTTCGAAATTTTATCGCAGACACAGTGCCTTGTTAGAAAAATATAGCGTCAGTCTGAAAACACTTCTGCAACAAGGTATATCGGAACCCGAATTTTACGGTGACTTAGTGTACAGATTTAGAAAAATTGTAGGTTAATCTAACTTTTCGGAGCAATTCAGAAAATTTATTAACCGTTATAAAAGAATTGGCTATAGCCTGGATATTATGCGGCAGACTGCACGCCTAGTTGTCAACCCAATCATTGTTGATGGCTATACTTCACTCTTTAATTGCACGACGGCGGTTCGGGCCTCAGACTCAATAAAGGCCTCTTCGTAAAACTTTAACCAGTGGGTTGGGGCTTGACGATATGTCTTTGGTTTGGCCCGCCGTGGCTCAACTATTGGTTTTCATTTACTCTGGTATACAGTAGAATAATCCATGAGTACTCGTCTTTGTTTATTATAGTGATTAATTTGATTTTTATGTTTTCGCTTTGATGCATTGCCTGAGTTGGGAGCCTTTATGCGAACCGAATTTTTATGTATTTCTTTATTAAGAGTAGCATCGGGACCCAGGGTGAAGTTAGCTAGCTGTAAAAGTGCTTTAATCCCCCCGGTGGTTTCCTCTACCGACCGTTCTAAGGCGGTGGTCCCGGTGTTAGTCTTACTCTTTGTTGCTTTGTGGTTTATTCTACGAGGCGATTTGTTGTATGTCTTTCCGTATGTCATTTTGTTCTTGTGTTTTTCAGTCCTTTTAGTATTGCGATTACTTCGCTTGGGGAAGAGAGAGCTAATCTTAGTGCTTTTCGTACGTTTGTTCGGTTTGTGCTTGTTTAGATTTGTCGGCTTCCTCTTCCTCTTGGGGTCTGGGAAGGGCTGCGTTTTGTGATTGTGGCACTCCCTGGACTTTTCTCTTACCTTTTTTTCAAGCAACACATGATTTGGATATTTGTTAGAATCGCCTCATTCTAACAAATATCATAAACATATGTTCTATGATGAAATACGAATAAAACAAGGTCTTTCTTACAAATCATTCTGACCATTAAGGATTCTTTACAACAGCAAATTCATTTTAATGGCAACATCTTTGGGAACAAATACTGTCGTTGTAACAAGGGTTTACTGTACCTCGTTAAGAGAATGTTACACATTTTCTGAAAGCAATTCTTTTTTAGCAGTCATTCTACCTACCTGACAGCCCAACAGCTTATGTACCCTAATGCCATGCATAATAGTACAATAACGTCAAACGCTGCCATTTCTAATCGAATATAGCAATACAAGACCCGTCGGAAGTCGACAGGCCTTTTAGAAATTTCTCAAATAGATTATATGTACCAAAACCTACCAATGACGTCCTAAAATTAAATAAATCGCTTGACGCGGTACACTAATGACTTCGGCTTATGTTTAATAGGACTGTATACACTTGGCAGATGTTCCGCTACTTTTGTTGCAAGGGGTTCATCATTTATGACTTCCTGATTGCTTTTCTGCATACCACCCTCTTCTGAAAAGGGATTTAAACTTATAGAAAAAAAAAAAAAAAAAAAAAAAAAAAAAAAAAAACATCAGTCACCTCTCATGCAATAATGTAAATTTCACTTAAGTAGTGCCAGTGCCAAACAGTGTGCTGGAAGATGTCAGTAATCTCTTACGGTTTTATGGAACCATTAGCTTAATCACTGCGATTGTCTTTAAGTCAAAATACCGATAAGCCCTCGAGAGAAGATTTTCCACTCGCATGGAATATTACTCACAGTAACAATCACTGGGCAAATGAGCAAACCCAGCTGCAGAACATAAAATGTGTGCTTTTACCTCACATGAAAAAAAAATAAATAAATAAAAAAAATAAATAAAAGTTAGTTATGTAATCAATATGTTGGTGCCAAGTGCAGTCGTTGGACAGAATCAAGCCCAGGTGTTTATGAGATGACACCTCAGCTATTTGTACTTCTTGCATAAACAGGGGTGGGAGAACAGGCTTATTTAGTTTTCGAGATATCAGCATTGATTCGGTTTTGATCGGATTGAAGTCAACTAACTAGTTGTTTGCACAGATAGAAATTTTTGAAAGGTCTGAGTTAAGACAAATAGCAGATGTAATAGGATTTTCAACAATAATGCATAGGCTAGTATCGTCAGCGAACAGGCGAATGTTGGAGCCAATTTCAGCGATATGTCATTAATGTAGATTAAGTATAAGAAAAGTATTAGCCCGAGTATGGAGCCTTGCGGCACTCCAGTAAGAATATACGTCCAGTCTGACGCGACACCAGGAAGTATAACGCGTTGATTCCTTTCAGCTAAATAATTTGTAAACCATTTGAGAAGTTCTCCCTGAACAGCTGCTGCCTTAAGTTTGTGTAAAAGCCCTGCGTGCCAAACACTATCAAATGTTTTCCTGATGTCGCAGAAGACAACTCTAACTTCTTTGCCCATGTCTAAGCTTGACAGAATGTATTGTACAAGAAAGTGAGGTGGTTTACAGTGGAGTCTCCTTGTATGAACCCGGACTGTAAAGATGATAGAACGTTATTATCTCGAAGATGATTGTATAAGTGCTTGAATATAAGCCTTTCAAATACTTTGTCTTCAGAGTTTAGCAAAGAGATGGGTCTGTAATTACTTACATTTGAGGGATCGTCTTTTTATGAATAGGGCATATGTTTGCTTCTTTCCATTGTCTAGGTACTTCACCTTGACTGAGGGATCGGTTAAAAGGACACATAGTGGAAAAGCTAGTTCTTTCGACAGTTCTTTAAGAATGCGATTGCTTAATCCGTTTGGACCAGATACTTTTCCAATCGGTAGTGATTTTAAGACAGATTCAACTTCTAAAGGGGTGAGGATGATAGAATTTAAAGTAGATTCGATATTATATGGAGATAAAGCTGGAAGTTCAGCGTTACTTTCATCTAAAAGTGTTTGTTCCTTAAAATAATTATTAAGTAGATTAGCCTTGTCTTGCTCATCAGTATATATACGTCCATTGCTTTCCAGAGATGGGATGGACGAGGTGGCAGTGGGAGATATCAGAGTTTTTAGAGTGGACCACCAGTCTGTAGAAGTGAGGGAATCAGACTTCAGCTTCTTAGCGATATTTTCATCACATGTTCTTTTCGATTCTTTTATCAACGAGACTACTTTGTTTCTGAGTTTTCTGAATTTATCCCAGTGGTACTGCAAATCAGTTTGTTTAGCTTTTCTATAAGCCCTTTTGCGTTTTCTAATGTATCGTTTGATAAATGTAGTATCCAGGGTGGATCGGAACTTTTATGTTTTTATTTGGGATGCATAATTTTGATATGGATAGTATGTAATCAGTGATATTCTTTGCATGTGTGTTATGTCATTATCTTCTAGGGATACCCAATCAGTAGATGCAGCTTTATTGCGTAATAGGTTATAATCCCCTTGATCGTATTTCAATATATGCCGGGTAAAGGATTTTGACTTGGGTTTAGAGAAATTGTATATACCGAAAATTGGACAATGGCACCGATGCTCTTGATTCAGAAATGGATCAGCAACATCACTGACTATTAAGTGGGAATTATTGCTTACGAGGAGACTGATTTTTGTTGTTCATTTACACTAAACATTCGGAATTACAGATACGAGCAGACTGATATTAAAAATGATTCAGAAATGGATCAGCAACATCACTGACTATTAAGTGGGAATTATTGCTTACGAGGAGACTGATTTTTGTTGTTCATTTACACTAAAAATTCGGAATTACAGATACGAGCAGACTGATATTAAAATATATTTACCTATTACGAGGGCTTGTCAATAAATAACCAGCCTATCCCATTTTCGATGGCCCGAGACGGTCACGGTTTTCATGCTTTGTTTCAATATATGATTTATACATAGGTACAAAGTTACACGGGTATCGAGTCATTCTTTAATAAGATATTGAATTTAAACATGGCTAGTGATGCAAAGGCATGCTTTTCATCTAAAGTTGAGTACCGTGTTGTAATTCGGTACTTGTATTTAAAAGGTAAAATAGGCAAGGAAACACACGGCGAGTTAACCGATGTGTATAGGTCTTCTGAACCATCTTATGCTCAGGCTAAATTCTGGGTAGGGGAATTCAAATGCGGTAGAACGTCTTTAGAAGATGAAGCCAGGGTCTGGACGCCCACTGGATGCCACCGACGAAGAAATGTGTAAGAAAGTTCAGGATCTGGTATACTCTGATAGGCGAATTCAGGTAGAAGAAATAGCGCAGGCATTAGGCATTTCACATGGTAGCGTTTCAACAATCTTACATGATCGTTTAGGTATGCGCAAGCTAACAGCCCGTTGGGTCCCCAAATCCCTTAGCGATGAACAAATGGCAACCAGAGCATCAGTATGCAGCGCCTTTTTAAAGCGTTTTAGGTCAAAAGATGAATTTCTTTTGCGTCTGGTGACTGTAGATGAGACTTGGGTTCATTATTATGAGGCAGAGAATAAAGCTCAGAGTCGTCAGTAAGTAGGACCTGTGTCCCCGAGGCCAAAGAAGCCCAAGACGCAACCATCTGCTGGCAAGGTGATGGCCACAGTATTTAGGGACGCAAAAGGCGTTATTATGTTGGACTTTTTACCCAAGAGAAGTACAATAACTGGAGTGTACTATGCAAACTTATTAGACCAGCTGAGAACCGCCATCCGTGAAAAACGCCGAGATAAACTCTCTAAAGGTGTTTTGCTGCAACAGGACAACCCGAGAGTCCACACTTGCAATGTTGCAATGGATGCTGTAGAGCGAAACAGGTATGAATTAATACAACATCCTGCCTATTCGCCTGACCTAGCTCCTAGCGACTTTTTCCTATTCCCAAACTTGGAAAAGGATATCCGTGGACTTCATTTCCGGACTGATGAAGAATTCGTGATGGCAGTTGAGGAGTGGGTCAATGGAAAGGACCCCGACTTTTTCAGTTCTGGGCTGATGGCACTTGAACACCGTTGGTCTAAGTACTTCACACTAGAGGGCAATTACATCGAAAAAGAAGAGGTGGATCTCAACCGGAAATAAGTTAGGCTGGTTACTGATTGACTCACCCTCGTACATAGAGATACCGGCAGACTGATTGTAGCGTCCATTTACCTTATACATTCGGACATACAGATACGAGTAGACTGATTTTAATGTCGTATTTATCCTGTTTATTCGGACGTACAGATACGAGCAGACTGGTTTTAGCGTTTATTTACCCTAAACATTCGTAAAGACTGATGCGAGCAGACTAATTTTAGAATCTATTTATCCGTTACACTCGGATATACAGATACGAGCATACTGATTTTAGTGACCATTTACCCTATACATTCGGTCATACAAATACGAGCAGACGGATTTAAGTGTCAATTTACCCTATACTTTCGGACATACAGATACGAGCAGACTGATTTTAGCGTCCATTTACCGTTTATATTCGGACATACAGATACGATAAGACTGATTTCAAAATCTATTACCCTGTACATTCGGACATACAGATACGAGCAGACGTTTTTAAATCCACTTACACTTTTATTGGGACATACAGGAAAATGCAGACTGATTTAAGCACCCGTTTACTCTATACATTCGGACATACAGATACGAACGGACTGGTATTAGAATCCAATTTCCCTATACATTTAGACATACAGATACGAGCAGACTGATTTTATCGTCCATTTACCCTATACACTCGGAATTACAGATACGAGCAGACTAATTTAAGCGTCAATTTATCCTATACATTCTGATATACTAATACGAACAGGCTGATTTAAGCGTTAATTTACATTTACATTCGAACATACAGAGACGAACAGGCTGAGTTTAGCATCCATGTACCGTTTACATCCAGATACATACAGATACAAGCAGACTAATTTTAGAATCTATTTACCCTGTGCATTCGGACATACAGATACCATCAGACTTTAATTTCTAAATTCACTTACCCTTATATTGGGACATACAGTAATGAGCAGACTGATTTAAGCATCCATTTACACTATACATTCGTACATACAGATACGAGCAGACTGATATTAAAACCCAATTACCCTATACATTTAGACATACAGATACGAGCAGTCTGATTTTTCTGTCCATTTACCCTATACATTCGGACATACAGATACGAGCAGACAGATTAAAGCGTCAATTTACCCTGTACATTCTGATATACAGATACGAGCAGACTGATTTAAGCGTTCATTTACCCTTTACGTTCCGACATACAGAGACGAGCAGACTAATTTTAGAATCTATTCACCCTATACATTTGGACATACAGAAACGAGCATACTGATTTAAGCGTCCATTTGCCTTATAGATTAGGACATACACACATGAGCAGACTGATTTTAGCGTACATTTACCCGATACTTTCGTACATACAGATACGAGCAGACAGAGGTTAGCATCCATTTACCGTTTACATTCGGACATACAGATTCCAGCAGACTAATTTTAGAATCTATATACCCTATACATTCGGACATACAGATACGATCAGACTTAATTTTTAAATCCATTTACCCTTATATTGGGACATACAGGAATGAGCAGACTGATTTAAGCGCCCATTGACACTATACATTCGGACATACAGATACGAGCAGACTGATTATAGATTCCAATTACCCTATACATTTAGACATACAGTTACAAGCAGTCTGATTTTAGCTTCCATTTACACTAAACATTCGGACATACAGATACGAGAAGACTGATTTTAGCCTCCATTTACACTAAACATTCGGATAAACAGATACGAGCAGACTGATTGAAGCATCAAGTTACCCTATACATTCGGATATACAGATACGAGCAGACTGATTTTAGCGCTCATTTACCCTATACATTCGGACATACAGATACGAGCAGACTGATTTTAGAATCAAATCACCCTATACATTTAGACATACAGATACTAGCAGACTGATTTTAGCGTCCATTTACCCTATACATTCGGACATACAGATACGAGCAGACTGATTTAATCGTCAATTTACCCTATACATTCGGTCATACAGATACGAGCAGACTGATTTTAGAATCAAATTACCCTATACATTTAGACATACAGATACTAGCAGACTGATTTTACCGTCCATTTACCCTATACATTCGGACATACAGATACGAGCAGACTAATTTAAGCGTCAATTTACTCTATACATTCGGATATACCGATACGAGCAGACTGATTTTAGCGTCAATTTACCCTGCACATTCTGATAAAAATATACGAGCAGGCTGATTTAAGCGTTCATTTACCCTTTATATTCCGACATACAGATACGAGCAGACTAATTTTAGAAGCCAATTACCCTATACATTTAGACATATAGATACAAGCAGACTGATTTTAGCGTCCATTTACCCTATACATTCGGACATACAGATATGAGCAGTCTGATTATAGAATCCAATTACCCAATACATTTTGACATATAGATACAAGCAGACTGATTTTAGCGTCCATTTACCCTATACATTCGGACATAAAGATACGAGCAGTCTGATTATAGAATCCAATTACCCAATACATTTAGTCATACAGATACAAGCAGACTGATTTTAGCGTCCATTTACCCTATACATTCGGACATACAGATATGAGCAGTCTGATTATAGAAGCCAATTACCCTATACATTTAGACATACAGATACAAGCAGACTGATTTTATCGTCAATTAACCCTATACATTCGGACACACAGATACGAGCAGACTGATTATAGAATCCAATTACCCAATACATTTAGACATACAGATACAAGCAGACTGATTTTAGCGTCCATTTACCCTATACATTCGGACATACAGATACGAGCAAACTAACATTGGCATACATATACGAACAGACTGATTTGAGCGTTCATTTATCCTACACACTCGGACATATAGATACGAGCAAACTTATTTTAGAATATATGTACCCCATATATACGGACATACAGATATGAGCAGACTGATTTTAGCGTTCACTTATCCTTAACATTCGGACATACAGATACGAGCAGACTGATTTTAGCGTCCATTTACCCGAAACAGATACGTGCAGACTGGTTTAGCGTCAATTTACCTACACATTCGGACATATAGATATGAGTAGACTGATTTTAGCGTGCATTTATGTTAAGACCCATAGCAGACTGCAGTGCAAGCTGACCATGGTTAATATATATGAGGTAGGGTCCATTTTCTACAGGCGGACCATAATGTTATTAATCGTAGCGTGATACATTGTATAAAAGTTACGCAACTTAATTAAGGCTAAACTGGTTGCGAAACACAGAAAGCTAGAAAATCGCCAAATGTTTACAAAATCCCGCACATAGCGTGCAATTGATGCGTGGCAAGAATATAACCTTACTATATCTATAACTCACCGATACAGTGCAAGTTGAAGGACAACTAGAAAACGACAAAAGATCCGTTTGAATTATAATTTGACAGTTCGGTGATTCGTAAATTTATATTACTATTATTGAATTCTTTGTAGGTTTTTTTTTTTTTTTGTTCAAATTTAAAAAGCAGGAACATTCCCGACTCTGAATAGTAAACCTATAAATTATATATTGAAGTGCACGCTAATCCGATTCTGCATATGTTACCTGGGTTATTTCAGGAATGCTGAGCAGGTTGCGCTAGGTTGTGCAGTCTAGTCGGAATTTCTCAGGTTGCGCGAATTGTAACTGCTATCGGGGACACTGAGCAGGACCCGCTGGCATGTAAGGACTGACCTTTTTCTTTTTTCTTTTTTTTTTTTTTTTGTTTTTTTTTTTTTTTTGTTTTTTCTTTAAGCAGCAGGCGCAAGGTGTGATTTAGTTTATACAAATGAAAAAAGTGCAGGATCTGAATAGCCAATGTAAAATGCACGGTACCATAAGAATCGCGTAGGCCAGAAATTTAGGTTTACATGCGCAATACGCAAACATAAGCACGAACATACAGACATGCATATCATATTAAGAAATCATTGTAAATTAATATGTATTATTCCGCCAGCATAATCGCTGTTTTAATGAAGAAGAAAATTTGGGAGGAATTGTTGAGGAACATGTATAATATTTTAAGTGTTCCAATTTCGTCTGATCAGGACACCGAGTTATTGTAGTTGTAGATGATCCAATACTACTCTCCCTTTGCTCATTATCCGGAAGTCGGAGGTGTTTGACATTAGTAATGTCAGTGACGTTTAGGGTTGCAATATTTGGAACGTCATGTTCCTGATTGTCATTCATACATTATAATCATTTGTGTATGTATGGAAATGGAGCTTGTATATGATGTTATGACGTTAAGCGGACGACGTTGCCGAAATTAGTGAGCGCTCATCATCGACCGTGTCGACGTCATTCATAGGGATATAGGTCGCGGATGAGTCACGTCAACGTCAGTGTTGGGTTTATCATTATGTCGTATATTCAGCCGCGACGCCAATGACGTCACCCACTCTATACGGTGACGTGCGTTATTGTAGAATAATTGGTAGAATCATAGCAGGCTTTATCTTAGGTTAGAACATGTCCTAAGTCTGTGTTTTGTTTATTTTTAGTCGTGTCCTTCCATGCCCTTCCAAGGGCAGTTGTCAATATAAGATGCAGTACATGTACCTAAGCTAGATCCCAGTCTTGGGCGAGCAGAGGCCTCCAAACAAGAATCTAATGCGATGTAGTAAACAGCCAGAAGTGTGAACAAAATATGTTCAAGTGATTCTGATATAATATTAAGGCTGTGAATAAATAAATATAAGAAAAGGCGGTGAATATATTAAGACTGTGAATAAATAAGTATAAGAAAAGGCGGTGAATAAATAAATATAAGAAATGAGCTCAATCTGTTATAGAAATAAAACTTAAAAAAACAAACAAAAAAACTAAAGGCGCCACCATAGAAATAATATAGAAAAGGGAGGCAATCTCTTAACATTGGCACAGAGTTATCCTCATTGGGTTGGGTATATACTGAGTGTGTTAAATTGATTAACCAAGCCAGGTTAATCAAGTAATATACCAGTATAGTTCCCCAACCTTGACAACGTGAGGAGGTTTACGTCAAATTGTGTGTGAAGTGCTGTATTATGTTAATGTCTGTATTATTATATGTGTTGTAAATAGTACATGTAAAAACTAGAGCAAGTCGATGGCGCGCATATCCCCGCGCGAGCGCCATCGCATATTTCCATGCACATCAAAATTCCAGATGCATTCCTCCAGTCCTCATCCATAAAGCTATTACCTGTGACAGTTTCAAGGTTATAGCTCAAAAAGCCTAAGAGGAGTTGTGTGACAATCAAAAAACAAAAAACAAAAAAAAAAAAAAAAAAAGATCCAAAATCCTTCTTTTTGACTTCTAGTGACACCAGTCATGCCCCCCACCCCCGCGCTACTGTATTCTACTCTTCATTACTTTCAATTTGATATGCAACATGACTATGTTTGTACAAAATGGATTTTGGACCCTCCGGGGCCACACCACAAGGCCCTGCCCTCAGGGAATACATCAAAATTCCGAATGTGTTTCTCCAGTCCTTTTCTATAGGGCTACTACCTGTGACAGTTTAAAGGTTCTAGCTCAAAAATCCTAAGAGGAGTTGTGAGGACCCAAAATTATACTTTTTAACCTCTAGTGAACCCCAGTCATATCCCCGGGACAACATTTTTGCACCACTGTATTCTACTTGTAATTACCTTTGATTTGATAAGCAAGATGACTATGTTTGCACAAAATGGATTTTGACCCTTTTGGGCCACACATCTCTGGCCCTACCCTTAAGAGTAACATCAAAATTCCGAATGTGTTCCTCCAGTCCTCATCCATAGGGTATCGCCTGTGAAAGTTTCGAGATTATACGATCGCCTAGCTTAAATGGTCATAAGATTCAAGCAGACTGATTTTAGAATTCATTTCATATTATGCATTCGGACATACATACGAGTTGATAGATTTATCAGACATACCGATCTCTGCGTAGATAGTGTCGCTATTCTTCCAGCAGATTTTGTAAATGCAGTCACATTTACCAAGAAGTTTTAATTCTAATGTACCAACTTGTTCTAATTTTGGGCTCTCTACGTTAAAATTACAGTTTTATTTGATTTCACTGCAGCTAGTGTTGAGTTGTGGCGGTCGTAAGTTGCGGCCGTCTTAAAATGTTCCCCTTACTTCGTCAGAGAGTTTTTTTTCTTTTTATCTCCGCGCTTTTCGAAGAAAAAGCGGGGATATTGTTATACCCCCGTCCGTCCGTCCGTCCGTACGTCCGTCTGTAATGTCACACCATTGCTCTTAGACCATTTAAGCTAGATTCTCGAAACCTTCACAGGCGATAGCCCTATCGATGAGGACTGGAGGAACACATTCAAAATTTTGATGTGACACCTTGGAGCAGGGCCGGGGCTGGGGGGAGGTGTGGCCCCGAAGAGTCCAAAATTCATTTTATACAATTATCATTTTAGCCATGTTGCATATCAAATCAAAGGTTATGAAGAGTAGAATATAGTAGTGCAAAACGTTTGCCCCGGGGGATGTCTGGGGGTCACTAGAGGTCGAAAAGTAGGATTTTGGGTCTTTTCTTTTATTGTCACCCAACTCCGCTTAGGCTTTTTTAGCTTGAACCTTGAAGCTGTTACAGGTAATAGCCCTATGGATGAGGACTGGAGGAACACATTCAGAATTTTGATGTGACCCCTGGGGGCAGGGGAGGGGGGGGGGGGTGGCGTCGAAGGGTCCAAAATCCATTTTGTACAAACATAGTCATGTTGCATATCAAATCGAAGGTTATGAAGGGTAGAATACATAGGTGCAAAAATTTTGCCCCGGGAGCATCAAAAAGTAGGTTTTTATGTCTTTTATTTTCATTGTCATCCAGCTCCTCTTAGTTTTTTTAGCTAAAGCCTTGAAACTGTCACACGTAATAGCCCTATGGATGAGGACCTGAGCAATACATTCAGAATTTTGATGTGACCCCCTTGGAGCAGGGCCAGAGGGGTGTGGTCCCGATGGGTCAAAATTTATTTTGTACAAACATAGTCATGTTGCATATCAAATCGAAGGTAATGAAGAGTAGAATACAGTGATGCAAATATTTTGCCCCGCGGGCATGACTGGGGGTCACTAGAGGTCAGAAAGTAGGATTTGGGGTCCTATTTTTGATTGTCACCCAACTCCTCTTAGGCTTTTTTTAGCTAGAACCTTGGAACTGGCACAGGTAATAGCTCTATGAATGAAAACTGGAGGAAAGCATTTAGAATTTTGATATGCTGGGAAATATGCGATGGCGCTGATTCGGGGATATGCGATGGCACGCCATCGAGTTGCTCTAGTTTTCCTTGTGATCATCGTGCTCATGCTGATATCTTGCAAAATTGAGACCCGCTGAAGCCGATGCTACATTGCTACATGTAGGTAGGGGTGATAGGGTTGTGGGAGGCAGGGGCTATGCTGCCTTGCATACTATATTACTGTCATGCGAAGAGTCTCAATAAAACAAAGCATCACGAAAACATGCCCATATAATTTTGACCCCTTAAACCCCACTTTTATATAGTAAAACTAAGATTTACAGGGGTATACATTATTTTTCTTATTTCTGCTCAAAAACATAGATTGTGGGTACTCGTTAGAACCGCCTCGTCGAGGCGGTTCTAACGAGTACCCACAATCTATGTTTTGAGCAGAAATATGAAAAATATCAGGATTTTTTATCTGAAATTTTTCATTTTTTTTGGTGATAAAATTTTCAGTATATTTGAATAGGCTATGGACTCTGATTGTCGGTCGTTCATTTACGCGTACCCGAAGCATGGGTGTAACTCAAAGCATAAAATAAACCTAATATATCGAATCACTTGCACTTTAGGTACAATTTGTAAATAAGAATCAACTGTATATGGTAGAATATGCTATGGGTATTATGCTGAGAATGCATTGGAAAGAGTTGGAACAGTTTCAGAGTAATGTAAATTTGCATGAAAAAAAGACACCCTGACACCAATCTGGATAGACTGAAACGATCCTACAGAGCCGTCTGTATGTATGAATTAGTTGCAACGACAGAAAACGTACCTTCTGACATTTACGTCCAAAGAAGACTAAAAACAGCCTGCGCATCCGCGTAATCTAATCAGAGTCTCCGTTGTCCACATGAAGCATCCTTGGCCAGTGAAGATGGCTGGCGAATGCGCAGGCTGATCTGAATCTTCGCTGTGCGCATAATGTAATTTTTCTGACATTGCGCTCAAACGTATCACACAATTGTTACTATAGACTTAGACGTGTGACAATTAAGCCTTGTCATCTTTTTCATTGGATAGACAGAAAATTGACATTCCCATTAAAAACAAGACACATACATTGTATGCGCGCGACTTGAATATAAGATGATCAACGCACAGAAAGGGGCCATATATATTTTGCGGACAACGCAGGCCCTGATCAGCCTGCGCATTTGCGCAGGCTGATCTGGGCCTTCGTTGTCCGCTTTTAGAATCAATGGATAACGTAGTATATATCTACGAACACGGAATGTCCAGTTCAGATGCACGGTTGCGCATGCTCATTTGGACCTTCTCTGTTTGCATATGGCAAAAGGGCCTTTTTCCCACGTCGGGCATCATTTACCATATTTACCCTAAATGTTCGGACAGACAAGCCTCAGCAAACAGTAAAGACCCAGACCGGGGTCAGTACTGTTAGCCACTCACCTCACTATATGTAGACACATAACTAAGTAGTCGAACAGACTTTTGTTTTCATATATTAGAACACGTACGGTAGGGAGTTCAGCTGTCGGATTATGTAAGGTAAATACAGACTGACATTTCAAAGAAGTGGAAGTTGTTTTTCAGAACAAATGACTTTTACAGATTACTTTCAGTGAAGACATTTCAATGGTGTAGCCAGAACGGAAATTACTTTATGCACATCCGGGACGTCTTGAACATTTCTCCCTAGTATCGCTTCCAAAATAGGGGCTTCTCTTAAAAGAAAGAATTTGCTCCCATAGGGAGCAAATTCTTTCCTTTAAGAGTAGCCACTATTTTAGAAGCGATTATTTTTTCCCCCTTTTAAAGCAGCACCCGTGGCAAAGAAGTAAGTATTCTATGTTAGTTGATGTCTCTTTATTGCAAATATTTTTTACGCAGGTTACGCACATGCGTATGTGCGTAATAAGCACTACGTCTAAGGATGTCTTTCTTGCAAGGTTGGTTTCAACCGCAGCCTTAGAAAGTGTTCCTCCAGACGTATGCATTCTTGTACATGTCCATGTCTATGTATAGTGTATGGGCCACACATAGCTACAGAAAAGAGGGGGTATTCACATATTAATTTTCTTATTTCTGAAAAAAACATATGTTAGTGGTACTCATTAGAAGCGCATCGCTCTAAAAGTACCACAACATATGTTTTTTGTCAAGAAATAAGAAAAATATCAATACTTTCCTGCTGAAAAAAAAAAAAAAAAAAAAAAAAAAAAACATTATCTGGAGCTATGGAACACCGTGCTCTCCGATGTAAGGTGTTTTTCTTCAATTTGTTTATTGTTTCTAGCATTGTTTTACTGCATTCAGTCTTTTTTAATAAGCTTCGTTACATGACTTATTCTCATTTTCCATATATGGTGAATATGACATTGCTTTCAGAGCTCTAGATGAGAGGGATATCTCTACAAAACATATGTCGTGGGTACTCATTAGAAAATTCTCGCAGATACACTGTTTAAATTTAAGGGATTTATTATGCCCACCCATGTTATGGCAATAGGTGGACATAGCACCGTTTTGATAATCACCCCGAGCAACTATTTCGTATGAGCTCTATCGGGGAACAATTATTTCCGTGTGAACCCTATCTTTCAATGCTCATTAAATTTGCGCGCGGTGATCTCTCTCTCTCTCTCTCTTTCTGTCTATCTCTCTCTCTCTCTCGAGGGGAAGAGAGAGACCTTTATACAAAACGGAACGGCAATAGTACATTGTATATAAGCAGAAAGATTTGAGATTAGCCAATCAGTATAAAATTATCACATTTTATAATGGGTTATTGTTTCAGCCAAATTCGTTGTGTATTGCAAATTAACTTCTCTGAATTGAACATTGTAGCATGTTATAGCCTACAGCCTCACTTTATGTGTGCAGAATTCAAACGTATCAAGTGCAGCTTCAATAATTCGCTGTTGTTTTGAAGTAACTCAGTGTCTGCAATAACGTGTGCTTCTAAAACTGTCTTTTTGACATCACTCGGAAAGTCGGTTTTTGCTTGACGTTTAATCTGAAATGAATATATTTTGTTCTGTTTCACCATATCTTATTCGAAACCATTTGTCTTTTCTGTTGCTGTGTTTTCTCAAATATTTACCCTTAAAATAAAATTACGGTCAAAAATTGGTCTGATCTATGCAGTTTCTATAGAAATGTCATTCTAAGTTTTTGGAGTTTTGTCTAAGAAAATATTTTACTTTCTTTGCTAATTTTTAATTACTGATGTTTAACAACAATACTATGAAAATTTCAGAAAATTTTGAAAAAACGGAACTTGTTAAAATCTGTCTTCAATTTACCTACATTATCGATTTCCGCATAATTTACAGACATTTTTATTTTTGTAAACTGACGGATAGAACAATAATAATAATAATAATAATAAAAACACATTGCACAGGTAGTTATGACAAGTGGCATTGCATTAAATTCTGACGAAAATTTGCAATTATACTTCTTCAATGTGAGGCGTCAGGTAAAAAAAAAACACGGGAAAGATGTCGAAAGCAGCGTATAGTCGTTTACAATGCACTGCACTTTTTTTTTTAGCTGTAATCACTCTGATGTAAATGAATCAGCATCACTGTCCTCAAACACTCATATATGGCCCGCGCCAAGCGAAAATGTGTCTTCGATTATTCTGTAAGCGGACAGAGAAGGCCCTGATCACACTGTGCGGATGCGCAGGCTGATCTTGGCCTTCTCCGTCCGCACATGCACGAAGATATATATATATATATATATATATATATATCCTCTATTCAGAAAAAGCAAACAGAGAGTCACCAAATGTCTTCAATGGAGAAAACGGACAATCTGCTAAGTCTGTCTAGTTCCCATAGAAAATAATGCACAGCTGAATGTGTACACAACCGTGGTCGCCTGGAGTTAATAGAAGTCCGTCGTTAGCTTGAATCCACTTCAGACATGAAATGTATTTCGACAAGTTATTAGCAAAGTTGGGACCCAGTGGGCACACAACGTTAAGATGACGTCGTATCAACGTCGATGCGACGTGATCACGTCGCATCGAAGTTGATACGACGTCATTTTGATGTTGTGTGCCTGCTGGGGAGTATTAACCCTTCCATCATTGTTGTAGATCCCATTCTTAGCTACTTTATTATACTTCAAAGAAACCAAACTTGTTTCTCTGAATCAAAAAGAAAAAGAAGAAGAAAAGAAAAGAAAAGAAAGGGAATAGAATGTCGTTAGCGAGTCTTCCGAACTGACAAACCTGACAACTAACTGAAATAGGAACTGCATGCATACTAGCATACTAATATTCTAATGCAAGCTACTGGGAGTGGAATTTTAATACCCATGTCGCATTCAGAAAGACAGTAATGACGCAGGAAAAGGGCCCTCGTACCATGTGTGAACAGTGAAAACTTAGAGCGGCACGTGTATCATCGTCTACTTTGTCCGTTGACATATTCTACATTGATTCTCTAACCGGGCGACGACTGCTCTGATTGGCGTCAGGTCGCGCAGGCGTTTCTGACTTCATTATATTGTCAGGTCTATGTAATTTGTAACCCCATGTTTCCCATCATATATAGTAATAAAAGAGGTATGTATTGGGTCTACAGTGTCGGGGATTTTCATAATATTTGCAGTTTTAAAACCAGTTTTTTTTGTTGTTTTTTTTGTTTTTGTTTTTTTTGTGTGTTTTTGTTTTCTTTTTTTTATTTTGTTTGTTACTTAGAGAAATTTCCTTACTACACAAATCTGTCTCAATGTTAGAGGACTGAACCTACCCATTAAAGGTGTTATAAGGTAAATGGACCGGCTCGACATGACCTTCATAGAGTTGACTGGGGCATAAACCTCCAACTCATATCAAATCGAATCAAGAAGTATACATTTTATGTGTTTTAATGTTATGCTTCGGAACCTTAATCCTATATAAGAACTCTTTTCTTGCATAGCGTGTCACGAACACAGAGTGCAGTTTGGTTGTCGACCGTACCAAAATGACGAAACAACACTCATCAAATCAGTTCTGAGCCCTAAACATCTAGTCTCTACTGTTTTCATATTTCACTTTGTGTGTGTGTGTGTGTGTGTGTGTGCGTGTGTGAGTGTGTTTTATAATTTTATTCAAATATTTAAAGATGACGAATCCCCTACTCAAAAACATAGATTGTGGGTACTCGTTAGAACCTCGCCGAGGCGGTTCTATCGAGTACCCACAATCTATGTTTTGAGCAGAAATATAAAAATTATTAGAATTTTTATCTGATAATTTTCATTTTTTGGTGGTAAAATTTCAATATATTTGAATAGGCTTGTTTTCGTAATGCAAAGTTGCAGTGACTTGTGCTGTTATTTATAGTTAGGTAAAATGCTGTACCACAATGCATTATCCGATGATGTCTATTTCTTTTTTTAAGTTACTTTAAAAGTTAAATTTTACTACCTAGTATTTTGTTCCCGAATGTTAGTTATGATCAAAAATAGTAAACATTCTGTTTCTAGTGTATATTGTGGCTTTAAATTTTAAGCTAATATTTAAATAATGAAAATTGATTTTATTAAATTTAAAAAAAAAAATGCACGATACAAATCATGTTGTTGGAATAAATCTTATCAAGAACAAATGAAGAGTTAAAATCTCATTATGAAAGGTATTTGTATAAGGCTTCAGTAAAAGAACTTCAAAAAAGGGAAAGTTGTGATAATTTTAAAATTTTATTTAAGATCATTTTTTTTAAATTAAATTTTGTTTAAATATCAAAATGGTTATGAAAATGAAGGAGCACTGCAGCACAACATGTAAACGTGAAGGAAATATGTTTATCTTGGAATACATTCCTTGAATATTTTCAAATTAAAAATATTAAGAATATTTTTAAAATTATTTCTAAGAATCTATGACGTCACTGGTTCCTCATGAATATTAATGATATACAAATGAGCAAATACTTATAATTTTAATAGCTCTGTCAGTACGTGGACTATTCCAATGGGATTTGGATCACCAAAGTCACCAGACACATGCCTTTTCTCTTAATATAAATACAACCTAAAGGGAAATTAAAGATCTCGTCTGATTTTACACATGTGTAAGGGGAGATATTTTTGTGTTTAATTTCTTACCCACAAATCTTTACTAAGTTAAAATAATGCTTAGCGGATCACATACTTTCAAGCTTCAAACTTTATTCACTTCATTATAATTCTACAAGATAAAACTTCACCAGTCCTGCTGTGACTTACACGCCGAAACGTCATTAATCATTACACATGAACACATATTCGCTTTAAAAGCGTAAATTGTATTAAAATGTCATTTGTATTTTCGCTCCAAATTACATTTGTAAGAGCTACAAAGAAAATTTGTTACTTTGAAGAAAATGGACAAAGAATAGGAGTGAAAAGCTGAACTGCAAAACATCAGATTTGTTCACTACCATATTTACCCAAAATATTCGGATAGAGAAGCCAAAGCAAGCAGCGTGGACCCTGATCAGACGCCGCAGAGCGCGGCGTCTGATCAGGGTCCACACAGCTTGCAACTCATCCAGCAGATTTTAGAAACATCAACCGGTTGTAAAATTTTTGTCGAATCTGTTAGACATATAAGGTAATACGTTGAAGTGCCCCAATATTTAGGGAAATATGGTACACCAAAATCTGGAAATAGTGTAATTTCTTGAAAAAAGACGCCCTATATTCTGCTAGATTGGTATGAACAAAAAATGGCTCTTGTAGCTGTGCTAACGACGGCTCAGATCAGCCTGGATATCGGCATGGTCTGCTCAGTGTTTTATCTGGTCAACTAATGTTGTAAGAATTTGTGTCCCAACCTCTTTACTGTATTTGTTATAGCAATAAAATATGCTTAAAACTAACAATGTATTCTACAGTATCAGGCGATCTTGTAAACGGACAGCAAAGGTTCTTCTTTTTCCTAAATAAACTGTGACACCACTTATTTTCTTCTCAGTATTTCGCGCAGGCCTTCCAGTACTAAGTAATATGGATATTGTCTTGCTCAAGGACACAACACCTGATGCTCTCTGGGGTCGAACCCACCAACTCGCTAACTCACGATCTTGAATCCGTCGCTTTACCACAGCAGCACAGCGCTCTATCAGTCTTCCCTTTTCTCATGGGGAAGCCCAAGGTAACTGAAGAAGAAATGATGAGCAAAAAGGCCATTATCCCATTTTAGTCGGGAAACCCCGAAAAGGGTATTTTGTCACACATAGCAGAGCCAGATCAGACGACGCTGAATGCGGCATCTGATCAAGGTCTACACTGTTTGTAATAATTATGGGACTTTCTGTAAAGCATAGTAATAATTAAGCTACTGTCCTTTCCACATCCTTTCGCAAGACGTTCTTCGCTTGGCGTTTTATTCTCAATGAAAATGTTTTGTTCTGACTGTCCCTATCTAATCAGGAACCATTTCTGTTTCTGCGCTTTGTTTTGAAATATTTGCTGCAAAATTAATTTTACGGCCAAAAATGGGTCTGACATATGCAATAACTAAAGTACTGAGAATTTTTTTTTTTTTTTTTTTTTTTTTTTGGCAAATTTCCATTAGAAATTGTATTTTGCTATTCTTCACTGATTTTAAATTATTGACGTTCCATAACAATATTGTAAAAAAAAAAAAAAAAAAAAAAAAAACAACAAAAAAAAAAAAAAAAAAAAAAAAAAACAGAGATATTGAAGAAGTAGAACTTGTTGAATACATACATGCAAACTACCTACCCTAATAATTTTTCATTATTTGCGCCCAATTTTTACTATGGGAAAAATGGAATTTTTCGCGTTTTTTTTTTTTTTTTTTTTTTTTTTTTTTTTAACCGCTGAATAAAATGAAACGTTTTGTGCATAGGTAGTTATGACATGGTTTTGCATAAAATAATGACAAAATTTTTCTGATTTACTTCCTCTGAGTAAAGCCACATGCGAATATGACATTCTGAAAGATGCCAAAAGCAGAGTAGCCTGACACCCTGCTGTTGAAAAATACACCGATCTATATAAAAGATGCCTAGATATTTATCTTTTTGAGCTATCGGAATTTCATTGGGACTCAGAAACTAGTTTGAATCAGCCAAGATAAATAGGCTATCACTGGTCGAGTCACTGACGTTTTCGTGTATATGGAAATGTCCGGGGATGGAAAAAATCTAAATTAGAAAGTTGCCAAAAGAGCAAGACGGTCTGGCAATCTATGCAGTCCGCAGCGGGCCCCGAATGTTCTTTATTTCACTGAAAATTGTTCAAAATGTAAGAAAACCGAAAATCACAACGATTTCTCTTTAAATACATAGGTTGGTACTAGTTTATTTACAGCGGCTTTGCCAGCTAGGTTTTCTTGCACATTTGCCAAAGTATCTGTAATATTTGCGACAGTTCAAAACAATTAGAGATGTAACTTGAGATAACAACCATTGTGCCATATGCTTGCAGCGTATGCCCAGATCAGCCTGTCCGCGCAGGCTGATCCTGGCATACGTTGCCAGCTTATAAAATAACTGGTTGCTGTATCAATATCTTACATCGACAGGACTGCAATTGTCCAACTCAGAAGGCAGAAGACTGATCATGGACTCTACTCCATACGTAACCTGTAAGACCTCTTTCTTAAAGGCCTCTGTTCCATTGATTTTTGTTCAGCTGCAGATTGACGTTCAACTTATTTCCAGATTCGTTAACCTTTACCACTCTAAGAGCTAATTCAGCAGACGACAAATTAGTTATATTATCATTTTTCTTATTTTTATCAGAAGAAAAGATCTGACATTTTATGCAAATTGTCTCCAATGGAGACAATTTGCATGAAATGTCAAATCTTGTTTACTAAGAAAAAATAGACAAAATATTTTAAAATTTTCTCCTGAAAGTGTTACTCACTGTGTTAAGAGTTAATAAACAGCAAAACGTAAAAATATACCCTTTAACACGTTTGCCCAAGGAAGACCAAAGCTGTGTGCGTATACCAATTAGTTAGAACAGGTCCGTGTACCAATTAGTTCGAACAGGTCCGTCACTTGTCATTAATATGATCTACAGTAGCCAAGAATTCTGTAAGCAAACAACTAAAGCGCTGATTAAACTGCATTAGTCGCTGGTCTGTCCTTCGTTGTCCGTATTTCTTCCGTAGTTTTTTTTTTTTTTTTTTTTTTTTTTGTCTAATCCTGTGGCTCATCGTATGCAAATTTACCCTAACAGAAGTCATTATTTCATTACAAATCTAAGTACCATAATCACTCCTTATCAAAATTGTTCAATTGCTTTAACAAGTGCATTTTACTGCACCACTATGACCTTTAAGAAGAGACCTTTTTATCAAAAGGTATGCAATACCATATTTACTGAGGACTTCTTTACCCTGGAAATATAAGCATTCCACTTGACATGACTGGTCATCACACATGCATTATTGATTGCCGAAAGCCTTCTTACCACAGTAACACGACACAATACAGATTTGGTTGGTTTCATAACGACCCATTATATAACTCCAGTTAAAGTACTTTTTCAACCTAAAAGTGTTGATGTTTTCTTTAAGATTTCACCACAAAAAAAGTATATATATACTACATTGTGGGTACTCATTAGAAGCACCTCGCCAACGACAACATATGTTTTTATGGCTAAATAAGGAAAATAGTAGCAGGATTTCCTTCTTATCTGGAGCTATGCCATTACAGCAGTACATATTTATGTTTACTTTTTTTTAATGATTATCCGCAGGCCGAAAACTAATATAAACATAAGTTTTGAAAGAAAACAATGAATTTCAGATTCATGAACTTGTAGGACTTCCAGAAGTGACCCGTTTATGAACACAAACCGTGACATTATTGAACTCAGTAATGACAAGAGGACCATGATGGCCCTGGATCATTCACCTGATTCATTTTGTACAACTGAAATGGTAGGTGATATACGGTAAAGAGAGTTTGAGAATTTTGGTAGACGGTGACCCAAGGAACGTTTCTGTGAAAGTATTTCAAAATGAATCTAGTTGTTTAAGAGGCAAAGTCGTTTTAAGGCTTGCCAATTTTTAATTCTGGCGGCCATCATTTTCAGTGGAGCAAAATGACTTTGAGCAATTATGTTAGGGGGTCACCCATGGAATATTCCTGTGAAATTATTTCCAAATCTGTCTAGCCTTTTAGAGGAAGAAGTCACTAAACGTTCTCCTGTTTTAAGCTCTTCCGGCTATCTTGATTTGCAGATTGGAACGATTTGAGCAATTTTAATAGATGAACAATCAAGAAACATTTCTGTGAAATCATTTAAAAAATCAATCAACCCGTTTAGTAGGAGAAGTCGTGTTAGGGGTTGTGCAGTTTCGGTAGAGGGTCACCTAAGGAACATTCCTGTGAAATTATTTCAAAATCTATCCACCGGTTTAGGAGAAAGGGTTTTGTTTAAAGGGTTTTGCTATTTTTTGCTCTTACGGCCATCTTGTTTAGCCAAGCGGAACAGTTTGAGCAATTTTGGCTGACAGAGGGCGACTAAATCACCAGTCATGTAAAATTATTTTGAAATCATGCCATTGGCCTAGGAGGAGATGTCGTATTAAGGTTCTTTCTATCTTTAACTCTGGCTGCCATATTATTCAGTGGAGCAGAACCATTTTAGCAATTTCGGTAGAAGGTCACATGAATAACATTTCTATGAAATCGGTCGTTGGTCTAGGAGATGTCGTTTAAAGGTTTTTCTATTTTTAGCTCTGGCGACCATTTTTGTTCAGCAGAGCGGAACCATTTTACCAGCTTTGGTAGAGGGTCACACAAAGAACATTTCTGGGAAATTATTGTGAAATCTGGCCATTGATCTAGGAGGAGATGTCTATTTTTAACACTGACAGCCATTTTGCTCAGCGGAGCAAAACGGTTTGAGCCATATTTGCAGCGGGACACCTAAAGAACATTTCTATGAAATTATTTTAAATTCTGTCAGGCAGTGTTGGAGGAAAAGTCGTTTAAAGCAAAAGTTGTCGACGGACGAACGACGGACAGAGGCCTATCACAATAGCTGACCTTGACCACTTTGTGCTCAGGAGAGCTAAAACGTGAGACTCTCTACTGCTGTTCAGATTAACCTTAACTGTTAAAAGCAATGTCATTAATAGAAATAGCGCCATTTATGTGGAGATGTTGAATTGTTGAAAGAGTTTCTATTTTCAGCTCTGGCGGCCATTTTGTCAGCCAAGCGGAACGATTTAATCAACTTTATTACATTACGAAAACACACCTATTCAAATATATTGAGAATTTTACCACCAAAACAGGAACATTTTCAGATGGAAAATTTTGATATTTTTCTTATTTCTGTTAAAAACATTGATTGTAGATACTCGTTAGAACCGCCTCGATAAGGCAGTTCTAACGAGTACCCACAATCTATGTTTTTGAGCAGAAATAAGAAAAATAATGTATACCCCTGTAAACCCCAGTTTTACTATATAAAAGTGGGGTTTATGGGGGTCAAAATTATATAGACATGTTTTCGTGATGGAGGGTCATATGAGGATCATTTCTATAAAATTATTGTCAAATCTGGACATTTGCCTTAGAGGAGATGTTGCTTAAAAGCTTTTTTTTTTTTTTTTTTTTTTTTAGCTCTGGCGGCCATTTTGTTCAGCGAAGCAGAACGATTTTAGCAGTTTTGGTAAAAGAACATTTCTGTGAAATTATTATGAAATCAGGCCATTTGCCTAGGAGGAGATCTGGCGGCCAGTTTTTAGCGGAGCAGAACCATTTAAGCAATTTTGGTAGAGGGTTATTTTTAAAAGCCCTTCTTAGGTTTAGGAGATGTCATTTAATGAAAAAAAAATGTTGACAGACCCTCGACGCACGACGGAAATAGAGCGGTCGCAAAAGCTCACCTTGAGCCTTTGGCTTAGGTGAGCTAAAATAGTTAACCGCTTTGAAGGTTGAATAAATCAGCCACGCTTTGGGAAAGTTTGTGGTGAAACGTGGGTTGTGGTGGATTAACGGTCGTGTTCAAAACCTCAGAAATGGTTAAGGAATCGTTATAAGTTGTACGGCCCACTGCAAAAAGGGTGGTGCCGAACTTTTTTTTCAAACACAGTACAGCGGTTCCAAAGTGGAAAGCTTAAACATTAATTACCTTGACAATAAATAAAAAGCAAATATTAAACAAAATATTATTGGGTTGTTGTTGCCTTGATACTGGTTAATATTGTCCCGAGATGGGATATCAAATGACGCGGGGCAACATTCACCCACTTAAGTAACCTTGTTTTTCATATAGCTAAAATAGGCATCTTATTATCTAAAATTCAGAGCATGCATAAATACGTGACAATTTTTGCTTTGACGTCATTGCCCTTAGAGGCCATTAAAATCAACACCATTTAACAATAACATTCGAAAGCTTATTAAGCGTGCAGTATCAAGTAAACATGCCGATACGGAGTGGTACATATGTACCTGAACGCTTGCTCCTCGGATTTTATCGCACACTTTTTATCATTCAATATTTAAAGTTATATAATAAATTCGTATTTTCACAGACTATAAGACTTGATGTTTCATTGAAGTTGTCCCATTCAAATTGTTATGAATAAATAAATTAATTAACAGTTCATAATCACTTTTTCATTGATAACATAATTCTCTCCCTTGATCTAACCTGTCAGCAAACTGCCGATTTAGACAATATTTTCTCCCCCAGTAACATTTTAAAGTAAAAAAGGCAAAATGCATTTCATATGGAATATAGTATTTTCAGACAACAAAACATGTATCAGTATTAGCTCAGGTGTCAAACTCTACATGTAATACAGTTATTTGACATTTTAAAATCGAAGATGGCGGCCATAAATAAGGCTGAGTCATGTGTGCCCTATTCATTATTTTTATTTCAGCCTGAGAATCTGAATCATATTGCATAAGATGCTATTCATAAATTCGAGCATTGCTCCAGCCGATCTGACTATTACGCAGGGAGAGTAAACATGATATTTACTTTATTCGCCGAATATTATTTGAGTCGCTTCGAGACAAAACGTTCCTTGAGAGATAGGTACCTAGTGAAGACTAAACTCAGCCTGTGCACTTCCCGCAGTTGCATTGGGATCTTCTCTTTACACTGATGCTTTCTAAAGAATAGCGGTCAACGAAGGCCCTGATCAGACTGTGCATCACGAAAACACGCCTAAATAATTCTAACCCCATTAAACCCCACTTTTATGTAGTAAAACTGGGGTTTACAGGGGTATACATTATTTTGTTCTGCTCAAAAACATAGAGTGTGGGAACTCTTTAGAACCGCCTCGCCGAGGCGATTCTAACGAGTACCCACAATCTATGTTTTGAGCAGATATATGAAAAATATCAGAATTTTTTTATCTGTAAATTTTCAGTTTTGGGAGATGAAATTTTCTATATATTTTAGTAGGCATTGTTATCTTTCTAACTTCGCTGTATGCTAACGCGCATTGTATTATGTATAGTGTACCTTTTAAAGTCGGTACACCGGTAACTAATTCCAATAACCAGTTTATCACGCTACTAGGTTCAAACTTTTGTTACATAGCCATAAGAAGCACCTGGCCAGTTGACGAGATAGCTGCCACAAATCAAAATGAAAAGTGCTTCCATTTTCGGATTTATGTTATTTTGCGTCAGCTGAATTTCATGCTTTCGTCACCAACTAGATGACGTAACAAGTAGAAGATTCAAGATTGTTTTTTGATAAATCTGAATCAAGCGCGGTGAACGTTGTCGTGCCGATGTGAAGATAATGCCCTCTCAAATTTCTAAGACTGACAATGACCAAATAAGAATACCGTTTATTTTCTACGTAGCTGGGCTCAGTCTATTTATTTTTTCCAACTTAATAAATCATTCCGATTTTCAGATGAAGTACTTTACTTTAATTGGCCTACTAAATTGTCATCACACTGGTTTTATGACATCTGACGCCCGCTTTTCAAATAACTACAGCTTCGTTCTGTCTTGACTGCACAGGTGGAAAGCTGAACAACTACATCAGACGTCGGTCCATTCCAGCCGATTTCGTCATTCAGCCCGCTAACGGTACGATAAATTTGACTTCCCAGCGGACTTCACGCCTTGACCCCATCCTGTGGAGGAGAGGCCCTTAACTGTAGAGAGGGAGTTCACGTACTGCGGTTCACCGTAGTTAACCAAACTTTGATCGAACTGCCTCTGGTTCAATGGCGGGAAAGTCATGACTTCACTCTAGTCGAACTAGATCGCACCATAGATTGCTCTGGTACATAGATGGCGACAAAAGGTATGAAAGTTTGCCCGTCCATGAAAAAATACGCATTTTAAGTGTTGTTTAACTATGAATATTTGTAAACAGGTGTTTCAAAGAGACATTATGATAGAAAGAATCGGCGGAAGAGAAAAAAACAACAACAAAAAAAAAAAAAAAAAAAAAAAAAAAAAAAAAAAAAAAACAGAATAGTTTTAGATCTTGTGTAAGCTCCAAAATTCATTTATAAACAATACGCGTGCCATGAGGTGGTGGTGGGGAGGGCGGGGTAAGGGGGGGGGGGGTTATTTGTTTACCAAACATCAACCAGAGGCCGTTCGATCACACTTTTGAATGATCATGCGCAGTTTGACTTCCGGTACTGTAGCCCGCGAGCGGATCGAACACGCTCACATTCTACAATAATAGAAGATTATTGTAGATTCAGTTAATCTCAGACGCACGTGCCCATTCAGTTTAATTCATAAAATTACATAGCAATGGGTAAAACTCGACCAGACGATCTGGGCAATCAAAGGTCCCATATTCCTCAGAAATAGACATTTTATTATCTTAGCGGGCTGGATGACAAAATCGGCTGTGCGAATACATACTATTATTCTACAATGACGACGAACATCATTGTGGAGCGAGTGACGTCACTGATGTCGCGGTGGAGTCATTGACGTCATGATTAATCATTTACTGACATCGACGTGACTCCTTCGTAACCGACCTATCAGTTGCCGGCATTGGCGCTGTCGACAGTGAGCAATCCGTTATTTGTCGACAATGTTGCTCGACCTCAAAATACACGCAAGCTTCATTTTTACGACAGTTACATTGTAAATTCTGAGTTTTCTTTCATTATTATTATTATTTATTTATTTTTTTTTTTTTTTGTTGCCTGTACCGATAAACTTAGAGATATTACGCTCGTACCTATTATAAAATAATTTAATAGGATTTGGTTACAAGTCTAAGGGTGAGAACTCAATTTTCTCTAGAAAATGTGTTATTTGTTATAATTTGTTTTATAGATCTGGCGAATTAAATTAAAGGCTCCATATTCCTAAAAATAGACATTTTTATCCAAGAAAGGTTTAATAAATTGATATATAGTGTTAATAGGAACATAAAATGTGGCATCTGACGACCTGTAAACTTTCAGAAAGTTTCTCGTTTTTTTTTGTTTTTTTTTTTTGTTTTTTGTTGTTTTTTTTAACTGAATCAAAAATGAAATGATTTTTATCATATCTCTGAATTAATGTTGGTAACATTAGTTCAGAGATACGAAAAAAACTCACTTCATGTCAAGAATGAGAGACTAACAGAAGTTTTACAGGCTGTCAGGCGCCACATTTTATAATTGTATTGATACCATATATCACAATGTATTAAACCTTTCTTGGATAATAAAATGTCTATTTCTGAGGAATATGGGACCTTTGATTGCCCAGATCGTCTGGTCGAGTTTTACCCATTGCTATGTAATTTTATGAATTAAACTGAATGGGCACGTGCGTCTGAGATTGCACGCATCACTATTTAAGTAAAAAAATACGTACACGCACATGTTCTTAATTACATATTTACACATGTGTGTCGGTGCTTGCGTGTAAGTATGTACAAACAATTCAATTTATACCAACACTCGACACAACGACAAAATTCGTTATAATGACAATTTGACTTCCACGAAATATTCGCTTAAGAGGAACAGTTAGTCACAAAATTATGTAAGAATATTGTATTTAATATATAAAGAAATATATGTTTTGGATATTTGTCAGTGAGATGATTCTAACAAATATCCAGAACATATGTTTTAAGAGGAAATAAGAACAAAACAAGAATTTTCTTACATATCAATCTGCTCATTAATCGTGCCTTCCAGCAATGTATTCAGAACAAGCATAGTCTGAAGTGTATTTTACGCACTCATTTCTACAGGAGTACTGACGGAATTTTTTCGTGAAAAACCCGTCCAAAAAGTAACATTGTTATGCAAAGTATCTAAAAAATATATATAAAAGAAGCTTTTCAGGAAAAAAAACGTGGTATTGAATATTATGCGCAACCAAAAAGTACAAGGACAGAACATGATATAACATAACATTGCATGGCATGACATGACCTCGGACATGACACTGAGAAGGTGTTCCATGAGACAATTGTGTTGCTTACGGCTTCCCAGTAGTTTTAACTACTCACCGATCCAGGGCGATTCTTCTGTTGTAGTTCTCCTTAATTTGTGCGTCTGTGGTTTTATATATGGAGTTACTGATTGTCCTTATTTGTTCCTCATGTCTCATTCTTTTGGTGCTTTTACGGAAGACCATTCTTTTAGAACAAAACAATTTTGACAGAAGTTGCCTTTATTGGCGATTAATACGCCTGTCATGCCTTATATCTATTTTTGAACCGTAAAACGTTTCCTTGTACTTCCCTATTTTCTGGATCTTTACTATCATTATACTTATTCTGGGATTTTTTTGAAATTTATATAAGGTTCACGAATGAAGCCTAATTAGCCGAGACTATTTGACACAGCTTTTTTCAGTTTTGTGTGTCTGTTCGTTGCTTTTAATGGTTATTCACTAAAGCCGGTGTTAGTGCCTTGGGGAGGCCCTAAAACGTCTTCCTGTAGAAGAGATGTTTTCATGCAGAAATAATAATAAAAATCCCAGAATTATGATCTAGTTCAGTGTATACCTCCTGAAGTTCTCTATATTATTATTATTATTATTATTATTATTATCTTATTATTTTATTATTATTATTATTATTATTATTATTATTATTTCATACAATCTTCCTTTATAAGAGGAGCCAGTCCAAAGTCAAAGGCCGCTCAATCCCTTTTGAATGGGTTTGAAGTTATATACATATATATATATATATATATATATATATATATATATATATATATATATATATATATATATATATATATATATATATATATATACAAACATATTTATTAGAGCTAGTCCATATTCAAAGATTGTTGCTCAATTTCTTTTGCTTAGGGTAAATGTTTTCTTTTTTAAAAAAAATCGTACGTAAAATAAATAAATTGTATTTTTATAAGAAAAAAAGAGGTTTGTTTTATTTTCAGAGAACAAAGGCTAAATTTCAATCGAATCGATTTACATGAAACGACAAAATTCATCTTCTCTGATAAGTCTCACAGACGAGTCATATGAAATGTCAAGCCTCATTTTCTCTGAAAAGTCTAGCAGACAATTCATATGAAATGTCATGTTTTATTTTCTCTGTAAAATAAAGTTAACGTAAATGCCTTAAGTAGTCTACCGTTGAATTGCCTCTTTAAATGCTACATGTACTCTATATGTCATACACAATTACAACAAATTATTTATGCTACAAATAACAAAAAGGGAGAACCCAATATACGTTTAATGCGTAAACCCATAACACACCCACGAACCTCTTGACGCGCCTCACTGGGTCCTTTCAAAAGGATGGTATGTGAAAGTACCCTATTTACTTTAACATTTACCAATCTCTGGGTTAATTCAGCAGACGACAAATTGATGATGTTTTCTTATTTTTCCCAGAAAAAAAAAAATTGACATTTCATGCAAATTGTCTGAGACAATTTGCATGAAATGTCAAATCTTTTTTTTTTTTTTTTTTTTTTTCTGAAAAATATAATACAAAACATTTATAGATGCCGTCTGATGAAAAGTTTACCCAGAGTGCTAAGCGCTAAGTATCCTTACACCTTACTCCTCGAAACATAGTATCCTTTTGATCAATCCAATTTATCTTCCTGTCTAAAACGTTTTGAATGAGTTACACACAATGTTTACCTTAATTCGCAGAGTCTGATCTGTGTTTTCACTATTTAATCAAGTCAGTCTTTCTGAATACTTAATGTAAATACGGTATTTGTCGTTTAAAATAGATATTGTTGAAAAAAAAGCCGGATATACTGCATTCTCCTTCCTGTGTTATAGAAAAAAAGGTCATCAGTATTTATAGCATTATAGGAATTAGGGTGTTATTCTCTGTAATACATATAACTCTTCCTCTGGGTGAACTTTGTTTCCATCGTTGTGTGCATGAAAGCTTGTTACAGTAAGTCAATTTATGTAAAAGTTGTTTTATTCTCTTTGTTACCATTTTTTATTAACCTATTCATTTAAAATGATAATATGTGTTTACTTTGGTTTGCTTATTACTGTAATAGTTTGTTGATAGTTTCATATCTGTTGACTGTAATAGTTATACAACAGTAATAATGATAATAATAATAATAATAATTATTATTATTATTATTACTATAATTACTATTATCATCATTATTACTGATTTTATTATCATTGTTATTATTATTATCAGAAGTAATTGTAGTTGTAGTAGTAGTAGTAAAAGCAGCAGTAGTAGTTGTAAAATTAGTAGAAGTTATATTAGTTCTATTAGTAGTGGTAATATTAATAGAAGTAGCAGAAGTAGTAGTAGCAGCAGCAACAGTAGTAGTAGTAGTATTACTCTTGTTGCTATTGTTCGTATTTCATGTTATCTGATACAGTAAAAGTCATTCAAAATAAAGTAAGAAAGAAATACTGCTGATTGGTACCTAATAGCTAACTATTAAGGGTCATTCTCACCCTTCCGCTGATTCAAGAAAGGCAGTTGTCAGTTTCTGGCGAAAGAATGGGCACAATACTGGTCAACCGCTTAGAGGACTAGGCCTGCCCAGTAATAGTGTTGTTATTTAAATTGACCGCGCTCGACATGACACCAATGGGTTGACTGGGCCGTAAAACTTCGACACAAATAAAGATCCAGATCAGACATCGCGTTATTCGATTCAGATTAAATGTTATTTTAGACAAACGATTCACATGTACATGTAACAGGAAGTCTTATTTTAAGTCAACAATTCACATGGCATATTTATTTTCTCTGAAAAATATCAGAAACAAATTTTAGAAAGATTTCTGCTAGAAACCTATGCATAGCGTTTAAAACTTAATATGTATGGGCCGAAAAAAGTACGTTTTCTCACCTTCAGGCTCATAATTGTGAAATGAACACTCATATACAATTGATGTATTTTTTATGTACACTATGTTTCAGGTCGTTTACCGTTTTATTTCATATATAAAAGAACATGAGGATTTCTTGGATGATGATGGTCGCGGTTGCATTCTTTCAAACCTGTAAGTAAGAAAAAATATGAGGCTGATTTGATATCTGAACTGCCTTTCAACATTATATACGATGTATCAAAAATAATCAATAAAAGTAAGAAATGTGAGAATCTCGACTTCCCCCCCCCCCCCCCCCCCCCCCCCACACACACACACACACGCACCTCCCCCCCCCCCCCCTCACACACACACACAAAAAAAAAAAAAAAAAAAAAAAAAGACTTTTTATTTATCACCTTGTACCTGCCTCAGCAGAGGACAAATTCATGATATGTTTCTCTTATTTATTCCAGAAAACAGGATTTATCATTTCATGCAAATTGTCTCCACTGGAGACAATTTGCATGAAATGTCAGAACCTGTTTTCTGGGAAAAATAAGAAAAACACATTTCAGTATGTCGTCTGCTGAAAATTTTACCCAGAGTGCTAAGCATTAGTAAAGGGTCAGACCATTCCGTGCATCAACGTAGACCTACTTGAACATTTGTTTTCATTTGTGCAATAGTTGCTTGAACGGCTTCTATATACGTGTATAATATATAATTTGCATATCTAAATATTGTCCAGAGAAAGCATGACAGTAAATGATTATACACAAAACTAACATAAAAAAAAAAATAAAAAATAAAATAAAATATTAATATACCCAAAAAGAGATGTTGATTTTCCGCTCGTTCTAAGAGAGGCGGCCACTTCTATAAATACAGCTGAACCTCAAAAGCTCGAACCTGGATTGCTCGTTTACCATGGCTAATCGAACACATTTTTCAGTCCCTAGGAAGTTCTTCCGACAGCTCAAGAAAACAAATATTTAGTGATATATTTTTTTTTTAAATATTTTATCATGAAAATGTACGTTGAGTGTACTCATTTGAATCGCCTCACCGAGGCGATTCAAATGAGTACACTCAACATACCATTATTTTATAGAAGGTCAAAAAGACATCCATAAATTATTTCCATTTATCTGCCTACCGGTCGCTTTAATTAACACTCAGTGCGTCGAACTACCCATATCTAGAATAAATTTCCATGGTCCAAAAGATGTTCGAGATATTGAGGTTCGACAGAAATACCGATAGCACATGTATTGTATGCACAAACCATTTCCATGCAAACCACACCTACTGATTTTCCACTAGCGTATACTGAGATTCTGCTATGTATACAGCATTATTTAAACAATAGCACAGCATGCGGGTGCCAACGCTCGGCTACAGTTTCTTTTAGAAATATATAGGGCATGTTTGATTATAAGGAACAGAACTACTTAAATACATTAAATTGGAAGTGCCATAATTATGTAATACCAAACATGATCAGAATTCATCCATCAGTTCTTGAGAAATTGCAGTGAAACCATTTTTCAACAAAAATTCTAAGTCGAAAAAGGGGCATAACTGTGCCAAAAATATTTTGAGGGTTACCTCCCCTATTAGTATGAGTTCCCCTTTTCATAATGAACAACTAGTCCGAGTTTCAAGTAAATATTTTCAGTAATGACAGATATATTACAAAATGTCCACGTTTTTGCACGACGACGACGACGCAGACGCAGACGACGCCAGAGCAATGACAATACATCGTCGTTTTCTTCGAAAACAGTCGAGCTAAAAAGGTATGCTCCGAAGCTGGAGAAAACGTACCTTCTGACATCTATGCACAACGAGATTTTACATCAACCTGCACACCTGAGCAGTCTGGCCAGACTCTTTATTGTCCGCATAATAAATTTTGCATTCACCGCTATCCAAATGCGCTCAGTGAAGAGTCTGAGCAGACAGCGCGAATGCACAGGCTGATCTGAATCTTCGCTGGGCGCACATGTCCGAATGTACGTTTTCAGACACTCATATGATCTTGTGATGATCACTGAGGCGAACAAAAAACGGGGATGCCCTTACTTTAGCATGTATTTTATTGAAACTATATCCTCCGTATACAGTCGAACTTCAATGGCTCGAAGATCTTTGGGACATTTGTTCGAAAATGGAAATTTGTTCGAGATATGGGTAGTTCGAGCTACTGAGGGTTACATGTAATCATGGCGCCAGATCAGGAAGAAAATAGCGATAATTTAGGGAAATATTTTCGATTTTCTACACAATAATTATATGTTGATTGTACTCATTAGAATCGCCTCGATGAGGCAATTCTAATGAGTACACACAACATACGATTTCATAATAAGAAAATTTCCCTAAATATTTTCTTTCTTGAGTTATTGGAAGAATTTCGTGAGGACTCAAAAACGAGTTCGAATTATCCATGGTAAACGAGCTATCTGTGTTCGAGCTATTGAGGTTCGACTGTACTTTGCATCACCCTCTCTTTAATTGTTCAATGTTTATTGTTCTTGGCTCATAGAAAAACAATCAAACAAAATCAAATCTTAATTATGGGAATAAAATCTGCCTATACTGTATGAGATTTAATCCCATAAATATATACATGTATCCGTGATTTCTGATCATATTTGGCTTCGGGTATGGAAGGACGACGACCATGTAAATCACCATATAAGATCAAAGAGGTACCTGGCAGGGCAGATATGAGTCGCAACGTCGGAACAAATACACTCGGACATGTGCTCCTAGCGAAGATTCAGTCTGATCAGAATCTTCACTGGGTTTATTTTGGATAGCCAAGGATTCAAATTTCCTTCATATGGACAACGACGAATGATCAGACAGCGCGGATGCGCACTGATTTGCGTCCTTTGAGAAATATTGAGAATCGAGTCTGCGCAGTTGCTTGAGGGAAAAAAAGGATGTCCCCTATTTATTTAGGTAATCATGGCCATATATACACCACAGATGACAAAAGTGTTTCATGGCAAGTGTTTTCTATGATATGTTATATCATGTATTATTGCATAAAAAGCAGTGTCGCACGTTATTAACAGCCTACGCAACTTTCAATATGTTCGTATCGGGGCCACAGATTTGCTGCCATAACGAGATATGTACTGCCCGGCCCTAGAACGAGCGTAGTCCAAGAGAATTGCGTTGGCGAGACATCGGTGAAAAGGCGAATTAAAATAGTGCAAGAAATAACACGAAATGTAGCAAATGTTTTCAGTTTTTATGCAATAATAGCGATCTAATATGATTTTTCAATGCAATAACATTCGCCAGGTCCCTTGTGAGGTGTTGAAAACCGCGGCCTCCAGCCTCGATTTCCAACACCTCCCACGGAACGTGGCGAATTTTAATGCATGAAAAACCATGTTTGATCCCTATAATGTCAGCATGTTACATATCTTCATACCATGTCATACCGTGTCACTTGTACTCAAATTTAGCTTAGCATTAAATTCAATATCCTGGCATGCTTTGTTGTGTCGCCTGCGTAGCATGACAGACACATAGGGATCATGTTGTCCTTCGGCGTCGTCGGTGTCGTCGCCGTCGGCGTCAGTTTTTCGTTTCCGCTCAATAACTTTTGAAGGGATGCAATGATTTCATTCAGTCTGCAGAAGTTTATATCATTGTAAAATACAGTTCAAGTTCGATATTGGTAATCATTCGCAAATTTTTTACTGGGTTGTGGCCCTTTTTTCGACTTAGTTTTTGTTGTAGGGCTAAGATATTGGTTTCCGTTCAATAACTTTTGCAGGGATGGATTGATTTCACTGGAAGTTTGTTGAAGGATATATCGTTATAAAATACAGGTCAATGTCGATATCGGTAATTCTCCGCCAAACTTATGCTGAGTTATCACCCTTTTTCGACCTTTTGTTTTTGTTTAGTTAACATATTGGTTTACGTTGAATAAGTTTTGAAGGAATGCATTGATTTCATCAGAAATTTGCAGAAGGGTATATCAATGTAAAATACATGTCAAGTTCGATATTGGTAATCATTCGCAAAAGTTTTGTCGAGTAATGACCATTTTTTCGACTTAGTATTTTTTTTTATGTTGATATTGGTATCCGCTAAATGCCTTTTTTGTTCAGGGTTGCATTGATTTCAGTGGAAGAATGCAGTAGGATATATCATTGTAAAATACAGGTCAAGTTCGATATTGGTAATCATCTACAAATTATAGCCCTTTTTCAAGTTAGTTGTTTGTTGTTAGAGTAAAATTCCACTCAATAACTTATGATGGTGTTAGTCTTACTCTTTGTTGCTTTGTGGTTTATTCTACGAGGCGATTTGTTGTATGTCTTTCCGTGTGTCATTTTGTTCTTTTGTTTTTCAGTCCTTTTAGTATTGCGATTACCTCGCTTGGGGAAGAGAGTGCTAATTTTAGTGCTTTTCGTACGTTTGTTCGGTTTGTGCTTGTTTAGTTTTGTCGGTTTCCTCTTCCTCTTGGGGTCTGGGAAGGGCTGCGGTTTGTGATTGTGGCACTCCCTGGACTTTTCTCTTACCTTTTATGCTTTAAAGTTTGCAGAATGGTATATCATTATAACAAAGAAGTCAAGTTTAACTTTGGTAATCATCCGAAAAATTTCGGTCGAATTATAGCCCTTCATTTACTTAATTAGTAAACTTTAGACATGGTAGTGACGGGTCGCCTATAGGGATAGGAACGATCATTAGGACAAATACAGTGTGTTTTTATTTCCATATCAAATGGTTGACGCTTTAAGCAGGCGACATATCCGATTCTCGGAGTTCTAGGTAAACTTACTTTTCGAGATATGTTACATAACAACGATACTTTTTGCTTGACATTTCTCTCGCTTTAGCTTGCACAGTGAATCAAATGACAGTCGTCCCCAAACGTTGCGTGGTGTCGAGCTGCCTAGTTGCAATTCCTTTCCGTTGTATTTCGGCTAGTGCAAAAATGCCGTATTGTCTTGTCGTTGCTTCTTCCACACTCTTTACTTTTCCAGTGCCTTGGGAAAATTCTGCTTCGTGGAATTTCATATATTTTATATTAAATTTATCATTTGCGCCTTAATACAAAATTACTCATGTGTAAATAATTAATGTCGAGTGTATAAAATGAAATGTTCAATCTAATCAGGTGTGTGTGTGTGTGTGTGTGTGTGTGTGTGTGTGTGTGTGTGTGCCTGGACAATAAGCGTATGCTTTTGGGTTTTTTTTTTTAAGAAAAACATCCCCCAATCGTTTCCATTCATTTCTTACTCTTATGGCGAACGATGATTTAAACTGTGGCTGTTAATTTAGATGCTACATGCTGTCAAGATACTCTGGTATGGACTTTGTACAGGAATGATACCCAGCAAATTGTGAGGGATATTTTTATTATATTATATTATGTTGTATTATGTTATATTGTGTTAAGTTACATTACATTACATTACATCACATTTCATTACATTAAATTACGTTTTTGTATGCCATGTTATAGGTAAAGGGGTGTCAGCTTGTAATATAACTAACTGCGCTGATGAAGTGTGCACTGATAACAGCTGTAAAATCTGTCAAGATGGTTACTATCGAACATTTAATGGCAATTGTACCACTTGCCGTCTCGATGGTTGTAAGTGTTCTATAAAGAAAGACTGCACTGGCTGCTTACCTGGAAGATATGGCCCCAACTGTCAGTACTTTTGTAAAAAAGAATGCGTGAAATGCACAGCAGAATATGTCTGTTCTGAATGTATTTCCGGATCCTACGGAGAATACTGTCAACATAAGTGTCCTTACAACTGTAAAAGTTGTATAAGCGATACTAATTGTACTGAGTGCAAGCCGTCAAAGTATGGCTCGCAATGCAATTTAAATTGTCAGGTAGGTTGCAAAGATGCACTGTGTGATATACAAACTGGATCATGTTCTAATGGTTGCCTCCCTGCACATATTATGGTACCAGTCGATAACTGCTTACCTTGTCCGTCTGTCTGTACCTCATGTACAAGTGGAAGTCAATGTTTGCAATGTAAACCTGGCCAATGGGGACCTGCCTGTCAGTTCCAATGTACGGGATGCCAAGACAACTGCAGTAAAGACACTGGCTGTCTCTCTGACTGTAGTGATGGCTTTTATAAGTATTTGGATAGTAACAAAGCAGGTTATACTTGTTTAGAATGCCCAGCGACTTGCTCCAAATGTTCAAGTATGTATAATTGCGACGAATGTAAGCATGGCTACTGGGGGAGTAGGTGTCAGCACAACTGCACACTTTGCAAGACAGGCGGATGCAAAAAAGACATAGGTTGCGAGAGTGGATGTCAGAATGGGTATTTCCAAGAAGTTATTGGAAACGGTTTTATTGTACGAGATGCCATGGTTCTTGCGAGACTTGCACAAATGAATTACAATGCACGTCCTGTCAGGATGGTTTCTATATGACAGAAAATAACAACTGTGCTTTATGTCCATCGCAGTGCGCCTCTGATACCACATGTAGTAAGGACAATGGGACGTGCATACATGGATGTATTAGAGGGAAATCGGGAGAAAAATGTAACGAGGAATGTAACTCAAGATGCCAAGACTGTGACCAATATGATAGTTTGAGATGCGTCTCATGCCAAATGGGATATTATGGTCGGAATTGTGAAAAATCATGCAGTTATGCGTGTAGGCCAAACGAACGTAATATTTGTGACAAAACTACCGGACATTGTATCAATGGGTGCCTAGATGGTTTTTGGGGTGATAAATGCAATTCCGTATGTAGCGACGGATGTCAAACGTCTATCTGCAATACACTGGGATCATGTGTGAAAGGTTGTAAATTAAATTATTATGGAAACAGATGTGAGGCTAGATGTAGTGATTATTGTAATCTCCCTTCAGAAGGGATATCGGTACGGAGATGCAATGAAATTAACGGAGCATGTCTGACCAGTTGTGTAGACGGTTGGTACGGCCTTACGTGTAACAGAAGTTGCAACGACAAGTGTCTGGATTCAACGTGTCATCGATATGACGGAAGCTGTAACCGTGGATGTCGTGTATCTTGGTACGGGGAGAAGTGTGATCGACAATGTAGTCGGAATTGTAATGGATCTGCTTGTGAGCGAAACACAGGAGTTTGTAGCTATGGTTGCGACTTCGGATTTTCTGGACTGACTTGTTCTACTGGTATGTACTAGAACAAATCTTACAATTTAGTTAGCCATCAATAATTTTCTACTTGTATGTATTATGAAATTAAAGATTTGATTAAAATTTGAAAAGAGACTGACAATTTTTTATTGGGCCGGAGCATACTTTCCATATGAGATTAGGTAATTGACTACAAATTTAGTATGTCAAAGAATGTTATAAAATACTCTATGTTTATAAAATAAAACAAAAACAGTTTAATAATGTAATGTTCAAGAGAAAATAAATCACAGGGTTGTTTTGTACGATATTACCTCATTGACTTTAGTCTGAACTCAAGCAGTATGATAATTAAGTGATAAGAAGTTATGTTAAAAAGTATGCAGTAACTGACTTGATGAAATGTTTCGAGTTTGACGTATTGTCAGCATTCTCCACCTACCAGTAACTTCCGACTTGTATGTCTGTTTTCTACAGATGTTTCATCGAATGCCCAACAAAATCAAGGACAAGAAGCAACGATAATAGGACTTTCCGTAAGCCTATGTTTGGTAGGCTTGCTAGCAATACTTTTGGCGTCTGTTTTGTTTATTGTTTTGAAGAACAGGTAATACTTTTCAACATTTGTGTGGTATGTTAACCATCACTTACGTAACTGAACGTGTCACGTATGAGTTGCGGATATTCTACTATTTTGTAAGGCAGACAAAGTTCGTCAAATTCTGTTTACTTTTCATCACACCAAACCCCTTTTACAATATGTTTTCTTGTAAAACAAAGAAAGTCTAGCTTTGAGAGTGTTTCTTTTCCAGAAGGAAGTCGCAACAATTTTTTTTAGCGTTGCCTACTGCGAAAGAATATTAAGTCCCATTCAGATACAACCTCTCATTATAAATGTTTTAGGCTACGTGTCATCAAAGGAAAACCTCGATACGATAATGTTTATGAGGGCTAGATATTATATATAACCATATTCGAGCGACATGTCTTGGCCGGTTTTATCAATTACCAAAACATAAGTAAAAATGCGCAGGAAATGTTACAATCACGAAGCACAGCCTTCCCAAGGTACCAAAAGAAGAAGAGATCAAGAACAAATAATGAAAAAGCAAACGTCGCATCTGAAACCACCGACGCACAAACAAAGACCTGCAACAGATGAACTGTCTTGGAACGATCAGTAGGTAAACTACTATGAGAGTGGGTTTGGGGGTCCGAGTTTTACTTGCGCGATATCTCACCCTAAGTTTTGATGCAGCTCCAAATTACAAATATATGGCCGCAGAAGGGTCCTTTACCACACATGTCAAGCATCTTAGCGAAATACAAATAATTAAAAAACACTGTAATGAAACAAAGCAAAAGGCTCAGTGGCGACCTGAAGCCAGGTCACAAGAATACCATAAACAAAACACAATGCGAGACATACATGCAGTCATAAAAAGTATATGACATTTCAATTTCCTAATTGCCTTTTTTCAGCTTCTTAAAAATCTTAGCTCATAGTGTCTGGTTTCAAGACCTAGATTTTAACGGGAAACGATACACTTGCAAGGGCGGCAACTCGTTTATACATTGCTTTTTACTCTTTACTCCAATAGGAAACAGTGTGCTTCTGTTTGGAGCAAACACTTTTCTATCTAGAGCAGAATCCATTTTAGAAGGGATGTGGTATTCGGGAGGCAAACAGAAAGTCACAAACCATGTCTCCGCTTTAAACAAATTTCAGTACAGCTACAAGTGTATCAAGTTCTCTTCAGGTGAATAGATGCATCTCCGAAAGTAGCTGTCTTTCTCTTCAAACTGTGATACTCTTCAACGAGATGATATGCTCCCCTTTGGGCAACATACATTTTTTTCTCTTTAAAGAGACATGATGTACTTGTTCGATTGTCTAACATTTCCATAAGACAGACAACGTCTTTGTTCTTATATTTGCTTTTCTGCATTCTAAGTCTCTTTTGAAATAAGCTCAAAGACAGATACATCCTAAATTATTTTCTGTTAGAGTAGATCCTTTTTTTAAGAAAGGAAAGAGAAAAGTAATTTTGACTGAGTTTCCATCCCTCGAAGTGTATTTATTCCCCTTGGGAACATCCTTTTACGACAAGTGGTTTGAACACCAGCACATTATGTTCTGCTAGAATGGTCTTCTTTTAAACAAAAAAAAGAAATATCTTTCAAGTTCTTTGTTAGCGGTTAAGGTGTTAAGGGGAATATTTGCACTTTCAGAGCAGACAAAACTTGCAAACTTAATTTACCTATATTCTAAAAAAATAGTCTACTTTAAAAGGAAAGAAAAGTTAGCCAACATGCGAAATTATGAGATTTCCCTATTTGGTTCTTAAACTAATAATAATAATACTTATGAAGACACATTACCTGTAAAATTTTGAGTTTATTTAAATTTTTATAAGAAAGCAGCTATTGAGTATGCATAGACGGAAGATAGATATATAATTTAACCCATGCACACAATGATAACTAGAGCAAGTGCCCAGAGGGTCACGAATACCCCCGACCGGTGCAATTTCTTAATTATAAAATATTTTAAAGTTAATGTCAATGATATAAGTCAAGATATAGTTTACAATGTCAGTCTCTGAGTGACACTGATCTATCATTCCAAGTATAACTTTCCTGGAGTAAATAGTCTTCAAGACATAAAGCAAATTTGCTGGGCCATGAAATTTAGGTCACTGACCTACACATACTTGAGAAATTAATCTGACGGTCACACTGATGCATTATATAAACTATGATGTTAATCCATTAAATCATCTAAAAGTGGTGATTGGAATTTAGTAATTAATCCAGATCTTGATACGAATAACTATTTGCACATAAATAACCCTAGAGCACGTCAGGATGTTTTAAATATGATTGATGAGGAAGATTTTGTAGATATTTGCAGGATATTAAATGGAGATAAAAGAGAATTTACATGGAGTAGGAGAAATCCAGTTCGGAAACAGGCTTGATTAGACTTTTTTTTCTAATAAATGACGACTACTTCCCATATGCATCTGAGGTAAAAATAATTCCAGATTATAGGTCAGATCACAGTGGCATAGTATTTGAACTCGCTTTAAATACAAATGAAAGGGGGCGGGGTTACTGGAAGTTCAATAATTCTTTACTAAAAGATCAACAGTATGTTCGTTTGGTTAAAAACACGATTTCTGAAGTAAAACAAACATACCGAATAAATAACGGAGAAAACAATATTGATAATCAAGAACAAGAATTGAGTATAAATGACCGACTTTTTTTAGAAACGCTTTTATTAATGATTCGTGGTAGTACAATAAAATACAGTTCTCAGAGAAAAAAACAGCGGCAAGAGGATGAAGCTAAATTAGAGCAAGACATTAAATTGATTGAAGAAGAAGAAGTAAATGCAAACTTTTTAAATTTATCTGAAGATGTTTTGGATGAATTAGAAAACAAAATATCTTTGTTAAATGAAATTCAAAAAGAGAAAATTGAAGGAGTATTGTTAAGATCGCGAAGCAGATATGAAGATTTAGGCGAAAAACCTTCACATTATTTTTTTTAACTTAGAAAAAAGAAATTTTACCAGTAAAGTTATACATAAATTGGTGAACAAAGAAGGTAAAGAAGTTACAGAAACGTCCGATGTTTTAAAATGCCAAACAATATTTTATAAAAAATTATATAAGGCAGTCGGAATAGACGATTCTATATCAATACATTTAATATTAGGTGACAATGAAAGTAAATTATCCGATAAAGAATCACAGGAATTAAAAGGTGAGATATCTCAACTTATTAGATTCGCCAGAGCTTCTTCAAATCTTAATGACTTTAACTACCGTAATAAAGCCCTTACTGCCAAACTTCTTAGGCAGGGCTATCGTTATTTTAAACTTCGTAAGGCGTTTTCGAAATTTTATCGCAGACACAGTGCTTTGTTAGAAAAAAATATAGCGTCAGTCTGAAAACACTTCTGCAACAAGGTATATCGGAACCAGAATTTTACGGTGACTTGGTGTACAGATTTAGAAAAAATGTAGGTAAATCTAACTTTTCGGAGCAATTCAGAAAACTTATTAACCGTTATAAAAGAATTGGCTATAGCCTGGATATTATGCGGCAGACTGCATGCCTAGTTGTCAACCCAATCATTGTTGATGGCTATGCTTCACTCTTTAATTGCACGACAGCGGTTCGGGCCTCAGACCCAATGACGGCCTCTTCGTAAAACTTTAACCAGTGGGTTGGGGCTTGACGATATGTCTTTGGCTTGGCCCGCCGTGGTTCAACTATTGGTTTTCATTTACTCTGGCATACAGTAGAATTAGCCATGAGTAGTTTTTGTGATTAATTTGATTTTTGTGTTTTCGCTTTGATGCATTGACTGAGTTTGGAGCCTTTATGCGAACCGAATTTGATTGTGTTTCTGTATTAAGAGTAGCATCGGGAGCCAGGGTGAAGTTAGCTAGCTGTAAAAGTGCTTTAAACCCCCGGTGGTTTACTCTACTGACCGTTCTAAGGCGGTGGTCGCGGTGTTAGTCTTACTCTTTGTTGCTTTGTGGTTTATTCTACGAGGCGTTTTGTTTTATGTCTTTCCATGTGTCATTTTGTTCTTGTGTTTTTTAGTCCTTTTAGTATTGCGATTACCTCGCTTGGGGAAGAGAGAGCTAATCTTAGTGCTTTTCGTACGTTTGTTCGATTTGTACTTGTTTGGATTTGTCGGTTTCCTCTTCCTCTTGGGGTCTGCGAAGGGCTGCTGTTTGTAATTGTGGCACTCCCTGGACTTTTCTCTTAACTTTTTTGCACAGAGCTAACATCTGCTTTAAGAAATATGAATAATAATAAAAGTCCCGGCTTGGACGGGTTCACAGTAGAGTTTTTTTTTTATATTCTTTTGGGTCAATATTGGACAATTTACTTTACGTTCATTGAACTTCGGTTATCGTACTGGCTCGCTAATTATTACTCTGAAGCAAGGTATTATAACGTGCATTCCCAAACCAAATAAACCAAGAATTGATTTTAAAAATTGGATAACGATATCTTTATTGAATGTTACATACAAACTTGCATCAGCAGTAATATCAAATAGATTTAAAAAGTACTTGATACAGTCATACATGAAAATCAGAAAGGGCTTATAGCGGGTAGGTTTTTAGGAGAAAATGTAAGACTTATTTATGTGTACTTTTTGAATCTAAAATACAAAGTATACCCGGCCTGCTACTTTCCATAGACTTTGAGAAAGCATTTGAAACTGTCTCTTGGAAGTTCATTTCGAAAGTTTTAGAGTATTTTAATTTTGGAAGGTCTATTAAAACCTGGATTAGTCTATTTCAAAATGGGGCTGAATCGTGTATACTCCAAAATGGCTTTATGTCCGACTTTATTAATCTTAAACGAGGTTGTAGACAAGGAGATCCGATATACCAATATAATTTTATATATTTTGTGCTGAAATTCTGGGGAAAATGATAAGGAATAATAAAGATATTAAAGGTATACAAATAAATAATAAAGAATTTAAATTATCACAATATGCGGATGATACCCAGCTTTTATTAGATGGCTCTGAAATTTCACTTAAAGAAGCTTTACGTACATTAAAACAATATTATATAATGTCAGGATTAAAAGTAAATGTAGATAAAGCAAGGCCTTTATGGATAGGTAGTTTAAGTATTTCAGAAAAAAAAAACTCTGTGTGATTACTCTTTAGGTTGGTCGCAAGAACCTTTAAAATCCTTAGGTGTAGTGTTCTCACCCCTAATGTTTAATATATTGGACCTGAATAGCCAAGAAGTTCTTTTAAAAATTGAGAATTTACTAAATCAATGGTTCAGAAGAAAATTGACCCTAATAGGTAGAATAACAGTTATTAAATCTCTCGCTCTTTCTAAGTTTGTACATCTCTTTATTTCACTGCCAGCGCCACCAAATGAACTAATAAAGCAGTTAGAAAAATGTTTTACAAGTTTTTGTGGAAATCAGGGCCAGATAGGATTAAAAGAAGAATTATAATCAAAAACATAGAATATGCAGGTTTAAGAATGGTGGAATTAAGGTCATTTATAAAAGCATTAAAAGTTTTATGGTTACGAAGAATACTACAACAATCAGATACTGGTGGGTGGAAGGAACTAGCTTCGATAAATTTCTCAAAGATATTTTCGTTTGGTGGCGTTTATGCGGCGAAACTTAGTTCCAATTTACAAAATCCATTTTGGAAAGATTTAATGCAAATTTGGTCTGAATTTTGTGAAGCGGTTCCCGTGGAAAATATTAAACAAATTCTTATATGCCCTTTATGGCATAATGATCGCATTGGAAATGGGCAACTGTTTATAAGAAATTGGTGGGATATGGGCAAAAGAGTAATTTATGATCTCATTAGTAAGGAAGGGATATTTTGTAGTTTTGAACAGTTAAAAACGAAAGATAAGGGACACATTTCTAGACTATCAGCATGTATTAAATAATATTTCTCAAGTATGGAAAGATCAAATTAACATGAATCGTGTATTTATTGTTGAAACTAAACAAAATGTAGTATGCAACATATACCTTCAATATTTAATTAAATCACAGAAAGGAAGTAGAATTTTCTACGACATTTTGATGGGAGTAAACGAGTACATTCCACAAGCAAAATGGACAGCGGATAGGGGCTATAGGGGAAGAGGAATGGAAAATGTACTATCGAACATTAAAGTTATTTCACGAGTCAAAACTGCGTGATTTTCAATACAAAAGTAATAATAAAATTTTATTAACTAATTCGTTTCTTTATAAAATTAATAAAACTGATAAATGGCTTGTAGTTACTGTGGTGAGCAACCAGAAAAAAGTCATCATCTATTTCTTCGATGCCCAAGAGTAAAAACATTTTGGATTGAACTTAAAACATGGTTAACAACAAATATCAATTTAGAAATATCGTTAGACGATCGAAACAGATTATTTGCATACGGTGGTAAAACAGAACAGGTCAATTATATCTATGGTTTAGCAAAATATTACATTTACAAAAACTAATTTGCTTCCATAAATCTAAGCATTTAAGGATTTGTCAGTCTTTTAAAGAAAAAATGCTTAGCGAGAGATACATTTTATTCATTAATAATAGATTAAATAAATTCTTTAAGAAGTGGACATTATTATATAACTATTTTTATTCAAACACAGAGTGACCCGTGGGTCCAATATGACTTTTATGTTAGTGTCTGGGTTCTGCTTTCCGCTGACTGTCTGCCACGGGTATAGTGAAGCAGATTCTGGATAAAGAGGCGCACCATGAATTTATAGCTATAGAAGACAAACTATTTTAGAACGTATATTGATATTACAGTTTGTTTTCTGCTGTCCTGTTAAGGATTTTTTTTAATTGACTACCGTGGTCTCGATACAGCAATGGTTTCAATATTATCAGTCTAAGTGGTACCTACCTACCAGTCGAGACAGGCAGAAAACAATCTTCTGTTTTTTTACGTATTACATGAATCTGAACACTATTCCAACAGCTTTGTTTACCAACTTTTCTCAACATCCCCCACGCTCTCTTTCTACACTTTCTCTCTTTTACTAATCTTTTAAAGAGATAGGTTTTGAATTTGCCATTTCAAATGATAACGTACTTAAAATAGCTGTGTGCTATATATGTTTGTCAGTATATATGTATTTATGATATTTAAACACATGTTTAGTCTAAATAAAAAAATATCCAATAGATATTAAGCAAAATCACTAGACCATGAAATTTAGGTCATACTGATTCATATTTACTTTGAGGTAAAAGTTTGGGTCACACTGTGTTATTATATGTAAATATGACATTTAGGTATCAAACAGTGAGAGGTATAAGACAAAATCACAGGGCTATGAAATATAGGTCACATAATCCCAAAATATGATAGTAATACATCAAATTGTCTTCAAGATATGACATAAAATCTCTGGACCATGAAATATAGGTCACAGAGACCTACATTTACTTTTAGATCAACTGTTGAATCATACTGATTCATACTCTCAAATAATGATTTTCATACAATAACATTCAAGATATTCGGCAAAATTACTGGACCATGAAAGGTGACCTACATTTGTTATGCTGTCAATCGTGCTGTCACACAGAACCAATATTCCAAGTATCACATTAAGCCATGAAATTATCTTCAAGATATAAGGCGAAATCGCTGGAGCATGAAAATATGATCACAATGACCTTGCCTTTATTACACTGAATGTTGATGTGATAAACATGTCTGATGCCCATCCTTCTTTAAGAAGTTGTTTGTACAAATAAACTGCAACATACTACTTTATTGAGGCATTAATCCAAGAAAGAGGCTTCAAAATATGTCAAAATCACTGAAGCATGAAAATAAGGTCACAATGACCTTGACCTTATTACACTGAATGTTGATGTGATAAATATGTCTAATGCTCATCCTTCTTTAATAAGAGGCTGTTTCTATAAACAAACTGACCTTGATCTTGGGTCAGCAGCATCAGCAGAATTATGTCAGCTATTCTATAATCATCTAGTAGTAATACTACATCAACATCCTAAAGTTTAAGCTTTCAAAAATATATGCGAAAGGAAAGAACTTCACGCAAAACTTTGACGCAAATTTTAATATTCGTACGGACGCACGCAAGGACGAACGGATGAACGGACGAACGGCCAGAAAGACGAACATTATATACCCCTCAACATACTTCGTATGCCTGAGGTATAATTACATGTATGTTTATTTAAAAAGTACATGTAAATGTAGAATATGGGTTTTCGTGTTTAAATTTTTCCGAAGTAATAATATAACATTTCTGAAAATCCTACAAGGCCCTTACTACTTTTCGATATATATGCTTCATTATGTCATGAATTTAATTTCTTAAAAGTACGTTTTAACATGAAAAACAATAAGGCATTTTTATTTTTTACAGGTTCAGTAAAATGAATATATCCACAGCTTTCTCATTTGCAATTACTTTATTCTGGAAATTGTTGATTTTATATGCGCACAGTTATTTTTTCTTTTAAAAACCTTTTTATTCCTTCGGAAACTGTAAACGCCAAAACAATTATTTTGCGTAGGTTCCAATCAAACATTAAGTCCTTTTACTTTAAATGAATATCATAAGCAGAAGAAAACTTACCATACCCCCACCCACGCACAGACTTTTAAACCGGATATACTCTTAATATCAAATCATCGTAACTTCGAAGTCTGCTGGAAGACAAAATTATGAATAATGTATAATGTTTCTGTAGTAATGTTACAGAGACATCACGGAAACATACTTACGAGTATATACGTTTGACCCCCTTCAACCACACTTTTATACAGTAAAACTGGGGTTTACAGGGGTATACATTATTTTTCTTATTTCTGCTCAAAACATAGATTGTGGGTACTCGTTAGAACTGCCTCGGCAAGGCGGTTCTAACGAGTACCCACAATGTATGTTTTGAGCAGAAAAATGAAAAATATCAGAATTTTTTTATCTGAAAATTTTCATTTTTTGGTGGTAAAATTTTCAGTGTATTTGAATAGGCATGTTTTCGTACTGGAAATCTTTTATTCAATGACATCTATGCGTATTAATCAATGTTGCTTTTATCTTCAACAGGCAGAATCTTCAATCGACTTATGAGACCAGTGTCACACAAGAGCAACACAACTCTGGTAGGTATTTCATCCCTGCCGTGGCAGGATAAGCATGTGTGTGTTTAACGGTCTTAGGTTTGTAACATGGCTTAGAAATGAGGGTGTTCAATAAAATATGTAAACACGACCTTTGACGCAATTATATTGCTAATTATCCTATAAATCATACATCGAACCATGATGTGCATACTCGTGCAAAGGATTAAAGAATAAATTACATGTAAAAGTCGACCCTTTAGGTATATGTATCGAGGAAAATACCACATAAACAATTATCTAGATTCTTATTTTCCAAAGTATACAATAAGTGTGATTGGATCCTACTAAATTTAAGATTTAGTGACTTAGACCATATTTTATTAGACAGCAGAAGCAGAAGATATTGATGTGCATAACTGCAAAGCCTCGTTACGGCGGTATTGGCCTCAGACTCAACGGCCTCTTCGTAAAACTTTAGAAAGTGGTTTGGGGCTTGACAATATGTCTTTGGCTTGGCCCGCCGTGGTTCAACTATTGTTTTTTATTTACTCTGGCATACAGCAGAGTTAGCCATAAGTACTCGTCTTTGTTTATTATAGTGATTAATTTGATTTTTATGTTTTCGCTTTGATGCATTGACTGAGTTAGGAGCCTTTATGCGAATCGAATTTTTATGTATTTCTATATTAAGAGTAGCATCGGGACCCAGGATGAAGTTAGCTACCTGTATAAGTGCTTTGCCCCCCCCCCCCACCCCCACCAGCCCCACCACCCCCGCGGTGGTTTGCTCTGCTGGCCGGTCTGGTGGTCCCGGTGTTGGTCTTGCTGTTTGTTGCTTTGTGGTTTGTTCTACGGGGCGATTTGTTTTGTGACTTGCCTTGTGTTGTTTTGTTCTTGTGATTTTCGGTCCTTTTGGCATTGCGATTACCTCGCTTGGGGAGGTGGGGGCGTGGACTAGTCTTGGTGCTTTTCATACGTTTGTTCGATTTGCACTTGTTTGGTTTTGTCTGTTTCCTCTTCCTCTTGGTGTCTGGGAAGGGCTACGGTTTGTGACTGTGGCACTCCCTGGACCTTTCTCTTACTTCGTTTTGTAAGCTGGCCGTGACTATAAAATTTCAAAATTATGGCGGTTAGTCTTGTTAAGAGAGAGTATTGCTTTAGTATTTTCTACATGTAATTTTCCGATGAACAATAGTATTCATACTGCTTTTCTTAATTGTTTTTACCTTTAGTTGTTATCATTATCAATTTGAATACAATAGAATATCCGTTTATCGTAAAGCAACCAACTCTCGTTGCGTGGCGACAACAACTCGTTGTTTGGTTGCTATTATTAGTATTATCATTATCATTAGTATTATAATAATTTTAACAGACCGACATGTGCAGCAAGAAGAGTACGAAGGACTGGAACGAAATGGAGATGTCAGTCAAGTGTACAGTGTGATTACTACAGATTATGAAAACTAATTTGTGATCCGGTGGATTTCGACTTGGTTACACAATAAAAATGTAACTAGTTATTTATTCTTGGTTTAACAAATAAAATGTGACTGATTATTTCCTCCTTGTTTAACAATAAAATATGTCTGATTATTTGTACTTGGTTTAACAATAAAGATGTGACTGATTATTTCTTCGTGATTTAACCAAAAACAAAAAAAATGCAACTGATTTTTTTCTTCTTAGTTTAACAATGAACTGTATCTTGTTATTTCTTCTTTGTTTTACAATAACATGTAATTGATTATTTCTTCTTGGTTTAACAATAAAAAATGTGACTGTTTATTTCCTCATGGTCGTAAACTAGACATGTGACTGATTACATTTGTATTTCTTCTTGGTTTGATGATAAATATGCGACTGATTTATTTTTCTCTTGGTGTAATAATAAAAAATGTAACATATTTCTCTTTGGTTTAACAATAAAATGTGCATTACGAAAACACGCCTATATTCAAAGATATTGAAAAATTCACCACCAGACATGGACATTTTCAGATAAAAAATTCTGATGTTTTTCATATTTCTGCTCAAAACACAGATTGTAGGTATTCGTTAGAACCGCCTCGGCGAGGCGATTCTAACGAGTACCACAATCTCTGTTTTTTCGCAGAAATAAGAAAAATAATGTATACCCCTGTAAACCCCAGTTTTACTGTATAAAGGTGGGGTTTAAGGGGGTCTAAATTATATAGGCGTGTTTTCGTGATGGACTGAAAATTTCTTTCTGATTTAACAATAAAAATGTACCTGATTATTTCTTCCAGGTTAAACAATAAAAAAACTGATTAATTTATCTTAATTTTAAATTAACAACGTGTCTGATTATTTCTTCTGGGGTTAACATTAAAATGTCACTCATTATTTCTTCTTTGTTTAACAAAATATGTAACTGATTATTTATTCTTGGTTTAACTGATTGTTTCTTCTTGGTTTAACAATAAAAATGTAATTGTTTTTTCTTCATGGTTTAACAACTAAAATGTTACTGATTATTTTGTATGGTTATACAATAAAAATGTACGTTATCAAACAAGTAAATTGTGCTAGTAAAAAAAAGTATGTTGAGGCTCAGCGACTTTTTAATACTAGATAAACCAGGGCCCAGTTGTTCAAAGCTAACGACGTCGTTAGTTAACGATTCGTTAAAATTTACATCGAGTGATACGCAAATATGCTGATTTTTTTTTTTTTTTTTTTTTTTTTTTTTTTTTTGCTAAAAAATGTGAGTAGCTTTTGCAGTGCAAAAGCTACTCACATTTTTTCAGCAAAAAATATCAGAATATTGTGTATTGAATCCACTAAAACAGTTAATGAAATGACCCTTAACAAACTCGTTAAGCTAACGACGCTTTGAACAACTGGGCCCTGGTAATTTTGTGCCATAATCTACAACAGATGTGTTTTATAATTACTCGTTTACTTTTCTAACACCAGCCCTATTCTGAAAAGGGATTTACTCTAAAAGGAAAGAATTTGCTCTCAGGTGGAGCATTTTTTTCCTTTTATGCGCAAATCCCTTTTCAGTTTTGACAGAGTTGTCTTCCTTGAAAATCTAACTAGATGTATTCCCTTTATTAAGTCTATAGTATTTCGGAGATTCATTATCACAATTTATACAAATCTGTGTACGACAGACATCACTGGTACAGAATCAAAAACGAGTTTACAAAAACGGAATCTGCACAGACCTATTTAAACTTCTCCATTAGAGCACATTAATCTTGCTCTACAATGAGTTTGCAATAAAAACTCAATGACTCGAACACCGCTGGCTCGTTTACCTTGGTTTATTCGAACGCGTATTTGAGTCACTAGGAGATATTTCCGATAAGCACAAGAAAACAATCTTTTTTACGGATAGTTTTAGGAAATTGTATTATTTTTATCATGAATATGTGTGTTGTGTGTACTAATTAGAATCGCCTCGACAAGGTAATTGTAATGAGTGCACTCAACATTCTATAATCGAATATCGAAAAGACATTCCTTAATTATCCCAATTCGCCACTAGACATACATGAAGCAATATGATCAACCCTCAGTGGCTCAAAATACCCATATCAAGAACAAATTTCCATGGTCCGAAAGATGTTCGAGTCACTGAAGTTTGACTGTATTTAGGGTAACAACACATTACGAAAACATGCCTATTCAACCATACTGAAAAATTTACCACCAAAAAAACTGAAAATTTTCAGATAAAAATTCTGATATTTTTCATATTTCTGCTCAAAACATAGATTGTGGGTACACGTTAGAACCGCCTCGCCGAGGCGGTTCTAACGAGTACCTACAATCTATGTTTTGAGCAGAAATAAGAAAAATAATGTTACCCCTGTAAACCCTAGTTTTACTATTATAATTGGGGTTTAAGGGGTTCAAAATGATATAGGTGTGTTTTCGTGATGAGTATTATTTTGATATCTGTGAAGTTGAGTTGTTTGCTCAGGCATAAAGATACCATAGTGATTGTTGTGCCTCATATATGGAGTTCAACGTTTGTGAGCGTAAACTCTCACAGGAATAAAGAATTCATTACCAATGTAAAGAACTTATGCTAGCAAAAAGCTAGTATCATATTGTAAGTTGTCCAATGATAATCAATAAGGCCCCATCATTTTCAAAAAATTCCGTAATGAACTCAGAGGTCGGAAGGGACAATAAAATATAAACTAGACTACAGCGGAAAACGTATCACTTCAAAAAAGGCATTCGTACATAGACACGAATGGATTTTTAGTTCACTTTAATGGATGTTAAACATAACTTTAACAACAATGATCAAATTTCGTCAGTCTTGTCTCATTTTGTGTATATTTTTTGTGAAGCGCTGGGGCACCGCATTTCCTACGATTGTAATACGCGCCTAGTTAAGACTCAGATCAGACTGCGCAGTCCCCAGAGTCTGATCTGAGTCTTCACACGTCACTCTGTGAGTATCCAAGGATCCAAAAGGTATTCAGACGGACAGCTAACACCTGATCAGACTGCGTGCATGAACAGGCTGAATTTAGTTTTCACTGGGCGCACATGAAACGTAGGAAATACTGCGTCCAGGCTCAATTTATTATGACAAAGCAGACCGCAGCTGCAACAAAGAAGCTGAAATTCAGTCTTCATTGGACGCATATGTTATTTTGTGGGAAACGTTGCGCCCCAGCTCATTTATTATAATACAGACAACCCTCTTTATACCGACACTCGATACAATGATAAAATTCGTTATAATGACAATTTGACTTTCACGTAACCTTCGCTTTAGAGGTAACTGTTAATCACAAATTATGCAAGAATATTGTATGTAATACTTTAAAGAAACATATGTTTTGGATATTTGTTAGAATCGCCTCAGTGTGGCGATTCTAACAAATATCAAAAACATATGTTTATGAGGACATTGAACAAAACAAGACGTTTCTTACATACAAATCTGCTCAATAAGTATTATGTACAACAACAAGTTTATTTTGATGGCAACATTTTTGGGAACAAATGCTGCCGTTGCAACGAGGGTTCCTTGTAATTGGTTATTGGATTTGTACGGAAATATTTTTATGGGGACGAATCCAATAACATTTTCATTATATACTTGTGTTTTTATTTTCTTATTTCTTTCCACAATCTGAACTTCTGACCCCACCCACCACCCCATCCTCCCCTCCTCCTCCCCCACCCCCAAAAAAGCATGCGTTTTACTTTGTGCATCGTGTTTCAAAGTCCTGCCGTGCAAAATGTATAACAGACCTAGGCACGTGACTTTCTTGGCAACGAATGTAAATTAACTTGGCTGGCAACCTTTGTGACGGTCGAGTTCAATCCATATTTTTGAAATTTTAAAGAATTCTCAATAAATTTGAAAATTTTCTAACTTCGTTGTTGCTTTAATTGAAGTGAATAATGGGCTAGTGAGAATGTGCGTGAGAAAGGCACCCAGTAATGCATAATAAACCAACAATCGTGACCCGGCTTCGGCTGATATTGCGCACAACACTTCTGATATATTCCACGACAATGCTAAATTTCAATAAGGTAGAATATTAGTCACTTTCGGCAATGAATTGTAAATATGTACAACTTCAAAAGACATAAATAGAGGATATATAATGCAGTATAAACAAGAAAATTATGTTTGGTGGTACTGGATACAATCTCTTGTTCGTCTGTCATTACTGACAATGACCAATCCTAATCAACTGTGAAATGTGTTATTATTTGTGTGTTCTAAGATGGCTGATGAGACCAATCTTAGCTCTAAACTGCCTGTTGTAGATAGAACAAGAGAGGTCTGAGGAAGAAAGCTCTGTTGGTGATGCCTTAGCTCTGGCTTTCCGCTGTGCACGTTTCTGCTCGGCTTCGCTGATTCTTTTTGCTTCATATTCACCAGCCCCCCCCCCCCCACCCCCCCCCCACACACTTTTTATGAGGCCTCGCCACTTTGTACGATCTTGTGCAATCTGTTCCCATGACTCTGTTGGTATGTTGAAGTCTTTAAGGGAGGCTTTGAGGGTGTTCTTGTATCGCTTCTTCTGACCACCATGGGAGCGTCTGTACTGGATACAGTACAGTAGGAGGGTTAACTCTTTCACCGCATAGGCGATAATAATAGGCTTTTGAAAACAGCATAGATCCAGACGAGATGACTCAATGAGGCGTCTCATCCGGATCTATCCTGTTTGACATTCAGTCTTTCAACTTTATGTATAAACGTCTTTCCAAACGATTTCAGACGACAAAATGTTGTCTGAAATTTGGCGCCGAAAGAGTTAATGATAATTGAACACTTCCGTTTCCTGACTTGTTGATATGACTGAAAAAATTGCTGGATAGGTGGCAAACTGTGTAGGCTCTGATCAAACGCCACGTTCTGTCAGTTTTTATGCTTAGAGCAAGTATGGTGATGTTACTCTGTAACATGCCGGATAAAAATGTTTTGCATTGTATCGTATGGCCAACACACTAAATCCATAACTTAATACTTAGCACTCTGCGTAAAATTTTCAGCAGACGACATATTGAAATATTTTTCTTTTTTATCCCAGAAAACAGGTTTTGAAATTTATTGCAAATTCTCCCGATAATTTACATGAAATATCAAAATCTGTTTTCTGGGAAAAATAAGAAAAATATCACCATTATGTCGTCTTATGAATTAGCCCAGAGAGTGGTGAAGGTTATGGAGATTTCCGCCATTTAGTTTACAAAAAAGTCAACTGTTGTGACTTCCTGTTCGCAGGTCGACAGCATTCTTTCATGGAGATTGATCATGAAATAGTTTTACGGTCATTCTCTCCTTCCGCTGAAGCAAGAAGGGCAATTGTCAGTTTCGGGCAAAAGAATGTGCATAATACTGGTTAACCGCTTAGAGGACCTAGCCTGCCCAGTAAACGTGTGGTTAGGTAAACTGACCGCGCTCGACATGAACCCATTGGGTTGACTGGGCCGTAAAACCTCAACATAAACAAACCCTTTTCTGAAAAGTGCTCTACATAAAATACAGTCGACCCTCGTTTCACCGACACTCGTTAGAACGACAAAATTCAATATAATGACAATTTGAATGTCACGAAACCTTCGCTTGAGAGGTGACAGTTAATGAGAAGTTATGCAAAACCATTGCGTAAAATCTTCAAGCAACATATGTTTTAGATATTTATTAGAATCGCCTCAGAGAGAGGTGATTCTAACAAATATCCAAAACATATGTTCTACGAGGAAATAACAAGAAAACAATGTCTTTCTTACATATCATTCTGCCCATTAAAGGATTCTTTACAACAACAAATTTATTACGAGTAAAATAGCAACATTTTTGGGAACAAATGCTGTCGTTGTAACGAGGGTTCACTGTAAATGAATTTGTCCCCATGGGTGAGTAGTTTTATTTTCTGTTAAGGGAAGGACATTTTTAGAAGAGAGAATAAAATCAATCTGAATTTATTAGAAAACTGAACAGTCTTCTTTTTAATCCATTTAAGTCTGGAGACCCCAAAGAGGTTAATTGACATATAGAACGGACTCTGATCAGACGCTGCATTATGCATCTGATCAGAGTCCCCACTGTTTGAAAATAGTTTAGCCATTTTCCTCTAACAATATCTAAATAAATTAGCCTGACATACCTAAAATTGAAAGTGTAGTCTTTCAATATAAAGCGTAGGGTGTTTATTCAGTCTAAAATGCGTTAATATTTTGAATAAATTGTATCCAGTTACTAAATAAAGCACTATTTAATAATGCGGTTTAGCAACATTGGTCAAACAGACAACAGACGAATCGAGAAAAGAAGCCCAAGTTGTCGCACTGGCAGGTCGGTGGTGGTGGTGGTGTTGGTGGTGGCGGTGGTGTTTCTGGTGGTGGAGGTGTTGTTGGAAGGTCTGGGCAGAGTATGTCCTCTTCAACACAGTCTCCAAGATAACAGTACTGAAATAGAAAGAACACCATCTTTTGTAACAATGTCGCACAACAAAAAAAAAATAATGATGATAAAAAATATGAAGAAAACAGATGCTCTTTCAAGGAAGATATTTCTTTCGAAACCGTTCGGCTTCCCTTCTGAGGGTGGGTCTATTCTAAAAGGAAATAATTTGCTAATGTGGGAGCAAATGCATTCCTTTTAAATTCTACTCTTTTTTCAAAAATGCTTGGCGTCCAGTAAAGCAAATAGGAAGTCACAAAAGCTGTGTCCCTTGAGGAAATGAAGAAAAATTTGCCAAGTGTATCCGATCCCCTTAATGTATTTGTTTTTGTATATTTATTCCGTTACTTCTCTGCTATCAAGGAGATGCATGTTTTGTGTATGAGCACAATAGTAAACTTGACGGAAGTGTGTTGAATGCAATACGCTCTCTGGATTGTTGTGCAATATGATATTGTCGCGACTAGGATCACCCTGCAGATCTATACTTTTCCATTTGGTCAGCCACTTGACCGTTTGTTGGTATATTCTGTATTTTCCATTGATTTGAAAGCAGTGGAACAACTCGACTATGAGTGTGTTATTCCATTCCGAAGAAGCTTAATAATTCTCTGTGATATGTAAGGCTTAGCTCAAGATGATTGCATACTTCCCTGTTCACACGTGTTTGTCTGAAAGGAAAAACAAACAACACTGGCACAAAATGTGAATGAACTAAATGATATCGACAAACTATGCGTTTTGATGCGAACGGGATCAAAATTGGATAAAACAATTAAAATAATGTTGTAAAGGATTCAAGATTATATAAATGCAGTTTGTTTTATGGTCGCCGCCAGCTTGAAATATTCAATGATACTTTATGACATCATTCAGCCTTAATCAAGTATGCTCAACCTAAGTGAATAATATTTGCAACAATATTTTAACTCTGTGTAAATAGCTTCTTCACTAGACATATACTGAATATGTTGGAACACAGCACCGCCTTCTGTGAGTCAGATTTTGAAATGTTTAAATAGATTCTGAAAGGAATGACCCTTGAGAGCAATGAAGACATTCACAAAACCTAAACCAACTGAATTGTGAAGTTTTCTAGGCCAGACTAGTTACGGCTAATTAGGCCTCACCAGTGACCCTTATATAAATCTTCAAAACCCTCGGAATTGGCTCAATGATCATAAAGGACAAGCAAATATAAACTACGCTATTCTGAAGTACAGGGAGACGTTTTAACGCCGCCACATGGCACTTTCACTAGCTGCTGTGACGGTAAAATCATTTCTTCAAGGAATGTCCTGGGCCCAGTTGTTCAAAGCTAACGATGTCGTTACTTAATGATTCGTTAAAATTTACATCGCGTGATACGCAAATATTGTGAAATTTTTTGCTGACAAAATGTGAGTAGCTTTTGCAGTGCAAAAGCTACTCACATTTTTTCAGCAAAAAATATCAGAATATTGTGTATTGAATCCGCGAAAACAAGTAACGAAATGACCCTTAACGAGCTCGTTAAGCTAACGACGCTTTGAACAACTGGGCCCTGGAGTCCAATTAACACACTCACAAAACTTAAACTAAATAAAGAGTGAAGTTTTCTGGGCCAGACTTGCAAGTTTCGGCCAATTACGTCTCATCCGTGACCCTCATAAAAATTTTTAAAACTGTCGGAGCAGGGACCAGAGACCGAAAAAATCAACTACACTATATCGAAGTACGGGATGACGTTTAACGGCCGCCACACGGCTCTATCACCAGCTATATTGAAGATAAATAAATTCTTAAAAGAACGACCCTTTATAGCGATGAACATACTTGCAAAACTGACACCAGCTGCTGTGAAAAAGTTTTCTGGTTCAGACAAACTAGCTAATTATGCCTCATCATTGTACCTCATATAAATTTTAAAAAAATCCGGAATATGCTCAGTGATTACAAAGAACCAGAAAATAAAATATGCACTGTTGTAAAGTATGGGCAGACGTTTTACGGCCGACATCAGGTGTATGGCGGTAATTAAATTAAAAAGGAATGACCTTTGAGAGCAATGCACACAGTCATAGAACTGAAACCAGCCAATGTGTGAAGTTTACTAGGAATGACTAGCATTTTTTATTTGCATTTTTTTTTTTTTTTTTTTTGCCAATAAAACCCCATCCGTAAAATGGTGACACCATTGACTAAACGTTTGTTTTTTAACATCATTAAATTTCTATATTTCTGTCTAATTTTGATCAGATTTATACCAAAATGCATGGTTTAGCAAGATCTCTCTTTTCAGATGCATTCTTCGCAAACCTTGTTTCCCCTTAATCCTTTCACCTCCTAAGTGTCTGAAGTAGCCTCTTTCAGCTCTGAATTTGGAAATGTCCACTGTTGCAAGAAGGGATGTCAGTATAAAACTAACACAGAATGGCAAACTGTGTAGATCATGAGGAGACTCTCATCTGGGTCTACACTGTTTGTAAAGTTATTTTCTGGGTCTGCAGGACAGAAAAAGCTTATAATGGGCCTTTGGTGTTCGCATATGAGTTACGGTTCTTTCGCATGTTGCGAATATTCGACCGGTGTAATGAATTTTAATTGTGTTGGGGTTTAACGGCACTTCAACCCTCTAGGGTCATTTTCCGTCATCTCGCAAAGAAATGGAGGAAAGAGATAGAAGAGATAGTAGAGGAGAGGAAAGAGCGGGATAGGGAAGAAAGAGGATAATGAAAGAGAGCAAAGGAACAGAAGAAATAACAACATTCCCCTCTACCCTAACCTGCTGCAAGGACAGCAGGCCTTGCCCTCCTGTAGGTCAGTATCAGTTGGGAGCTCCGGTGACAAAAGATTCAGAACACATTAGCCTCACCCAACCACCCCCAACTGATGTAACGGAGTAAAGTGAACCATTACACTAGCAAAGGTAAGCATCAGCCGGTTCATTCATATAACCTGATTGTCTTAACCAAAACCAACGCATGTGCAAACAGTCACGAGCCGTCTCATCAGGATCTACAGTGTTTGTCATTGTGTTTTTGTTTTGTTTTTTTTTAGACTGAAACCCCTGTTAGAATCAGCAGACAAGTCCAAATTCAAAAATAGAAGACTCCACTTCAGGTATTCAGGAATGAATGGGTTAAAGTAAACAAATCAAATGATCTATCTAAAATAAAGAAAAAATATTTTATGTGTTTGTTTTTGCATTGTTATACTGTCACATCATTTCAAAGTACATGTAACTGAACAAGGTCAATGAACATGTCGAGGGTTGAGCGCAAGACTATTGTAACTCAAACATATTTTTGAAACCCTTGTTTAGGGGCAACTTGGACCCCTTTGTAAACAATGCAAATTTAGGTGCCATTGCTCATACGAGCAATGGCACCTAAATTTTCATTGTTTACAGAAAGAAATGTTGTAATCTTCATAACGCCTTCATGGTGAGGAGATTAGGTTTGGGGAAAACCAACCATCTGACTTACGCCAGTCTTGCGCTCAACCCTCGATGTGTGATGTTATCAGCTAACGTGATGCTACTCGAAAAGAGTCTGAGGTCAACATACCAAAATCGTATTTCGAAAAGCATAGAAAAAGGCAAAATTAGTAATTTTCAGATAAACAGTCATGGATCCAAAACAAATTCGGTGTAATCAGGCGTTCCTGGAAAGTAAGTAGTGCTTAGTAAACACGCTTCGCCTGTCATGTCTGTCAGCCTGAATAGAGATTTAGAAAAATATGGGAATTAATGTCCGGGGTTTAGAAAGATTCTTTATGGCTTGGGTGTGCCAAACATTAGATACAAATCTAGAAATAGCCACATTGTAGGAACTTACAAGGTCATAATGCCTCCTAAACTAAACAAAGTGACAACTAGTAAGATTACAACAGTAAACTTCCACTCTTGCCAGGAAACTAAGAAGAAATAAAAGTATAATAAAAATATTTATACTTTTCTTTATAAGCGGTACATTCATATTGCAAACCACATATCATTTTTGTGCAAGACCCTGAATGCATGTCCACAAAAACGGCAAAGTAGGTTATTGCTTGTTCAAGGCCTTCACTGTCCGATTATATATATCTATGACATTTTCATATGGAGCGGCTCACACACACACACACACACAAACAAACACACACACACACACACATACACACACACCCACCAACCCCCCCCCCCCCCACACACACACACACACATATATAGATATATTTAGAAATTTTGCATTTATTTTAGCATTTATAAATTTTCGTTTTGATTAAAGTTTATTTTATACCACGGCCCACAATCATTTTGGCCTGCTCAGTTAAGGGCCCATAAAGAGAATGCACGACCTAAATACATCTACAATTTTATGTCAATTGTTTACAATCGAGCCAAAATATACATACACTAAAATTTCTTAAGGTTGTTGTCGACGTGACTATCATTGACCAATGAAATTAAACCGCTCGTTTGTACAAATAGCTACAGTTTACAGATTTTTAACGCTGCCAGGCAACTGAGTCACATAGAGGCAGCGCCAGATAAATCTGGAGTTTGTACAAAATTCAGTTAACGATTATTTATAGCCGCGCTATTCTTGTCACTGTGACGTCAGAGTGCAGTATAAAGAGAATTTTATCTGTGAAGTTTGACTGGGACATTGGCAAACAGTGCAGACCCATATCACTCGCCACAGAACACGACGTCTGACCAGGGCCTGTACTGTTCGCTTAAATAACAGGAAGTTAAGGGTCAAATGAAACAATCTTAAGCCCCCTCCAGGACCATTTTCCAAGCCTTCACTCAGAGACAATCGACCCACCAGTGCTGTCAGTGCTTTAGTTGAACTTATTTTGGGCGTTTAAATTTTCTGTTTAAATATATAAGTAGTTATATAGAATTGTCACGTTTATTTAGACACTTTGTTGTTTACGTTTTCTTTGTCTTCGTTACCTTGGTTACTCTTGGTTACCTGAAAGATTTTTGAAAATCGAGTAAAAAAAACTAGTTTTCAACCGGACAACATTTTTCCCATTATGTTTATGTAAACTATCGGTTGCTGTGGAAACCAGTTTTAAATCAATCTGCTCCAAAACACGCAGTGACGACGGACGACCGCTCTTTGAATTTCGATTTCCAGCACTGCTAACAAATTTTAGTCTGGAGATCCCCAAAAATGTCACTGACAAATGGTTCAGACGCCGCATCAGGTTCTCCACTATTTGCAAATAGCATAGCCATTCTTCTCTAGAAATATTTAAATCACATACATGTAGCCTTACATACCTTAAATTCAAATTCGATTCTTCTTATATATAGAGTGGGGGTGTTTATTGATATTAAAATGGGTGAATTATTATAATTCAGTATAAATCAGATTTCAAATCATTAAAGTATCTTTCCTGGAGCGAATGTTACCGATAAGATGTTTGCTAGATGCATTTAACTGGAGAGTTAGTCCAATAGCACTGGGCGACAGATGAGAATCCCAGCTTTTTCGAAGTTTCTTGTAGTTCTTCCTTGTTTGAGCGTCGGTGGTTTCAGTGTTGCAAACTTCATTACTGCTTATGAAGAGTCTCAATAAAACCGAGACTCCCATTTTCTTATCGGTAGTGTGTTCTTTGTTTCCAAAGGCAATCTTTTTGACGTTTATCGTACTACACTGTAGCTGGTATTAGTGCCGTGTGGCGGTGGTAGAACGTCTCCCCGTACTTAACCATAGTGCAGATTATATTTTATTTCCTTTGGGATAACTGGGCCCATTCTGGAATCTTTGAAAATGGAGTTCTGCTTATTAACGCTAGAGGGCGTAAGCAGTGTTGAAAACTTCATTACTGCTTAGGAAGCGTCTCAGTAAAATCGAGACTCCCATTTTCTTATCTGTAGTGTGTCCTTTGTTTCCAAATGCAATCTTTTCGACGTTTATTCACATGCGGCGTTTGTTATATCATTATGTTTTCCTCATCTCTCCTTCTTTGGATGCCTAGAAAAAGTTGTGCTTCGTGATTGTGTTATTTTCTGGATATATTTGTTGTTGTTTTTTTCTTATACGAGCCAGTACATGAGAAAAGGGCACTTATCACATAGGCGACCAGCAAAGGCTCAGACGAGTCTGTGCATAAGCAGTCTCGTCAGAGCCTTTCTGATCGCAAACATGTAATAGAGACCTTGAGGAAGCTTCAGACAAAACAAAAAACTATCTGTGGCCCAAATAGGGGACTACTCATGCAAATTTGAAGAACCACAAACCGGCAAACTATAAGATACTTGTTTCGTTTGACGGTTCATATTTTTACAGACATCACAATCATATTCGGGTAATGTTTAGCAATTAAATTGTTTATCTGTAAATGATCAATGATAAAATATTATACCTGAAATTGTCTATCTGTAAAACGTTATTGACAAAAGATTAAAGCAACTTGTCTATCTGTATCAGATCATAGACAAAAGATTGTAACTAAAATGTTCTATCTGAAAATACCACTGATAAGAGATTATAACTGAAATTCTCTATCTGTAAAAGATCATTGATAAAAGATTATTAAGGAAATAGTCTATCTGCAAAAGATCATTGACAAGATATAATTTAAATAAGTGGTGTGCTAAAGGATTGCAATAGTCGTACCTTTAGATTTAAAGCTGTTCACTGCGTTCAACTCTTTATATGGTAAATTAAAATATCAGCAAATAATATTGGAAATATTTTTATTATTTCCTATAGATAATACGATTCGACATTCCATGTTAATCCTCCTAAGGGAATGGCAAATTCTATTTTCTGAGACAAATTAGAAGCCCAGTGGTCAATGCTTGCTCTCCCGAGTCCAAGAAGTCCACTCTGAGCAGTTGTCACTCAAAGGCAAGTAACTCCATAATGAGTTGCCTGGGGAGTTCGAACCTCAGCCGAGATATTTTGCTTGTCTTGTTTATCAGCAAATATTATATCCAAAAAAGAAGGATTTCACTTACTGTGGCAGTTTGGGTTCTCATTGCGTACCGTCATTAGAATGTGATCTTCACCTCGTGACGACACGGGTCTTGGACTACTCACCACAGGACTGGTTTATTACATCACAAAAGCATGCCTATATAATTTTGACCCCCTTAAACCCCACTTTTATTTAGTAAAACTGGGGTTTACAGGGGTGTTCATTATGTTTCTTATTTCTGTTCAAAAACATAGATTGTGGGTACTCGTTAGAACCGACTCGTCGAGGCGTTTCTAACGAGTACCCACAATCTATGTTCTTAGTAGCAATATGAAAAATATTATTGTTTTTTTATCTGAAAATTTTCATTTTTTGGTGGTAAAAATTTCCGTATATTCGAATAGGCTTGTTTTCGTAATGAGTAAACAAAGCATGTAGATGTTACTGAGATTATATGCCGCCGCCCCAACCCCCTCCCCCGCTGGTCCCGGTGTGTCATTCTCCCTGCCATCTACGAATGTGTGCCTCTTCCTAGTTAATAACATGATTTTCGATATGATCTGTCACTGTGCTTTTATTACAGCATGTTTTGGACGACTTTCGCCTTTTTCTAGTATAAACCGGAAGAACTTTTCTTTTGCATGTTCTGATGTTCACTAAGTCCCGTGCTTGATTTCCTTCCTGTTTAACCGAGACCAGGGAATATATCTCAACAACATTTACAGGCCTTTATTAATCACTAGGAGCCTATACTGGTTACCTGCAAGGTTCAAAAAGAGCCGATCATACGAGAAGACGCTATTCATGGGACAAGGTTAAATACCGGCTTTTTAGGCACCGAGGGCAAATCTCTCCAATGTGAATTACACGATAAGGCTGAATTTCAAACTCAGCCGAGATTCTAAGCCCATCCTGGTTATCAGCAGGTTTGACCAACTTACGGTTAAAAATGTAGTTATCAATCAAACATTTTAGCATTATAAGTCTATGGGCAATTCGTTCGATCCTCAAGGGGACTTATAATGAACTATCATTGGTGTGTGGGGTAAATAGAAAAATCAGCCGCAAGGATCACTGTCTGGCATCACGAGATTTGCCGAGTGGTGCAAGACTGTGATCCCGAGGGACGGATTTTTCTTTCTACCCTTCACATCAATATTAGATCTTTTTCCTGCAAAGCTTTCATTTCTGAACGTAGATTTTGTAATAATGCAGTCACTTTGATTGCTGACGCCCACGAAAACATGCCTATATACTTTTGACCCCCTTAAACTCCACTTTTATTAAGTTAAACTGGGGTTTACAGGGTTATACATTATTTTTCTTATTTCTGTTCAAAAACATAGATTATGGGTACTCGTTAGAACCGCCTCCGCAAGGCGATTCTAACGGGTACTCACAATCTATATTTTGAGCAGAAATAAGAAAATTATCAGAATTTTTATCAGATAATTTTCATTTTTTTGTGGTAAAATTTTCAGTATATTTGAAAAAAGCATGTTTTCGTAATGAATGACATTACTGTGGCGTTTAATGGCGTCATTACGTTCAGTGATGTAAACATGAACGCAGGTGTACGTGACGTCCATTACAACCAGTGCATATCAAACACGTGAGAATTCTCTATTTCTATCTTACCCTGTTTAGGCTAACCTTGGTAGGATAAGATTTTTTCTATCCCAGGGTTAAATCCAGGATATCCTTATCTGGTGTGTAAGAAACCATTTTATACATGTACAAACGAAACAACTTTCGGACTTCTTGTTTGCTTCCCTGCACATCGACTTACATTGAAGGGTAAAGTTTTATCTTTTAGAGTAAACCCCCTTTTCAGAAAAAAACTATTTTTACAGAGTAACCTCTCCTGAACGTGTATCCAGCCCCCTTCAGTTCACCTTTATTTTTATAATACATAAAGTATCATATTTGTATAAAAGCAAAATAATACTGGAAACTCTTAATTAATTAATTTATTTTTATCTCACAAACTTACGGCAAAGGGAAATTGTTTGTAATCCAGTTTAGCAACACTCGGCAAGAAGACAACAGACGAATCTTCTAAAAAATGACAAGTTGTCACATGGACAGGGTGGTGGTGGTGGTGGCGGTGTAGGTGGTGGTGGAGGAGTGGTTGGTGCAGGAGATGTGAGTGGTAACTGAGTAGTTGGTGCAGGTGTTGTAGGGGGTGGTGTAGTTGGACCGGGTGTTGTTGGGGGCGGTGTAGTTGGTGCGGGTGGTGTTACGGGAGCTGTGGTTGGTGCAGGTGTTGCTTGAGGCGGTGTAGTTGGTGCAGGTGTTGCTGGGGGTGTTGTTGGGGGCGGTGTAGTTGGTGCTGGTGTTACTGGGGGCGGTGTAGTTACTGGGAGTGTTGCTGGAGGTGGTGTGTTTGGCGCGGGTGTTTCTGGTGGAGTTGGTACACCTTGACAGAGAGTGTCTTCTTCAACACAATCTCCAAGATAGCAGTACTGAAAGAAAAAATATATTAAGATTTTTAAGATTTTCGCAGAAAACAAACGAAGCATTTTAACGTTACATGTAAGTACTCCAGTTTATAGTCTATGTGTGCGCAGTTTCGTTATTGTTCAGCTTACTTATTGACAGGACATTTTAGACTACCCTGGACCACGTCAAGCGAGATAGTCTTTTTGAATATAAGCGTTAACCAAATCACTTAAATAGTATCTTTCCTCGCAACGGCTCTATATAACACACCCTTTCAACCAAAAATATACACATTTATACTTTCTCGATTTTCCACAAAAAGACATAGGCTGGGGTACTCGTTAGAAGTTAGCACCGAAGACCAATTGCGTTTTGTTCTGGAGAATGTAAAATAAAAATCTAAAATGTCGCCTTTGAAAACAAAGAATGTAAATGTCTGAAGAGTTAAAATCATGGCATTTGCACTATAAAAAGGATCAAAATAAAAAAAACAAAACATTTGGGTCACTCAGTACATTAAAATTTAAAAGCCGTCCGAAAGAAAGATAGAAAAAAAGATTGAACTCTTTCACGTCTGCGTTTCTGAAATGGACTCTCCCGTCCCTTAATTTGGAAAGTGTACTGATGAAAAAAAGGAGTCTCATTAGGATCTACACTTTTTTACATGTGTTTCTGTTTTGGTCTGCATGGCTAAAAGACTGAACTAAAAGCACTAGTTTAGAACCTCTAAAATAATAACAAAAATAACCCGGTACTTATATATCACCATGTTTACTATAAACCAATGGGTGGGGCTGGGGTGGCTGGTAGGGGTTGGGAGATCATGGTGCTGCCAGTGATAGAGACTTGTTAACGATATGCCTACACTGACTACCTTGGGAACTTATTGTGCCATATCAAGGTATTAACCTTTCGTTGAAAAAATACGTTAGTGATTCAATTGCTCTGATCAGAATGCGTGTGGATAAATAAAATCTACAAAGTCTGCCCTACGGAACAAAGAACACACATTCAAAAAAAAAAAAAAAAAAAAACAAAGACTGGAGTCTCGGTTTCACTGATACTCTTTAAATGATAGCAATGTAAGCTGTAAGGCTTCGTACACCTCCTAGAACGGGCTTAAGCAGAACTAGGTTTTTCAAGATACCAGTATGGGCCCAATGTCCCCAAGGAAATAAAAATGCACTACGGCGAGGTACGTATATAAATGTTTAGACCACCACACGGCACTTAGCATTAGCTGCAGTAAACTATTGGTTTAACTGAGACTCAACATATGCCAAAATTGTAGCTGGCATACGCAACCCCTCTCCCGAACCCAGCAGTAACGGCTTAAGTAGAACGCAACTTTCAATGATACCACAATAGGTTCAATGATCACAACCAGAAAACATAAATGAGCCACCTGAAAGCCAAATCAACAAAAATTACATTAGCGCCCAGCGAAGACTCAGATCAACCTGGGTATCCGCCCAGACTGATCAGAGCCATTGCTGTGCGCCCAGTCGGTAGCTAAGGACCCAAGTTTTTTTGTTTGTTTTTTTTCATGCAGACAGCGACGACATTGATCAGACTGGGAGAATGACAGGTTGATCTGTGTTTTCGCAGGGCTCACATCGAGGGTTGAGCGCAAGACTATGGTAACTCAAACATACTTTTGATACCCTTGTTTAGGGGCAACTTGGACCCCTTTGTAAACAATGCAAATTTAGGTGCCATTGCTCATACGAGCAATGGCACCTAAATTTTCATTGTTTACAGAAAGAAATGTTGTAATCTTCATAACGCCTTCATGGTGAGGAGATTAGGTTTGGGGAAAAACAACCATCTGACTTACGCCAGTCTTGCGCTCAATCCTCGACATGTCATTATATTGTTACGTCATGAGATAGTTCCAACAAAGCCTAAAATACGGGTGAAGTACAAGGAGACGTTTTAACCTTTACCAATATCTGGGCAAATTCAGCAGACGACGATGACATTTACTTGTGTTTCCCACAAAACAGAATGTGACATTTCAAGCAAACACCATTCCAAGTTGTGTTTTATCTCTTACAAAGCTGTACACTGAATAAAGTCGCTTTTATGCTTTTACGACCGAATCTTGCTGTTTACAGTGCAAATACAATAGCTCATAGAACTTTAGATAAGCGGTTTATTCAAATAATAGTTATTTTTTCTTTTTTTTTTCTCTATAAAAATTTTGTTGTACTCGTGTGAAGCGCTGGGCAAGGCATTCTAATGAGTATCTTCAAGGTATCTTTTCGTGATAAAATAAGAAAAACTTTATATATTAGGCTTATCTATTGTTGTGGCTAAGCGAGTGTATTTTACATAATTTTATGTATGCTGTAAACCAACTGTCAGAGTTTTTTTTCATTGTGTTATTGCTATAGCACAACTTTATTACTAATTATGCTAACACGTCTATGTTTGTATATCTCTTTGCCATAGCTCCAATTTAGCCATAAGTATAGCTATTTTCCCTGATTTCTTCGCCAAACATTATACTGTAGGTACTCATCAGAAGCACCTTTTAGAGGCAATTCTTATGAGTTCCAATATTATACATTTTGTGCAGAAATATGAAAAAATATTCATATTTCTCAATAGTCCTGCTACTTGTGTATCTAGTTATGTAAGCCATGACATTATTACCATATTAAAGACGGTTATGGTTATTCAGCAAATTAAGACGGCAGAAAGAAGTTGCAAGAAGGCAAAGTCAAATTGACCAAGGTTGTGTTTAGAAGTGCAAGACACTCGTGAACGTTTATTATTTTTTAAGCCCGGTTTAAAAACTTAAAATTTTGAAAAGTCCTCCTAAAACCTAAGCAACCTGTTTTTACAATATATTATAGGAGAAATAGGTAGTAGACGACTGCTTATTAAACGTGGCTAATTCGAATTCGTTTTTGAGTCCCTAGAAAATTCTTGAGATCACAAAAGAAAACAACTGTTTAGAGATATATCAGGAGATTTTTTAGTTCTATCTTGAAAATGTATGATGCGTTTTATCATTAGAATCGCCAAGTTAAGACAATTTAAAATGGATACACATTAACTACCATTAATTTATTGAAAATCAACAGACATCCCTACACCTGGGTGTGGTATTTCGTAAACAATACAATGGCGTAAGGTGTTTTGTATACGATAAAATGGAGTATGGTGTTGCTTACAACATACACTATGGTGTTGCTTACATCATGCAATGGAGTACGGTAACTAAATCATGTTATTTATAACACGGCTTACGAGGCATGGTGTGTCTTGTAGGATACAATGAAACATTGGTATTTCTTACACGATATAATGCAGCATGATGTTTCTTATACGATGCAGTAGAACATGATGGTGTTTGTTTACTGTACAATTGATTATGTAGTGTTTCTTGTACGATACACTGGACAATGTTGTTTCTTATGCGGTAAAATGGATAGTGGCGTGTTTTAATCTTATACGATACAATAGATCATGGTGATGTTTTTGTTTCTTTTTTTTTTTTTTTTGAAATACAATTGATACAAATACAATCTTATTCGATACAACAGATCATGGTGTGGTGTTTATTCAAAAAGAGACAAAAGAGCATGGCGTTTCTTATATGATAAAATGAATCAGGGTGTTCCTTGTATAATGCAATGAAACATGGTGTATCTGATACAATACAATGGATCACGGTGCTTCTGATACAATGCAATATACCAAGGTGTGTTTATGCGAGACAATGCATCATGTTTTTTCTTATACGATACAATTATTCATGGTGTTAATAATACGATACAATGCATCATGGTATTTCATATACAACACAATTGATCATGGTGTTTTTATATGATACAGTAGAGCATGATGTTTCTTATACAACACAATAGACAATTGTATTTTATACGATACAATGGAATATGGTGTTTCTTATCGGTATAATGGTACCTGGTGTTTCTTACACGATACAATGGTACATGGTATTTTTACATAATACAATGGTACATGGTATTTATACACGATACAATGGTACATGGTATTTATACACAATACATTGGCGCGTGATGATTTTTACATGGTGCAATATATCATTGTTTTATCATCCAAAAGGTATCAAGGCTGAAGTGAGTAAGGTACCTAAAAGATCGAACAAAACTGTTGATATGAAGAGAAAGAATAATGGCATAAATAAGTAAAGACAGAAAGCGAGCAAGACTATTTTTTCTAGAATTGTTTCTTTTTGTGTTGTTGGAAAACCGAGTTCCGCTACAGCCGATGCTAGGAACGTATGCAGCCCTGAAAACTAATTTACTGACAAAAAAGAGACTCCAATTTCCTTTCTTTTATGCGTTCTGTGTTTGCAAAGGCAAATTTGCCGATTTTAGTTAACACGCGAAGCACGTTAATTACATGACTACTAAGACAAACAAAGTTACATACAAACAAACCAAAATCTATTAAGACCCCAAAATGCGGCGTCTGATCATGATTTACCCATCTGCCATTTTAGACACACAAATCGATTATTAACCCTCTCTGCCCGATAGACCAAAACCTATACCTGTGCAAATAGTGTAGATCCCGATATAACGGTTCGTAACGGGCCATCTCATCAGGAGGTACTCTGTCTGCAGTTCTGTTTTTGTTTTCGACTGAACTCCTGTTTGCATCAGTTGATATGTCCAACTTCAAGGATAGAAGGGATCACCTCAGAATTTCAGGAATGAAAGTGTTAAATGGACCTGGTCCCGTGTTAGAATATGTAAGGTAAGTAGTTACGTTAAATACGTTGCGTGGTTTCTAAACAGAGATACGGGCGGATAGACACAGTACATGTACTACGTTTCCAAAAATAAGAGGATGAAAAGTTATTTACATATGTTTTGCCATCGACCGCGTCTGCAGGCTTACATTCGGAACCATCGGCTAAAAATGGCAGACCATAGCAAAGCGTTCCAACCCCAGGGTAGCAATAGATAGTATAAGGCGTCCAACAACCTTCGGGCGACACAAAAGTCTGTAAAAACAATTGAAAGGCATCGTGAGAAAAATGCATGTTTGGACATGGTTCCAGGGATCACTCAGATCAAGCTGTTTAATGACGTGACGTAAGGCTCAAGTTGTTGACATCATTTGACGCAACTTTTTCTTCCTTATTCATCCACTATTTGCACTGTGGTGCTTGCGTTACTGGTCAGTACAAAATTTGGGGTATTGTATGTGTCCGAGCGAAGCCAATGTCTAAACGTGTTTCACACCCCTACGTTACGACTCACCTCAATGCTTTTGCATTTTCATTGACATTTTCTTTTGTCTTCACATCTGCTGCCATGTCTTCCTATTACCACATCTCGCACAGAGATTTTTTTTATCTGAAATTTTCCGTTTTTGGTTGTGAAATTTTCAATATATTTGAACAGGCGTGTTTTCATAATGACTGTTTGCGCTGACGCTAAAGAAAACTGTTAAATGTTTTTACATTTTGCGTAATCTCAAGCAAATATTTACATTTTACGTCGATGTGATAGTAGTATAGAAGTGGGGGTTGGATCACTTTTCCTGCCGAGGTTTCTATACCACGCGTACACCCTCCCAACTCCCTCGTTTTAACCCCCTCTGGAAGCCGCCATATTACTCGTAGACGCCCCCAACACGATCATTTTTAACCTCCTCTGGAAGCCACCAAACCACCCGCGAGGGCCACCATGTTGGCAAGCAAACAGCATCAACGTCGAGACAGCTCCGGCGACCGAGCGCCGACGGTTCTTTCATTTAGAAGAAAAGGCGACCAATGGCATACTACAAGGAAGAACATGCCTAAGGGATTCAACACATGCAATTGGCTGGCCGTGAGCTCGCTCAACGGAGCACTGCGGTAAAAGCTGTCTTTCTGACTTCTGTAAATTCCACCTGGTGAAACTCCGCAGAGGTACGCGCTCTCAGCCCTGTCGAGGCTGTGGTATAGGGGTTACAAACAAGCTGGGGCTCTGTTATCCAAGGGGGTATAGGAGAGAGTCGCGTCGTGCAAATAAAGTGATTCAAAAAGGGAGTTTGTGCGCCTGGCCGCCATCGATATTTTAATCTAACAGGCGCGCTAAATTGGATTTCCATTTAGAGAAAGGCGGTACAAAGGACACTTCCACAGCGATACACAGCACACACCCACCGGATTTCCATTTAGAGATAAGGTGGTACAAAGGACATTCCCACGGTGATATACCCGTCATATTTCTATTTAGAGAAAAAAAAGATATAAAGCACACACCCATCATGATGGACGACGCGATGGAACATCTCATTGGTCTGTATCTAGCGGGGGCTATTACACCGCAAACCTATTTGAACGCTCTCGAGTTCTCGCAGAAACACCGCTTACACCGGCCCCAACCCGCCTCCCGGCAGGCGAAGGGCTTCCCGCAGGCGAAGGGCTCAGCAGCAGGCACCCACCCCGGCTCCGCGCCAGCGACCCACCCCAGCACCGCTTACACCGGCCCCCACCCCGCCTCCCCGCAGGCGAAGGGCTTCCCGCAGGCGAAGGGCTCAGCAGCAGGCACCCACCCCGGCTCCGCGCCAGCGACCCACCCCCGCCCCGCGACAGCCACCCGCCCCGGCCACGCCAGCCACCCACCCCGGCTCCGCGCCAACAACCTGCTCCAGCCCCGCGCCAGCCGCCACCGCAACGCGAGCGGCCCACCGCGGCCGAGGAAAGACCCTCGTCCACTGACCAAGATGGCGCAATGGAACGTCTCATTGGTCTGTTTCTAGCGGGGGATATTACGCCTGAAACCTATGTGAACGGTATCAAAGCCCTCACAGAGACTCCACCTACGCCGGCCCCCATTCCGCCTCCCCGCAGGCGAAGGGCTCAGCAGGCTGAGGAAACACCCAGTGAACAGCCAGTCCTACCCCCCACCCCGCAGGCGAAGGACTCTCCCACCCAGCACGGGCGAGCACCCCGCAGGCGAAGGATTCTCCAAGTTCCACCCAGCACGGGCGAGCAGCCCCGCAGGCGAAGGACTCTCCCGAACCCGCAACATTTGGCTTTTCACCGGACTCGCTGGACCATTGGGACATACCTGCCAGGACGGGAGATGAATGTACCTCAAGGCCACCCCAACAGTGCTGACCCCAAAAAGAGGGCGCGCGACCGCTGATTCGGGCCAAGCTCGAGGAAGAGATTAAGGCTCTGAACGGGGTTAAGTTTCTGCTGGCTCTCAAGGTGCAGTTTCGAAAGGACAACCCGGACGGCAGCGAAGAATATGTAAGCTCGGTAATGCTTAGCCCTGCAAAATAGCTAGATCGATGGGGTCCTCAACCAAGCCTTCCCCGCGATCCAGGAAACGCTTGAGAAATGGACGCAGAGAGGGTCTGGCTGGGTGGTTGACCAGGTTGAAACCCTTCGGCTGGACATCGCTAGATATCAGCCCCTAAGCGGCAGCTCATACATCCCAAGACCGCCGGCGCTGCGGGCCAAGAAGGCAATTGTTAATGTAAAAAACAAGGATAATCACTGCTTCTGGTGGGCACTCAGATCAATCCTATTCCCAGCCCGTGACCACGTTGACAGACCGTCAAAGTACTCTACTGATTATGGGCTGAACCCAGAAGGGATAGATTCTCCTACACCAATATCTCAGATTCCAAAAGTTGAGCGGCAAAACGGCTTGGCCATCAACGTCTTTGGGTGGGATAAGGGGGCGGTGGTTGTTTACCACATCAGCAAGCAGCCAGAAGACATGCCAAGACGCAACCTACTACTGATCGAAAAGGCCGGCGAATTCCACTACACCGGGATCAAAGACCTCAACCGTCTTCTCTACGACAGTAGCAAGCACAAGGAGCGCAAGCACTTCTGTGGGCGTTGCCTTCATGGCTACAGAAGGGAAGATCAGATGGAAGCCCACAAGCCAGAGTGCCGCGGGACTGGCCAGACGGCCGTGCGGGTGGATATGCCGAAAGAAGGTGAAAACAAGCTGGCCTTCCAGAACTACCACAAGCAGCTGCCGGGCCCCCTACATCATATACGCCGACTTTGAGGCTCTCACCGCCAAGGTCGAGGGGCCCGAGCCCGATCCCGCAAAGAGCAACACTCAGAGGACGCAGCACCACGAGGCCTGTAGTTACAGCTACATCGTTGTTCGGAGTGATGGCCGTACAGTGCCGCCGGTCGAATATCGCGGCTCCAATGCGGCGGGGCACTTCTTGGAATCACTTCAGGAAGAAGAGCGCAAAATCAAGGCCATGCTAGCTGATCCTAAGGCCATGATGATGACGCGGGGTAGGGGTGGGGGGACTGGCGTGCCTTCCGCACCGCTGAGATGTGCCACGTATGTGACAAACCTCTCGAGGGAGCCGCCGTGCCTGACCACTGCCACATAACAGGTAAATATCGAGGGGCGGCCCATACTGCCTGCAACCTCAAGCTACGGCTATCCCCCAAAACCACCACTATACCTGTTGTCTTCCACAATTTGCGCGGCTATGACTCCCACTTGCTGATGCAGGCCATCTCGAAGGTGGAGGGCAGGGTCCACTGCATCCCAAACAACACCGAGAAGTATATCTCCTTCTCCGTCGGACAACTGCGCTTCATTAATAGCGTCCAATTCCTGCTGGCCTCGCTTGACAGGCTGGTGGCGGCGAACCCGCCAGAGGCTTTCCGGATAACAGCCCAAAACGAGCCCGACAGAGAAAGACGAGAGCTCTTGTTGCGCAAGGGCGTGTACCCTACGAGTACATGGACAACTGGGAGACTTCACCGAGCCAAAGCTCCCCCAAAAGGAGGCCTTCTACAGCAAACTCTGACGCGCACACCAGCGACGAGGCCTACACCCACGCGCAAAAGGTCTGGAAAGCCTTTGGGTGCAAGACCCTGGGCGAATACAGCGACCTTTACTGCCAGACAGACGTGTTGCTTCTGGCAGATGTCTTCGAGATGTTCCAAAAGACGTACCTCCACCAGTACGGCCTGGACCCAGCCCACTACTTTACCAGCCCTGGCCTTTCGTGGGACGCCTTGCTCAAAAAGACTGGCGTTGAGCTAGAGCTGCTCACAGACTATAACCAGCATCTGTTTATCGAGAAGGGGCTTCGAGGAGGTATCTTCAATGGCCTCGAAGCGCTACGCCAAAGCCAACAATCCTCTTGTCGATGGTTACGACCCGGAGAAACCCAGAACCCACATCCCACACTATGATGCGAACAATCTCTACGGCTGGGCCATGAGCTAGTATCTCCCCGCCAGCGGCTTTCGCTGGGTGGACGACTGCCAACAACTCGCAAAAACCATTGCAGAGCATCCAGCCGACAGCCGCGAGGGTTACATACCTGAGGTTGACCTGGAGTATCCAGAGGACCTACACGACGCCCACAATGCATTTCCGCTGGCTCCCGAGCGCATGGTGGTCCAGAAGGAGTACCAGCACAGCCTCATCGGTGTTGCGCCAACAGAGGTTGAAAAGCTGGTCCCCAACCTCCGCAACAAGAGCCACAACGTGCTCCACTATTGGAATCTGCAGCTGTACCTGTCTCTGGGCCTGCGCCTGACTGCGGTCCATCGTGCCCTCCGATTCGACCAGAGCCCCTGGATGGAGCCGAATGAACACTGAGCTCCGGAAGAAAGCCACCAGCGACGGACCTCTACAAGCTGATGAACAACTCGGTCTTCGGGAAGACCATGGAGAACTTGCGAAATTGGGTTGATGTTAAGCTGGTGCGATCAAAATAGGAAAACAAGCTCATGCGCCTCATCGCCAGCCCGGCGTTTGCTCGGGCCAATCTTCGATGGTGACTTGGCGACTATCCAGGTCCGCAAGAGCCGTCTGGAGCTCAATCGCCCAGTGTATGTAGGGATGAGCGTTCTGGATATCTCGAAAACCGGATGTACGACTTCTATTACAACGAGCTCCGAAAACAGTACGGGGACCGGTGTCAGCTCCTCTACACCGACACCGACAGTCTCCTCCTCGAGATCCAAACGGTGGACGTCTACGAAGACATGGCCAAACATCCAGAGCTCTACGACACCTCGGATTACCCGCCGTATCACCCACTGTACAGCACCGCCAACAAAAGGTACTGGGAAAAATGAAGGATGAGAGTGCAGGGCGCCCCATTGCAGAATACGTTGGCCTGCGCCCTAAGATGTAATCTATCCTTGAGGCCGGCGGCAAAAACATCAAGAAAGCAAAGGGCGTGAAAAAGAATGTTGTGAAGAAGCGCATCAGGCATGAGCAGTATAAGGAGGCCCTCTTCGATAAGCGAGCCTTCCGCCACAGTATGGATGTCCTGCGCTCTGACCGCCATCGCATCTACGGGCAACGCCTGAACAAAGTCTCGCTCTTACCCTTCGACTCCAAGCGCTGGATCGCAGAAAACGGAGAAGATACACTGGCCTATGGTCATCGAAGCGCCCTGCCGGCATAACCTGTAGGAAGCTACCGGAGGATGTCCATTCGTTGAACCTGCCTGGACAGGGTCTCGCTCTCGCCCTCGACCCCAGGCGCTGGATTGCAAAATAATGGAAAAGATACACTGGTCGTCGAAGCGCCCTGCCGGCATGACCTATAGGAAGCCGCCGGAGGATATCCATTCGTCGGACCGGTCTAAATTGGGAATAGGTTGAAGACCGTCGGGCCATACTTAGCATCCCAGGCCCCTATACGTGACATCCCAGGCCCACTGCTTGACATCCCCGGCCCTCTTACTTAGCGTCTGTATAGCAAAGCAAAGCACCTTCCCGGGTCTCCACCCTTTTCAGGATTTCTCAGGCCCCCCCAAGATGCCGATCTCCTACGTAGCGTCTGTATAGCAAAGCTATGTTCCTTCCCGGGTCTCCACCATTTTTCGAGGATTTCTCGGGCCCTCAAGATGCTTGCCAGATTCCTATCTAGACATAGGGATGACGGGTATACAGCCATGATTCCCAAGCGAGAGTTAACCCAGGAACAGATTGAAGAGATCCAGGCCCTTCGGGGGCGACTGACAGCGGACGAGGTAAAGAAGCGCTTTTGCATTGGGTCCTCGAGGCTCTACAAGATATGGCGCGATGCACAGAAAGCCCTGCCCGATCGCGTTACCGCAGACCTCCCTCCGCCGGCGCGCCGCGGCGACGCCCCTCGGAGAAACCTTGGGGCTAAAATGGAGCAATCCAGGAGACTACTAATGGAGGTAATGGCCCAATTGGTGCGCATGGAGGAGTAACGTAGCGAGCTGGAGGAGGAGCGCGTGAAGAGCGTGAAGAGGTGCGTGAAGAGCGTGAAGAGGTACGCGAAGAGAAAACTCTGATGAGCGTCCGGAAAATCGGGCAAACGATGGAGACGGCTGTCCATTGGTACACCGTCGTCCTTCCCATCGCGGCTATACTCGCTTGGACCTGCAAGAACCGCGCCGTACAGAAACAGCCTGCCGCGCAGGAACAGGTTGCCGCGCCACAGGCTACGCGGTTCCAAGGGGACCCCTTCTACACACCGCGTGCGGTGTGGTTCGGGAGGGACCCCTTCTACATGGAGTAGGGCATTTGGACACAGACAGTTTTTGCAGAACAGACATGGAAATAGGCCGCAGAGGAGGCGGTCCGCCGCGATTCCCGTACGAGTTGTTCTGGGAGCATCAAAAGGCATACGACGGCGGGCCCGAGAAGCGTGTTTGGGAGTCGTTCTTCGATCTCCGGCGCGCGGCAGCCCGAGAGAGTAGTGCAACCATACTGGGGCATATTAACGCAGAAACGGCTAAAAATTGGTTGGGGTGGGACCTCGGGCCGCTCTACGTCGTGGGTTATCGCGGGAGTACGGTGTTATGCGTCCACGGAGGGTTTGTGGTGATTCGGTACCCTCCTCTTTTAGAGAATGAGCGAGAAACAGATTCAGCGAGCAGCTATGGTAACCGCCGACAATGAGTTTCTCCTCAGGCGGCCCGCCGAGCCGTTTACTCCTCCGGTAATGCTTACGCGCACCATCGCGACCTTAGTTGGCAACATTCTCACGAAGAACTCACGGGAATCCTGGGTCCGATGGTCGCCGCCGGGAGATGGGGGTTAGAGCCCTGAACAGAAACTACGGGCACTAGTGCCAGCCCGGGAATGAGAGGTTCCTGAAGCACCCAAAGCCACTGCCTGTGCTTCGGGGTGGGGGGGGGGGAAGGAAGCGCCAGGGCGAGTGTCATGCTTCAACTCAGCTCTCGAGGTGACAATCATTCCCGGCCCCGACGACAACCCTCCCCCCTCCGTCGTAGCCGTCCTCAGGAAGAATCCCGGAAAGTATTACGCCATAACGGGATATACACAGGTACCGTGTTGTATCTCCCCCGATCTGTCCGACGGTTCCTTTGCCGCGGCTATCTGGGCCCGCTTTCTGACAGAGGCGGGCGTTGGTACCAACCCCGTGATCCCGGTCACAATTCTCGGAGAATGGCCGATTATGGTGAACTATAAGGCCCACCTAGTCCGCCGGAGCGAACGCACTGTCCTCAGTCTGTCCCGCGTCGTCGAATACCTGAAATCCGTCAAAGAATCGGGCGAGGGGCTTCCGTTTCCAATCAGCGAGATTAAGAGCCCCCAGGATAGCATGAGCATGTCGTTCAAGTTTGTCTGTCCCGGCGGAAAAAAGGTTCGGGTCAACGTTTACTATCGGGGAAAGGTAAACATCCTCGGGGCCCACGATGTTGAAAGCCCACTGGTAATCTGCGACTACCTTTCGACCTTCTTCCACGCCCGATGGAGCGATTTCGTAGTCCTCCAGCCCCTCCTGGACACGGCTAAGTGAAGCACGGTTCTTGTCTTTTTACGTTTAACAGGGTTCACTATTGGTGGTCAAATTAGCTGTCTTCAGAGCCCGGCTGGTGAGGGTTTGATGGCCCAAAGGTATAAGATGGTGTATTCAGGGCGAGCCACGAAATTGTGAACAAAGTCTCGGTTGAAGCCCTTCTCGTGGCGCAGGATGTTGGTCAGCAACGCTCGCGCAACTGTGTTTGCCTGGCCGTGGGACCAGCTATCTTCGGGTGAACGGGTGCTCGGTGTCGTAGAGCTCTGGCGGTGTATATGGATGATGAGGTGGATGATGTTGTTCACGAACTGTTCGTAGATCGCAAAGCGTGGCTTCAATTTTCGAAAGAGAGCTAGAAAGTCGTTCCTGTCGGTCTTCGTGAGGTACGCCTTGAGGGCGTAGTACTCCAGTCGCGACGACTCGTCAATATCCTCGCGGATCTGCCGGGAGGGGCGTTGATACACGAGCTGGCGGACCCGGCAAAGGAGGAGGATTCGCATAGGACGTCAGAATAGAGCCCCGTCTCCGTCAGGCAACGAGAGCGAAGGATGAAGCCGTAGTTCAAGGGGCAGACGCGAACCCCCGCGGAACGGGCGAGCGGTGAGACCGCCTGCATTTCGCCAGTAATGATGGCCTTCGAATCCTTTAGTGCTGTACGGGTGATGACGTTGGTCTACCATTCGAAGGCCGGTTCTGTCGGGCCTGCGGCCAGTGGCTTTGACCAGCAGACGAAGGATGTCCTCGCGGCTGTAGAGAACCTGGTGGGGGACGGCCGGAAGGCCAAAGGAGGTTCCATACTGCGGTATTCCGGTGTTGAAGTCGGCGGTTTGGATATTCCAGACGCCCGGAGGATCGGCGTCTGCAGGGTGAAAGTTGGAGTGACGGAAGCCGAAGGTATAACAACGTCCGCGGTCGAGGTGCTCAAAGTCAAGACGGGTGTCTCCCTCGCAAAGGAAGTTATATCTGAGCTTAAGGCCGGCCGCCGCCGGGAAGCCAGGACAGCCTGCTAAGAGTTCGTGAACAATCTCGGCGTAAGTCTTGTCTCCCGCCCACTTCAGGCGGGAGATGTCTTAGCCGTTGCCTGTGGCGAGGCACCAGATCGGGCCCTTCGCGGATGGTACCAGCAATACAGCGAGACGACCGTTCCGTCGTTGACCTGAACGATGTCGTAGTGACCGGTCCGGATCTCCCCGTTTGGATCCGGAGCGCTAAGGACGCGATAGATTTCCTTCACCGGCGGGTGTGGGGCGAAGGCTCGCGGAGAAACTACGAGGTGGGTCCATGTGCGGGCATCAATCACGGCCCCGTTGCACTCGGCGCAGAGAGGCACGTCGATGCGGAGGTTCCGGCGGTCGCAGGAGAGGATGATGCGGCCTACAAACGAGTCGCACTCTGTCTGGTGGCCTTCGAATTTAACGCGCATGCGCCCGCGCTCGATAACGATCGGGAATTGCCGCGTCTTCTCGCGCCTGTTTCTTGCCAGCCATCTTAAAGCCACCCTCGGCGTCCCTCGACGGGACGGCCGGATGGTCGGGCCTGTGTTCGCTCAGCGGCTCGATGCCGAGCTGGGCATCTGCTGTTTGATGCTCGTCGTGACACATCCGGATGCCAAGGCCGCTCGTAAAAGAGTAGAGCCACTCGACCAGAGAGGTTTAGGTCTCACCGGTTGTGGCGCGCTCGCGAAGCTCGGTCACAAGAGAAATTAGGGTGTACTGAAAGACGGGGAGCCGAGATCAGGCGTTCCTACGAGGCGCGATCTTCTTCATGCTGGCTTAGACAGTAAACAAACTATGTCGCAGGCGGTGGTATGTCGGCGTTTAGTGCATCTCTAATATACCCTCGGCTGGCCCTAACCAAAAATACGCTGTTTTTGCCGGGTAGCCGAAATCTTGGTAGCTCTAACCACTAGGAGCTCTTAAGCCATCAATGTCGGCTACTATTTTGTCGCCAAAATGGTAGCCGAAAATTAGGTAAGCCTTACCAAAAATGCGCTATAGTAAATGAAAGAACCGTCGGCGCTCAGTCGCCGGAGCTGTCTCGACGTAGATGCCGTTTGCTATCAACATGATGGCCCTCGCGGGCGGTTTGGTGGCTTCCAGAGGGGGGTAAAAATGATAGTGTTGGGGGCGTCTACGAGTAATATGGCGGCTTCCAGAGGGGGATAAAAACGAGGGTGTTGGGAGGGTCTACGGATGGTATAGAGGCTTCCATTGGAAAAGTGGTCCAAAAATCCCCCACTTCTGTGGTCTATATGCACGCAAAATGCTCAAATGTATCAAAAATCTATTTCTGTAAGGGATTGTATGATGTCTGTCCATCTGGGAAATGCATTGTTGTTGTTACTGTCCTCTGTCTATCAAATAGCAAATCTATGTAATGTAAATTACGAAGAACATCACCTCATGACAGAAAAATAAAGGATTCGACGATGGCTGATGTCCGTATACATTATTTGTCACAGACCAAGAGTAGCAAATCTTACATAAAAGTAATTCTACTTTGACAAGAAAGATACAGCCGATGTTTCGAATATAGACTGACTGGAAATTGCCTTGTATAAAAGCATAGAATAGCTTAAATGCAATATATATTAGATGCAAAGATATAACGTAACGTTGTCACAGTACCCTGATGTGTGAGTATGAAATGCATTTGTTCTGGTGACATTTAAACAAAAAAAACGACAAGTGAAGTTTTACTTCCATTATATATATATATATATATATATATATATATATATATATTATATATATATATTATATATATATATATATATATATATATATATATATATATATATATATATATATATATAACCTGACATGTAATGCTTGTGGAAACATTATGTTTATTGCACTTGAACTTCTAATGTTCCTAACTAATTGTGGTGATTGGCAGGACTGTCGGCCCGGTTAGCTCAGTTGGTAGAGACCTGACTTGCAAGCAGGGGGTCGCGGGTCCGAGTCCTACATCGGGCACACTTTTTCCTCCTTAGTTTACTTTAATGGCGACGAGGTAAACTGGTGAGTGCGGGGAAAGGCTAGAAACTGATAGTATGTTCAGTTGATGCCTTGCACTAAAAAGTTAAAAGGGGGAGGAGTGTGGTGATTGGCAGGAATGTCGGCCCGGTGAGCTCAGTGTAGAGCACCTGACTTGCAAGCAGGGGGTCGCGGGTTCGAGTCCTACATCGGGCACACTTTTTCCTCCTTAGTTTACTTTATAATTTTCTCATTCAAGATCAGTTTGACGAAAGAAATTTTGAGCGATACATAACAAACAATTCACTTTGTACATACGTTAACGAAACGTTAAAAATATCTTCACGGCCCATATACACTAATACGTAAGCTTAAACGACGAATGTCCAAGAAATGTTTGTTACCAATTTGATCAAATTGTTTAAAATAGTAGAATATGAAGTTTGCCAAACATGAACTAATCAACGTCAATCATAGCAGCCATATAAGCCGCACAGGTAAACCGTTTTTAGCGTGAACCAATTCTTGCACACCTTCAGATAAATGGCATGGAGAAAAGTACGTATTGCATTTATACTCAGGGCAAACTATTATTAGTATTACAGCCAGTGCATGACAGAACCTACAATAAGACTTGTGCGACCAGCAAAAATACGCGCAGGCCGATCACGCAGTACAAACCAGTCTTCGTTGACTACATGTGTCCTCCTACCTTCGGGCTATCCAAAGAGGGGTGAACGAGAAGCCTTGCTGGACTGGGTAGATGTACAAGCTGATTTGTGTCTTAGCTGGTCACACAGGTCTTATTTTATGTTACCTAGTGCGCTGACTCGATGTTATTTGTCATGCACATGCATGGGCTAGTTTTAGTGCATGCATAAAGGATAATCTGTTTTTTTTTTTGTTTTTTTTTTTGTTTTTTTTTGTGGTGGTGGGGGCGGGGGCGGGGTGGCGGTTTAGCCTGAGCATTGTTTAACATCATAAGAGATAAGTACTATTGTTATTGTTGAGCAGATCTACAATAAAACCTTAACGGCTTGAACATCTTTGGGATCATGGAATTTATTTGAGAAATGGGTATTTCGAGTCATTGAGGGTTAATTATGGCGCCATATTAGGAAGCAAATGGTGATAAATAAGGGAATGCATTTTGACCTTCTACAAAATAATGGTATGATGTGTGTACTTATTAAAATAATGGAAACTGAGGTCAAGGTCACCCAAATCTAACACTTTTTCCCCAGTCGAAATGAAGTACATGCGCTAGTTTGGTCGAATTCTATCTATTGATTCATGAGATGGTCCCCAGAAAGCTCATTTATAGAGTCTTTCCAATGTAGTGACCTTGACAATGATGTCAAGGTCACCAAAATTTAATCACTTCTTTACTTTGCCCTAATAATGCGCCTATGTTAGTTTTGTAAAATTCCTACTGTTGGTTCAAGATATAGTGTGCACTCAAAACAACCGTTGTGACCTTGAAATTGATGTCAAGGCCACTAAAATCTAATTACGTCTTTCCCTTTTCCCAATAAAGTACATGTGTTAGTTTTGTCGAACCCGTTGTGACCTTGAAATTGATGTCAAGGCCACTAAAATCTAATTATGTCTTTCCCTTTTCCCAATAAAGTACATGTGTTAGTTTTGTCGAACTCCTTTTATAAATTCATGAGATAGAGTGCATAGATGGCTCATTTTGGGGTTTAGAATATACAGACATTAATAATTAGATCAACAAAATCTAATCACGTCTTTGCCGTATCCTAATGATGCATCTGTGCTAGTTTGGTCAAATTCCAGCCATTGGTTAAAGAGATAGTCCCACAAGCCTACAAGCTTTTTACTGCATTTTGAAATATAACATAGGTCAATAACTGTAACAGAATAGGCCCATAACCCTTACTTTGTCTTATGTAGATGCACCGTATTGATACCAATTTGTCAGCAGAAATTGTCGAATATCCATCGCTGTACTTTCAAGATATTAGGAAAAAACCTAAGTGTCACGGATGGATGGACAACGTAAGAACAGAAAATCTCATCACAAAGTTTTTGGGGGTATAATAAACAATCTAACTAAACACAGGCCTAAATTTACACCTGACTGACCGACCAAAGATGTTAAGTACATACTGAACTATCGAACTGTATGAGGAAACCTAAATATGCACAGACTGAGTTTCAAACTAGGGTCCCAACATTTGATCAAATTCTAATTCTATAAAATATTAGAATTGTTTCCATTTGAGATTTTCTATACAAGTTCAACAATACAAGCTGTCAGCTCAACTGGACAATTTTCAACTCCCATTTCCAACTTAAATTTCTGACTGATCATCCCACAAAACCATATCTCGCCACTAGTACTGACTCACAAGCGTCAACTCAGCAAAGAAGCCACTGGTGGCTGAAACACGGTCATCCTCTGTCTTCTCTTTCTACAGTTTCCTACGCTTATAGTACAGCACTACCTCTAATAGTTTCTTCTGATGTGATAATTGGTACAGGATGCACAATATTTGCAAATACTTTGAATTCGTGAGTGTACATATTCAGAAATAATAGCAAAAATAAATGCCTTGTAAAGTAGTTAAAGGAACTTCCTGTATGTTGATTTAGGTAAAAAAAATCAAGAGAGTAAAAGTTATCTTTCTTGCATGCTACACACCTTGACCTGATATATGTCCCTACCAAAAAATATCAAGTAATCTCAAACAGCATGGAGTTATGGCCTGCTCAAGATTTCGGCATCAGGGGAGATAAGTACATGATGGATAAAGTGAGAGTACTCTTGAACACGACATGCCTACTGGACCTTATCTATGCCTCTACCAAATATTATCAAAATATTTCAAAAAAGGTAAGAGAAAAGTCCAGGGAGTGCCACAATCACAAACCGCAGCCCTTCCCAGACCCAAGAGGAAGAGGAAACTTAAACAAGCACAAACCGAACAAACGTACAAAAAGCACTAAGATTAGCTCTCTCTTCCCCAAGCGAGGTAATCGCAATACTAAAAGGACTGAAAAACACAAGAACAAAATGACACACGGAAAGACATATAACAAATCGCCTCGTAGAATAAACCACAAAGCAACAAAGAGTAAGACTAACACCGGGACCACCGCCTTAGAACGGTCGATAGAGCAAACCACCGGGGCGTTTAAAGCACTTTTACAGCTAGCCAACTTCACCCTGGGTCCCGATGCCACTCTAAATCGCAGAAAGCAAAATGGGCAACTGTTGAAGGTGACCAAAATGCTTGCATCACAACACAACTAGCAAAATAGAAAGCAAAGTGGGTTGCTATTGAAGACGGTGACCATAATGCTAGCATCACAAGAACTTGGCTTAGAAATTCATTCAGGGGAGGTATCTAGAAAACTACCATAGCAGAGGATATCTCTTGCATGTGACACACCTACTAGTCGTTTACCAATGCCGCTACCAAATGTTATCAAAATATGTCTAAGGGTATCAAAGCTATGGAGCGCACAAGAATTTACTTCAGGGAAGATAACTATATAACGAAAAAGAAAGTGAAAGTTTCTCTCTTGCGCGTGACACGCCTACTGGTTCTCCTCTTCATCTCTACCAAATATTATCATATAATCTCAAACAGTTTGGGAGTTATGGCTTGCACAAGATTTCGGCTTCATGGGATATAATTTCATAACGAAGAAAGTCTAAGGATTTCAAAGTTATGGAGCGCACAAGATTTTGGCTTCAGGGGAGATAACTACATAATGAAAAATGTGAGAGAGGTCTCTCCTGCACATGACACGCCTACTGGTCATCCTCTTTGTTTCTTCCAAATATTATAGAAATATTCTAAGGGTATCAAAGTTATGGAGTGCACAAGGCTTCGTCTAAAAGACTTCTGTTTCAGGGTAGACAACTACATAACGAAAAAAGTGAGTGTTGCCGCTTTTCATCCTTACCAAATATTATCGTGTTACCTCCAACAGTATGGGAGTTATTGCCTGCACAAAATTTCGGCTTTAGGGAAGATAACTACTTAACGAGGAGAGTTGTCTCTCTTACACCCAACACGTCTACTGCTCTTCATTCCTACCAAATATTACTATAATATGTCTAAGGGTATCAAAGTTATGGAGTGCACGAGGATGACTCTACAATTTCTGTTTCAGGGATTATGACTACATAACAAATATAGTAAGAGTTGTATCTCTTGCAAGCTACAAGTCTACTAGTCCTCCTCTTCATCCCTACCAAATATTATCAAATTATCTCAAACAATTTGGGAATTGTGGCCTGCATAATACTTCGGCTTTAGGGGAGATAACTACATAATGAAGAAGTGAGTGTTCTCTCTCTTCCTCTACAGTCCTACCAACTATTACCAAAGTATGTTTAAGGGTATCAAAGTTATTGAGCGCATAAGCATGCGTCTACGGACGGACGTCATGCTGATCGTTATATCCCCGAACCTATCGGTCGGGGGATAATAATGGCACAGCCTGCTTTATAGCTTTGATCTGATTGAGATTTGCTGCATTCTGGACAGTCATCAACTGAATGATTGCTTGTTTCTGTCATAATATATTACCAAATGTCTTGACAACATGGACAGCTTTGCTTTCTATTACCCATTCAGTTATTTATAAAATATTAGCTTACCCACATGAATAATAGACTCGTACGCTACTTTACGCCTTTTAATATGTTTTCTTAAGTGCCAAATCGTAAAACTGAATCTAAGATCAAACGTTAGGTCTGAAAATCATCAATTTAGCCTGCCAACTATATATAAACACAGGTATGTTGTGTATACTGCACGATAGCCGTATTTACTGTATTTATTTGTCAATACTGCCATACATTTTAGTTAAATTCCTCTTGATACAAGATCATTATATAGCGCTTATAGCACAGCAGTATCTAGACCCTCAGGTATAAACACTACACTTGGAATTGAACAAATAGTCGTCTATTCCTCCATTCAACTGCGCAATTCTAACAGACCTCTTGTACAGGGGTTTGCAGATTCACCACAACCTGCCAATGCACAAGGTCTCATCCTCGTCTTTGCTCTCCATTGAAACATTCCATAGCATATATTGATTCTGGTAGCGAACTCAAAACTCCTCATCAGATTACGCATCCGCGTAGAATGCGCAGTCTGATTTGGGTCTTCGATATCTGCGCATGCTCCAAGGACACATTTTCGCTCGGCGAGGCTCATATCTCTATGAAGATTCATTACAGAAAATAGACTTTAGGCCAAATACCTTTTTTTCCAGACATATCTAGCGCAGAGAACCCGAGAAACCCGAGAAACTGTCCTTGGCGATTATATTATACAATTATTGACTATTGATATGACTATTGATATTCTCCACCAGAGAATACCAATACTGGCCGGGGCAATTGCCGAGGTCAATACTGGTATTCAGGGGTGGATATCAATGTCATATCCAATACCTAAATAGTCAATAATTGTTTTTTTTTATGTACTTTATCTTTGCTCTTGATAACTGTGGCAACAGCAGTCAACACCAGACCCCATCAATACAAAACGCGTACGTAGATGTCGGCTTCACTACCAATGATGTCACCAAACCTGACATTTATTTGCTTGCATGCGAATTATTCAAGCTAGTCAATGTCACAAAATACTAGCTGTGCTTGAATCACGTCTGAGCCAATGAAAGGTCGTTTATTTATACGGCATACAATAAATAATGTTGTCATCTAACTATTGGTAAGATGCCATTTAGATTTTAAATAAGGTAAATGAAGTACAGGTAATATATTGCTAAGACATTTAAAAGCTTTAATTGATTCTGTTCTTTGACAATCCCACACCAATCATCCCTTATGAAGTGCGAACGAATCCGCACACGGATAAACACCGACGAGTGTATAAAAAGACCAACTACTACGGGTATAAAATTAGATAAGACGTAGCAGTCTTCATACATGCATCATTATGACAATTAATAATGCATCAGTGCATTGTTATTACAATTAAGAAATGAAGAAAATGTTAAACGTGCATTGAAGTATTAACAACATCTGGTCTTGAGCAAAGTAAGTGAACCACGAAGAAGTTCGTGTAAGTTTTACTCACGACCCAGTGGTGTTCATACTTTATCGAACGTGAAATATATTGCCTTTATTACTTATATTCGTATTATTTTCTATCCAGTATCTGACGGAAGCAAAATCAAGTTCGAAGGCTAAAATTAATCAAGAAAAAACTGTACACAGTTATCCTATTAACAGCGGAAAAGTGGCGTTGACGTGATTACGGCGCCATCGTCCAATCATATTGGAGAGAACGATGGTTTAGTCGTCTGACGTCATTTCATGATAATTAGACGTCGACGTGAATAAATGTATTACTGAAGTATAAACAACTTTACATCCCAATCGTTTACTATAGTTTTTTTTTCTGTACATGCTCTGAGAATGTAAATATTAAAACATGCATCCATGCAAGTCACCATAAATAACTTACCTCTCCATAGCATTCGGTATAGCCTGGTCCGAATCCGAAATACGTCTGACACTGGTAATCAAACGATTGTCCCCGGAATCCCCGAGGCCCTGAACAAAAGCTTTGGGTAAAATTTAACTCGTCTCGTCCTAAAAGACAGTCTGGTGACCTGAAATGTAAAAGAAATTATTTTGCATCTGAAGTTCCATAGGTACGTCAACTCATCCTCCGCCTCGGCATCCAACCTCCCCCCACCCACGCCCGCCACACCCCTAAACCCCCAACCACCCTCCACCCCATTATTGTTTTGTCTCTTTTATGACAATCATTTTTTGCGAATGCACGGATGTTAATTAAAACAACAACGACGTATACTCTAAATTTCTCAAGAAAGACCTGCATCGTGAAGAAAAGTCTTCACGGGGCACCGAAAGAAGTATTTATATGGATCAATGACAAGAAATAACAGCACAGTTGCAATAGTCTACATGCAGAAACCAAATTACAACAGAGGAACCGCCTTGGAATGGTCAACAGAAACAACTATTAGGAGCCTTACGTTTCATTGGTGTAACGCTCATGTCCAACATTAGGCATGTTCGTATAATATTATTTCCCATAAAAATATATCAATTAGCAAAACTTTTTTTTCGTTTTTTTTTTACCATAGGGGCTGCTCTTAAAGGTAATAATCCGTAATGATTGCTTTAAAAAGGGGAGAACTCTTAAAGAAAAGAATTTGCTCCCACTTGGAGCAAATTCTTTTCTTTAAGAGTTACTCTTATTTTGGGTACACTACTAGAGAAACTTTTTGAAATTGTCCTTGGTGTCCGTAACATTATACGCCGCTGCGTTTAACTCGATCGAAACCTAACGCTTATCTTCTCAAGCAGCTCTACAACACAAATAACCACAAAATTGCAATAACTTAAAAGTAGAGGGTTTAATGACCATCTGAAACCAGAGCAATAGAAAAGCCGGCCAAGGTAGTATTAATGCTCCAACCGTTTGTAATAGATGAAGAAGACCTCGTTATTCAGTCTGAAGCCTTACTCACCGTCGTAAAATTAAAAATGGAACCAAAATTAGCAATCATATTTGGGTCAACCACCTATGTCAAGTAACACGAGCAAAAGCGTTGGTAGGAAAAAACGGATGTCTCCCGTCCGTAAACTTTCAGTTCTTCTGCTGATGCGACCTTGAAAATTAAGTCAAGGTCACCAAAATCAATCATATTTTTGTTAAGTCTAATTAAAAATTCATGAAACTTTGGCAAGAATCCAAGCTCTGGCTCAACGGCTATTCAGCAGACGAGACAGTGTCACAGAAACTCTAGTTTTTCTGCTGTCATGTTGAAAATTAGGCCAAGGCCTCCACGTATAATCAGTTCTTTGTTATGTCCAATTTATATATACATGTAAATTTGTTATGAACCTACCACTTGTTCACAAGATATTGTGCAGACAAGAAAATGACGCCGAAGCCATCGCCGACGCTAACACCGATGCCGACGTCGACGCCCACGCCAACGGGATCGGCACCAAAAACAATATTCCTCTCCCCCCCCCCCCTCCGCCCCCACTCCATCATCACCTGAGGTGGGGGAACATAATTACGTTAACCCTTTTACCTCTGTTGACCAAAAGTGAAACGTTTTGCAAAAAGTGTAGATCCAGATGAACGACACTGTTTGTCATTCTGGGCCCAGTCGTTCAAAGCGTCTTTAGCTTAAAGAGCTCGTTAGTGGTCAAAATGTTAACTGTTCTAGTAAGTACAATATCTAATTCACAGTGATTTTTGCTGAAAAAAATGTGAGTAGCTTTTGCAAATGCAAAAGATACTCACATTTTTTTTCAGCAATAATATTAGCGTATATGCCATATTTAATGATTAAAATTTCAACGATACGTTAACTAACGATGTCATTAGTTTCGAACAACTGGGCCCTGTTTAATATTTTGAACTTACGTCCCTATTTGCCACAACGGATGTGTCCACTTTCGAAACTAGAAGACACCACTTCACAAATTTAGGGATTAATGGGGTAAACTTTCAAAACTAGAAGACACCACTTCACAAATATTGCGATAAACAGGTTAAACTTTCGAAACTAGAAGACACTACTTCACAAATTTAGCGATTAATCGGTTAAATTTTCGAAACTAGAAGACACCACTCTACAAATTTAGCGATTAATGGGTTAAACTTTCGAAACTAGAAGACACCGCTTCACAGATTTAGGGATTAATGGGTTAAATATGATGCATATTAAGCTCTAGCCAACACTGGATATATTCAGCTAATGATAAACATTACAAAAACACGGCTATTCAAATATATAGAAAATTTCACCGCCAAAAATCTGAAAATTTACAAATAAAAATCTCTCATACTTTTTTATATTTCCGCTCAAAACGTAGACTGCTGCCCTGCCCATATATTGTAAAAGCACTAAAATATCTTTTTCTCCAGAATAAAGAAAACTTTGAGAGTGAATTTTCGTATAGCATCGGGGACTCAAGGCCTACAAATTTTTGTTCAAATGATGGTAGTAGGTTGACCTTCGACCTTTTTACAACAAGGTCAAATTGGCGCACTCATACATTTTCATGGAGAAAAATGTTGAACATTATCTCCTCACTGGATAATAAAGACTAATGGCTATTATTTCAATGTATGATTAAACTAGTAAAACTGTTTAGCTTCTGTAAAAAGTTTGGGGCTGATCTGCTCTTGCCCTTGGGCTATATACATGTATTAAATCGTGAAACCTTTAAATGTCTTCTTCTTTGAAACAACTTGAACATTTTTCACTAGATTTTACATGGGGTCTTCGGTCGAAAAGATGTTGACAATTTGTTCAAATGGTTCTGCGCCGTTGCTGCTATGCCTATGTATGATAAAACACTTAAAAATCTTCTTCTCCATAACTGAGAAAGCTATGACGCTGAATCATGGAAAACTGCATCAGGGTTCCAAAGTCTGTTACTGTCCTTTGACATCACTCGGAAAGACGCTTTTTGCTTAGCGTTTTATTTAAAATGAAACTATTTTGGTCTGACTGACCATGTCTTATAAGAAACGATTTGTCTTTTCCGTTTCTGTGATTTGTTCTTAAACACTACCCTCGAATAAAATTTACAGTCAAACTGGTCTGATTGCTGCCTGTCCTATAGTAAAGTGATTTGTTTTTATTTTTTGTCAAAGAAAATATTTTTACTTTCCTTTATTGAATTTAAATTATTGATGTTTCATAACAATATTTTGAAAATTTCAGAAACACTAAACGCGGAACTTGTTAAAAATCTGCCCCGAAGTTACCTACCCTACAAATTTCTGCATAAATTGTATTCTTTTTTACTATGCGAAAAAGTGAAACTATTTTTTTTTTTTTTTTTTTTTTTGAAAAAAAAAAAACAGTGACTAGAACAAACCATTTTTGTGCATAGATAGTTACGACAAATGGGGTTGCACTAAACTATGACAAGTGTTTGCAAATTTACTTCTTTTGTGTAAAGCGCCGCGCAATAAACGACTTTCTGAAAGCTGTTGAAAGGACAGTAAGTTTGTTGAAATGATGATGCTAGGATAACCTTGGACCTTTTTATGATATGGCCAAATTTGTGTCCTAGTTGCTATGACAATACTGGAAGAAGTTGCATGGCATTTGCTGATATGCAATAGCTATTTTTATCAGGTGAGCGAATTGTGGCCCATGGGTCTCATGTTGTAATTCTGAAGATAGATTACTATTCAAGCCGGTGCTAGTGTGCGTGAGGAGTGTTGTATATTGCAGTACCACTCACGAAAAGACTCAATAAAATCGAGTCAGCTATTTTTATGCCTCTGCTGGTGTGTAGCTTGCTTTCGAAGGGTCCATTCTTACAGAGGTACAGCCCATGAATACACTCAAAGAAACCGAGTCTGCTAATTTCGTGTCAGTTGTGTGTTCTTTGTTTCTACAGCATCTGTTAAGTGCTGTGTGATGGGCGTAAAACTTCTCCGAGATCATCATGTTAGTTAGTGCAGTTTTTTGTTTCAAGTTCTTTGGATTAGTGAGCAAAGTTTTAGTAATTCTGTGAGAAGAGTACTTCTTCAGGGTGTGAGCAGCTTTGCATAAACGAAATAAGCAGACATGGATTTATTGGGCGGTGCTGCAAATTCCGTTTCTGTGGTGTGTTCATTGCTTCTGAAGCATTCATCTTTACAGAAAGTATCTATATCATTTACTGCTTTTGTGCAATTCAAGTTGAACACTTCGTTTTGTCCACTTATTTTCTAAATACCCAGCAAAACTACAACGCAACAATGCTATTTCATGACGTTGCATTGACATTGAAATCACGTTGAGTCAACGTTGTATTTTACACTCTGCAGCCATCTATTTTGAGGAGCTGTTTAAACGTTGTACGTACGCTGGATATTGCTTAAATCGATTAAAATTTTATATAATTTACAGGTGTTGCATACGTAAGCACTGTTTGTGCAACAAATAGTCAAGAGTCTTCCGTGTGTCCATGAGTGAAGATAGAAGTTATAATCTGGTCGACACTGCAGCACATGAGCTCAGGCATGCGTAAGTGTGCATTGATTACTGTCCATTCGACATTATTTGGTAAGACATGTTGCTCTTAAAGTTTTATTCTGAATGATCTTGTTGGCCATGTCTTATCAGGAACTATTTGTCTTTTCTGCTTCTGCGCTTTATTTTCAAGTATTTGCTACAAAATTAATTTTCACATCCAAAACTGAAAATTTTCAGATTACAAACTCTGATATTTTTCATATTTCTGTTCAAAACATAGATTGTAGCACTAGTTAGAACCGCCTCGACAAGGCGGTTCTAACAAGTACCCACAATCTATGTTTTTGAGAAGAAATAAGAAAACTAATGTTTAACTCTGTAAACCCCAGTTTTAAAAGTTGGGTTAAAGGGGGTCAGATTATATAAGCGTGATTTCGTAATGCTGGCGACATACTTATTTTCCCCCAAAAGAGAGCCGTTTGGATATGTTAAAGGCAGCGAGTTACCGGAGAACAATAAGAAAAAAATCAAAATGTCATTTGCTGTAAATCTGACCTAGCATGCTATGCATCAATACAAAAACACCCATATTGTAAACTTTTTTCTGACGCAGGCATCATCGTCAGAAACCGTTCCTTCGGATCTGTTCGCCCAATGAAGATTCGGGTTAGCCTGCGCATTCGCGCAGCCTGATCAGAATCATAAATTGGCGGAGTTTGGACAGCCATACATGCAAATTTATTTAATGCAGACAAGGAAACTCTGATCAGTGCGAAGATGTGCATACTGATTTGAGTGTTCATTAGGCAGACGTGTACAAAGGTACGTTTTATCACGTTCTGACTCGTTTGGCATACTTTGGGTATTTCACAAAAGAACCAACCAGCTAGTTCGGCTTGGCTGATTTCAGTTTTCTGTGTGTTCATTGCTCTTCATGGTCATCCCTTTTAGAATCTATCCATATTCACTACAGCTGGTGCTAAGGCTGTGTGATGCTCGTAAAACGTCTCCCCTTACTTCACTATAGCATGTATTTATTGTAAGGCTCTATCATTGGTGTTAGGGGTAAATAAAAAAAAATCCGTCCCTTGCGATCACTGGCATCACGAGGCTTGCCGAGTATTGCCAGACACTGATCGCGAGGGACGGATTTTTCTATCTACCCCTCTCACCCATGATAGATTTTTTTTCTGGCACACCTTTCATTTCTGAAGGTAGATTTTTTATAATGCAGTCACTTCGATTGCTAACGTACGTCATATTGTGATGTCATGACAAGTTTTTCTCTTAGAAAAAAAAGTGGCAAAAAATTTACGCTCAAATGATAATTCAACCAGACGTTTTATGGCTATTGCTCTCAACTCTCCTACACAATAGGTGGTATTACCAGATTTGCCTGGAAGACTACTTTTCTCTGATAACACTGGTTCCCTGCAATGTACTATAAAGTCATATAATCTTTATTTGTTAACATAGAAAAATGTGTAATTTGATTGATTTTTTATGCAGATGTAGATTTTAGAATCAGTTTTGAGCTACTTCATTGTGTTTTATATTTAAGAATTTTGTGTGTGGGTTTCTAGTTAACTGTCTAATCAGCATTACTTAACTAATTGCATAACAGAGCATCATTTTACTGGCATCTAGGCAGAGTTTTATGGTCTCAATCATTAGAAACATATGGAAATGCAACACCCCACTAACCCGACTTTGATATAGTAATAGTCGGGAAGGTGGGGGTGAAATTCTCTAAGAGAAAAACATGGCATGTCATTACTGTGACGTTCAGTGACGCATACCTAAATGATGGCGCACGTGACGTCCATAACAACCAGTGCATATTAAACACGTGAGAATTCTCGATTTTTATCTTACCCTGGGTAGGATAACCTGGGTAGGATAAGAATTTCTATCCCAGGGTGAAAATCAAGATAATATTTACCGGACGTTTGTGATCCTATTCCGGGATTTTTTAAAATTTATGTGAGGACCAATGGTGTGGCCAAATAGGTCGAAATGACCTAATCTGGTTCAGAAAACTTATAGAAAATTAACTGTTTTCAATGTTTCAGGTCTGTTCATTGCTCTCAAGAGCCATGTCTGTCAGAATTTATTTATGTGACTTACTAATGAACATGTTATTTTTCCTTGATCTCCTCCCTCCTAAGCCTAAATTATCTTTTTGATATTTGAAACAAGGTATCCAAGAATTTCATAGGAAGTATGTCTTGGCTCCAGCTGATAAAGCTGCTAATAATGTTGTTGTTGTGTGACGACTTTATTATATCAATACTCTAATACAAGAACTTGGTAGTACCAAAACATATGAACGGATTTCTACTGATGAGAGATCTATTGTTAATACCCATTCTATCGATATTACTGCTAAATTTGCAGTGAGTATTAAAGGAGAGCACGACAGACTTCCTACGTTATACTGATTACCGAAACTTCATAAACGACCTTATAAAGCACGTTTCATTGCTAATTCTAGTTCATGTACGACTACTGTTTTATCCAAACTGCTAACTTCATGCCTTACTGTTGTTAAAAAAACATTGGATTAGATACTATGATACTATTTACGAAAGGGACGGAATTAACTATATTAGGTCAATACAAAAATCCAATGATGTTCTCAATAAATTTAAATCTAAAAACTTTCAGGCTTCTAAATTGTTTACATGTGATTTTTCTACACTGTATACTACGTTACCTCATCATCTTATAAAAGATAAACTTATTCATTTAATTAACCGAACGTTTATTCGGGAGAATACCCAATATTTGGCTTGCAATGAAGAATATACTTTTTCACTTCTGATGTATACAATAATCACAATTTATGGTCGTGTCAAAAAGTCTGTGATGCCCTTGTTTATCTTTTGGATAATATTTTTATTAGATTTGGAACTAAACTTTATAGGCAAACTATTGGTATTCCGATGGGAACTAATTGTGCTCCTCTTGTTGCAGATTTGTTTCCTTTTTGTTATGAGAGAGATGTCATGAAGTCTCTTTCACGAGAAAATCAGGTTGACATTATTGAGGCTTTCGGAGCAATTCAGAAAACTTATTAACCGTTATAAAAGAATCGGCTATAGCCTGGATATTATGCGGCAGACTGCATGCCTAGTTGTCAACCCAATCATTGTTGATGGCTATGCTTCACTCTTTAATTGCACGACGGCGGTTCGGGCCTCAGACTCAATGACGGCCTCTTCGTAAAACTTTAACCAGTGGGTTGAGGCTTGACGATATGTCTTTGGCTTGGCCCGCCGTGGTTCAACTATTAGTTTTCATTTACTCTAGCATACAGTAGAATGAGCCATGAGTACTCGTCTTTGTTTATTATAGTGCTTAATTTGATTTTTATATTTTCGCTTTGATGCATTGACTGAGTTGGGAACCGAATTTTTATGTATTTCTGTATAAAGACTAACACCGGGACCCAGGTTGAAGTTGGCTAGCTGTAAAAGTGCTTTAAACCCCCCGGTGGTTTGCTCTACCGACCGTTCTAAGGCGGTGGTCCCGGTGTTAGTCTTACTCTTTGTTGCTTTGTGGTTTATTCTACGAGGCGATTTGTTGTATGTCTTTCCATGTGTCGTTTTGTTATTGTGTTTTTTAGTCCATTTAGTATTGCGATTACCTCGCTTGGGGAAGAGAGAGCTAATTTTAGTGATTTTTGTACGTTTGATCGGTTTGTGCTTGTTTAGATTTGTCGGTTTCCTCTTCCTCTTCGGGTCTGGGAAGGGGTGCGGTTTGTGATTGTGGCACTCCCTGGACTTTTCTCTTACCTTTTTTTTCAATTCAACTTCAAGATACCTTGATGATTTATTAAATATTGACAATATTTACTTTGACCAAATGGTGGACCGCATATTCCCTACAGAACCCCAATTAAACAGAGCAAATTCTTCCGATACCGAGGCACCATTCTTGGATTTGAATCTATGTATATCTAATGGTACAGCTCCCACCAAAATTTATGATAAACGCGACGATTTTGATTTTGATATAGTCATTTTTTCTTTTCTGGATGGCGATATCCCCCGTCGTACCTCATATGGGGTATACATATCTCAACTTATTAGATTCGCCAGAGCTTCTTCAAATCTTAGTGACTTTAACTACCGTAGTAAAGCCCTTACTGGCAAACTTCTTAGGCAGGGCTATCGTTTTTTTAAACTTCGTAAGGTGTTTTTGAATTTTTATCGCAGACACAGTGCCTTGGTAGAAAAATATAGCGTCAGTCTGAAAACACTTCTTTAACAAGTTATATCGGAACCAGAATTTTACGGCGACTTAGTGTACAGATTTAGAAAAAGTGTAGGAAAATCTAACTTTTCGGAGCAATTCAGAATACTTATTTACCGTTATAAAATAATTGGCTATAACTTGGATATTGATGATGGCTATTTATTTTGTGTGTACAACCCTAGAATCGCTTCATTGCGGAGATGCTAATAATTACACTCAATATACCATTATTTTATGGAAGATCGAAGAGGCATCCCTAAATTATCCCCATTTACATCCTGACCTGGCGCTATGATTATCATAGACTCGATCTACTCATGTCTAGAACCCTGGTGTCAAAGCTGTTCGAACCTTTGAAGTTCGAAGGTACTTACCTCGACAGATGATCTGCAAAATAATCGCCGCTGCAACTAGAAAATGTATATATGGTGTCCTGCGTTTGGGTGGAGGGCCTTGATGCCCTTGGAGACATAATGTATGTTCTAGATGCACATGTGTTCCCCTCACTATCGTGACGGGCACCAAGTCTGTAATAAAACAAAATAAACCGGGTACCAGTAACATATACATATGTACAATGTTGACCTGATTTAGTGTAGTATAAGTAATACATGGTTCCTATAATAATCCTGCTGGGAACAAAGTTTGTATGAAGAAAATGAACCGGGAACCAGCAACATTAATATATGCACTGTGTAGACCTGATTAAGTTTATTATTAGCTGGCTATTTGTTATTTATTACTTTTGAAAGCTACATGAACAAATCGTTCCAAAATGGTTTCTAAACTATTTTATCGAAGTATAAATGCTTGTTTTAATTTGCTAACGACCAAGGAAACTAAATTAAATCTTTGAAAACCTGTTGTGTTGGAATTATAACTAAATATATACTACCCTGCTCTCGACAGCTTTCAGAAAGTCATTTTTGCGCGGCGCTTTACGCAGAATAGGTAAAGTTGCAAATTGGTTGTCACAATTCAATAAAGATGTTTTGTCGTAACTACCTATGCACAAAAAGTTTGATTCTATTCAGTGGTTTTAAAACGAAAATCGAAAACTTCCATTTTCCCACAATAACAATGGTTGCACATTATGCAACAATCGATAAGCTATGCAGTTTGAAAGCGGGTTTTCAGCAAGTTCGACTTGTTCAAAAATCTAAAATTTTCACATACTGATATGGAACATCAACTACTTAAAACCAATACAACAAAGCAGAAAATAAGTTCTTTTTATTTTTTCTTTCAAAAAAAAAACAAAAAAAAAAAAAAAAACAGTTTACTTATATAAATTGCACCGATCACTTAACATTTCGAGGGTTGAGCGCAAGACTGGCGTAAGTCAGATGGTTGTTTTTCCCCAAACCTAATCTCCTCACCATGAAGGCGTTATGAAGATTACAACATTTCTTTCTGTAAACAATGAAAATTTAGGTGCCATTGCTCGTATGAGCAATGGCACCTAAATTTGCATTGTTTACAAAGGGGTCCAAGTTGCCCTAAAAAAGGGTTTCAAAAATATGTTTGAGTTCTATAGTCTTGCGCTCAACCCTCGATTTTTATTTAGAATAAAACTCCAAGAGAATCTTAGCAAATAATGTCGAATGGACAGTAATCAATGCACACTTACGCATGTCCGAGCTCATGTGCAGCAGTGTCGACCACATTATAAAATCTATCTTCACTCATGGACACACGGAACAATCTTAGACTATTCGTTGCACAAACAGTGCTTACGTATGCAACACCTGTAAATTATACAATATTCTTATTGGTTTTAAAATTCCCCGCGTACATGTAACGTTTTAACAGCTCCTCAAAATAGATGGCTGCAGAGTGTAAATTACAACGTTGAAGCCACGTGGTATCAATGTCAATGCAACGTCATCAAATAACATAATTTGTTGCATTCAATTTTTGCTGGGTGATTAGAAAGGAATGGATAAAACCAAAGTGTTAAACTTGAACTGCATAGAGTAAGTAAATGATATAGATACCCTCTGTAAAGATGGATGCTTCAGAAGCAGAAAACTCACCACAGAAACGAAATTTGCAGACTCAGATTTATTGAGTGGTACTGTAAAATACCGCTTAATAAATCCGTGTCTATTAATTTCGTTTATGCAACGCTGCTCACGCCCTGTAGCAGCGGCTGAAGAAGAACTCTATTTTTAGAATTACTAAAACTTTGCTCGCTGATCCAAAGGACTTGAAAAATAAATTACACTAACTAACAAGATGATCTGTGAGAAGTGTTACGTCCGCCACAAAGCAGCTGTAGTGACTGTAACTACGGAAACAAGGAAAACACCACTGACACGAGATTAGAAGATTCGGTTTTATTGAGCGTTCATGACTTGGTTTTATTGAGTGTTCATGCGCTGTACTTTGATATGCAATGCTGATAAGTAAATTCTGTAATAACGGATTCTTCGAAAGCAAGGTACACACCAGCGAAGTCATGCAAATAGTTGACTCGATTTTATTGTGTTTTTCGTGAGTAGTACTGCAATATACAACACTGCTTACACACTCTAGCACCGGCTTAAACAGTCATCTATCTTCAGAATTGCTAATAAAAGCGCTGTAAGCACTGCACTATGCCCCGCTACTGCACTTACATCAAGCAAGTAACATAACTCTGTCAAACATCAAATGTATTCTATATGTTATATCCATTTACATTTTTGCAAGGCTTAGAGAAACTCTCCGAAACCGTTTTCAAGTTATAGAAAGAGGACAGGTATATGACACGGATCACTATTGACAATGTTCAAAGGGAGGTTACTCCTAAAGCAGGTATTTCAGATTAACTGCTCTTGTGTTTTCAAATTGTATTGTAATGGTATACATTTGCATAAAGTTTCAAGAAAATATCTCGAACAGTTTTCAAGTAACAGTGGACACAAACACATTACAATTTCAAAGTTCGAAAGGCCATAACTCCAGAAGTAGGTTAACCAGAGTTACAGTTCTTGTGTTCTGGGCCTCCTGTTATAATGCTTCACATTTTTCTGTTTTCAAAGTTCAAAGGGCCATAACTCCAAAAGTAGGTTATAATTCTTGTGATCTGGGCCTCCTGTTATAATGCGTCACATTTTTGTGAAGTTTCATCAAAATATCTCAATTGGGTTTTAACTAACAGAGCGGACACGAGTACATAGTAGAAAAGGCTATTTTCAGTATCTACTATGTTCAAAGGGCCGCACCTAAAAAGGCCGGTTAACCAGAGTTACGTTTTTTGTGTTCTGCACGTTGCCTGATGATGATTTACAGTTGTGAGAAAGTTCATAATAATATCTTGAACGGCTTGCAACTTACAGAGCGGACACGAGTACATATTAGAAATGGCTATGTTCAATGTTCAAAGGGCAATAACTCCAAAAGTAAGCAAAGCCGAGATACGATTTAAGTATTCTACATGTTGTCTCATAGTGTTTTTTTGCATTTGTGTGAAGTTTCATGAAAATATCTCGAACGATTTTTTAAAAACTTTCTTAGCGGACACGAGTACATGGTAGAAATGGCTATGCTCAATGTTCAAAAGGCAATTAGTCCAACCGTAGACAAAGCAGAGTTACCGTTCAGGTGTTCTGCACGTTGTCTCATAGTGCTTTACATTTGTGTGAAAGTCGTGAAAATATCTCGGACGGTACCAGAATTATGAAGCGGACACAAATGATGGAAGTGCTGACGGATCCATGAATGGACGGACACTCAAAATTTTGGACGGTATAACATAATTTCCTCGCCACTTTTTGTAGCGGGGTATAAAAATTGACTCGTGGATCTCGAAGGACTTAAGAATATAAACTACAAAAAAGTTATGAACAGGGAGACGTTTACGCCTGGCCAGCAGCACTTAACACCAACTATAATAGTGGTTAATGAAGTTTGTAACGATCGTTCTCCAGAAACAAGGAACTCACCACACACAGGAAAATAGTACTCGGTTTTACTGGGTCAGATTATAAGCAGTTCTGTAATTAGACTCGCAATATTAGCATTTTTTATGCATCACGAAAACATACCTAAATAATTTTGACCCCCTTAAACCCCACTTTTATATAGTAAAACTGGGGTTTACAGGGGTATACATTATTTTTCTTATTTCTGCTTAAAACAAAGATTGTGGTTACTCGTTAGAACCGCCTCGTCGAGGCGGTTCTAACGAGTACCCACAATCTATGTTTTGAGCAGAAATATGAAAAATATCAGAAATTTTTGGCTGAAAATTTTCATTTTTTGGTAGTAAAATTTTCAGTATATTTGAATAGGCGTGTTTTCGTAATGGCATAATTTTCGAGTTAAAAACTGTGCCACACTAACTGATCAGAAGAAATGTAGCTGTTGCTTTGTTCTTGTTTGTTAAGAAGGGTTGCACTAACCACGTCCATGGAGAATTATATACGCTCACGGAGATCTCCACAGGTTTTACGAGAAAATCCGATAGTGAGGGTACGAGTATCAAAAATGACCAAACGAAGAAGGAAGCGAACATGACAGACGATAAAAAAGAAATGAACATTAACGGCAACAAAAAAAACATTTACTGGATGTCATGTTTTCGTTAAATATTTGACCTGGGCCTTCGTTTTTCGCTTACAGAATCAATGGCTACTGTAGTGTATATCGACGGTCAAAGAATGTCCAGATTAGACTGCGCGAATGCGCACGCTTAACTTGGCCTTGTCTGTTTGCACGTGGCATAATGGCTTTTATCCCACGCTGCGCAGAATAAGTATTCGATGGCTATATGTTAATTGTAACCAACAATTTCTCTGATTTAGATGGATAACAAATCTATTCGAGGACCCCTAAGATTAGTACGGTAACCATCTGATTTTGTTACTGAAAGAAAGCCTGTTCAATATTGTATGGGCCGCGTTAAAATGAAAATGTGCCTGCCTTCGAGCATGCGCAAAATAAACGGATTCACATCATCCAGCAGATGCGAAAAGTACGAGTTTCATCTCGGCATTTTATCTCCATTGAAACATTCTATAGTATTCAATGATTCTGTTTGCGGACCGCTTATCTCGAAGTGAAAATCTGGTCCCTGTTTTAACATGGAAATCTAACAACAGATAACAAAATATTTTGGAAAAGAGGAGAAGGAGCAATTTCTCTCTTTTCCACAATATTTTCAATATATTTCTGACTTCAGGAGTTGAATTACATATTCATTTTTGTTAAATGTGGTCCTTCGATCAATGTTTAACTCAGTTCAGCAAATATGATATGTCGAGGTACGGATATTTCGAAGTGTTTCAAAGAGACCCTTGGACTTCGAGATAACGAGAGTCGACTGTATTTGCGATATCGACAAACTATGAGCACAGCAGCTAGGCTTATCTATCTATTATTATACAATTAACTCTGAATTCAGTTCCTATTCAAAACTGAAAACTTGTATGATGCAAAATGTAATGCATTTTGCTATATAAATGCGTTTTATTTGCTATTGGTGTATATACTTTCATATAAAGCAATGCCTGAGCAGTTTTCACTACTGATCGTTCTAGGCAGTGGCTTTGGTGTTGTCTGTTCTTTGTGTGACCTTGTGGCTTCTGGTGCGGGGCTTTTTGGGGTCAGTTGTTTTCAGTCGAGCCATAATATACAAGCGCAAAATTTCCAAAGGTAGTTGTCCCGGTGCTTATCATTCACCAAATATTTTTACACTTACAAGTACAGTCGACTCCCGTTATCTCGACCTCGCTTATCTCGAATAACCGCTTATCTCGAAGTGAAAATCTAGTCCCTGTTTTAACATGGAAGTCTAACAACAGGTAACAAAATATTGTGGAAAAGAGGAGAAATTGCTCCTAAGGAGCAATTTCTCCTCTTTCCCACACTATGTTCAATATATCTCAAACTTCCGTAGTTAAATTACATATTCATTTTGTCAAATGTGGTTGCTCGATTTAATATTTTCCGCAGGTCAGTAAATCTGATATGTCGAGGTACGGATATTTCGAAGTGTTTCAGAGAGTCCATTCGAGATAACGAGAGTCGACTGTATTTTTGATAGGCTGACGTGCAAAGGTCCTAGTCTTAACAGTGCTTTGCAAATACTTGAAACTTTAAGTTTTGAAGTCTGAACAAACTTTAATCAGTCGCTATATTGCTTCGCCAATACTTGCAATATCAAGGTCTGAAGTATAAAAATGCTTGACTCAGTCGTCACATTGCTTTGAAAGTACTTGCAACTTCAAGGTTTGAAGTATAAAGAAACCTGAATCAGTCGTTATATTGCTGCTACTGTAGAAGACGCGGCTTATATGACATTACGAAAACACGCCTATTCAAATATATAGAAAATTTGACCACCAAAAACTGAAAGTTTTTTTGATAAAAAAAATCTGATATTTTTCATATTTCTGCTCAAAACATAGATTGTGGGTACTCGTTAGAACCGCCTTAGCGAGGCGGTTCTAACGAGTACCCACAATCTATGTTTTTGAGCAGAAATAAGAAAAATAATGTATACCCATGTAAAACCCAGTTTTACTATATAAAAGTGGGGTTTAAGAGGGTCAAAATTATATAGGCATGTTTTCGTGATGATAACTAGAATCGGTGAAACTTAATGGAGAGTTCAGGCGCAATGCCGAGTTTTCAAACGGATGGACGGACACTCTACTCTTGGCTAGGTTAGAACGTCTGAGAGTATGGCTGACCCTCTGTGATCAGCATAGCGGTTAAAGGGTCGATCTCTGGATTCCTGTCTTAGAGTCACAGTAAATAAGAAAAACAAAATCAAATTTCGATACTGAATTCAGTTAATTACAATAAATTTATATATTTTTAGAAAATGATGTGATGCCGTAATGAAGTGATGTACTTTGCATTGAATTTCAAAGCTGAAAGATCACATAGAATTTCCTTAGCCTTAGCTTGAAACTGAAGAGAGAATCAGCTGATTATAAGTGAAATGAGGATAATATGAAAGATTTAGGTTTCAAGATTATTGGGAATCTTGAAAATAAATTCTAGTTTATGATGAAACTAGACAAGTGAGAGAAAAAAACAATAAAATATTCTTCCAAACCACATGGGTTCAGGCAAGAGAAATAGATCGACTCACCTTGGATGACTTATAATATAGGTAGTGATAAAGTACCCCAGAGTTGGCTAAAGGTTTAATAATTGAACTTCCTTTAAGTGTAAAGACAATACTAATTGGAATAGGTGCTATTTCAGTAGCACCAAAAACTCTTAGAATCTTTATTTTTATCAAATTATGGGATACATGTATTCAACCAGTTTTAACAGAAAGTGAGTAAGATATATTATAGAGTATATGGTAATCATTTATATAATTTCGGATGTGTCTCAGAATATACGAAACATATAAAAACTGAAAATTACAGAGTTAATGATTAAAAGGCATATAATAAGCGCTCTTGGAGAGTTCTTATGGCCTAAGTTATCAAACATTCCCAGAAAACTATAACCTTGACCTTAGAGAACGAAATAAGCCGAACAGCGATTGGTCAAACGGCCGGAGGTGTGTCTGTTAGAACCAATGGAAAGAAAGCTTTCATAAATCGTTCAGTGGCAGAACAAAATGAACTCGCTGTCAAGATGCGCACATGTACAGCTGATGAACGAGAAACATTTCAGTCATTTAAGACTAATAACAGGACGTTATAAATGTAATTCTTATCCCAGATCAAGTAGTCCTAGTACACTACAACTGCAAGCAATTTCAAGATTTAGGGTAGTGGACCCCTATGCGGATCGAGCGTATATTTGTGATTTGAAGCTAGATCAGTATTAAGGGTGAGGATTCGCTCTAGTAAAACCTGCTTAACCCTTTCAGTCCTTCAGACAAAAATAGATACCTGCAATATTTTAGATCCAGATGGGATGGCTCGTTATGAGCCGTCTTATTAGTATCAACTCTGCCTCCAATTCTATTTTTGATTTTTTAACTGAAACCCTTATTTGCAAGAATGGATATATCCAAATTCAAAAGATGAAAGAGGCCATTTCAGAAACTCAGGAGTGAAAGGATGAAGCCCACCCGTATGTTTCCTACTGATCGTTCCAAGGCTGATCCTCTGTTGCAGTTCGTATTTGTTTGTGTGTCGATGGGTTCATACGTGGTGTTTTTTGTGACGTTTCTTTATCTCTTCATTACAAAAACACGCCTATACAAATACATTGTAAATTTTACCGCCGAAAACACGAAAATATTAAGATGAAAAATTGTGATATTTTTCTTATTTTTGCTCAAAATATAGATTGTAAGTGCTCGTTAGAACCGCCTCAGCGAGGCGGTTCTAACGAGTACCACAATCTATGTTTTCAACCAGAAATAAGAAAAATAATGTATACCCCTGTAAACCCCAGTTTTACTATATAACGGTGGGGTTCAAGGGGGTCAGAATTATATAGGCGTGTTTTCGTGATGTATTCATTTGGTGTTTCGTGACTGTGTCATTTTCAGTGTTTTTTCCTGACTTTCCTTTTTCTCTCATTCTTTTGGTGTTTCGTGATTACGGCATTTCCTGTGTCGCTTCACATTATAGTTTTGAAGTATAGAGACACTTCAATTAGCGTTACATTGCTTTGCAAAGGGTTGAAATTTCAAGGTTTGAGGTATAAAATGAATCAGTTGTTATATTGCTGCTATAGATAATTATAAAGGAGTCGCAAGGGATTTGCAACAGTTGGCTCTATACTTCTACTGCAAATATGTGAGATGGAGTGAATCATACGACAATATGACCAGTTATTACACATACCTTTGAATATATCTGCAAATAAAGGAAACAAGTAATTTGCATCAGTACTGAAATTGCCTCATGTTGCAAATATTTACTTGGATCCTCCATCTTTGGTTTTTGCGATAATACAGATATTGTTTTTATACAAATTAAATGTCATTATGAATATTATTAGAAATAGTCCTGAGAAGAAATAAATATAGAATGTCATACATATACTCCAGATAAGAACTTCCAAAATGACTTACCTAAAAGTCCCGAGCTAGAAGAGTATAAGTCAAGTCTGAAACGAAAACAAAAAAGAAACGAAATCAGCTACGCCATGGTACCGCCTAGCTTTGATGCATACGTGAACAATTAGTATCTAGATTAACATACGAACACGCACATTCTGATGAGTACCCTTGTTCTACACAAACATACTCTATAACATTTCGCTATGAATGCAATGTTTCTTCATGTGGGCAACAAGAAATCGCATCGAACTGCGCATATTCGCAGGCTAATAAGAGGTTTTGTTGGGCGCAATTTCTGAAGATCGCCTTCTGCTGGTGCCTCGTTAAGGCTGTAATTCGTATTTGTGGCATTTCCTGGTACCTTCACTTATATTTTTGGCGCACATGTCGGAAGATAATAGCTTCATCCCTTTTCAACATTGGTTACTTTTAATGGAAAAATACTCATTCTAGTCTCTGAGGTTTTTGAGAGAGTTTCTCCTATAAAGTGTTCCCATCATCATAGAAGAAAATTCTTGTTTGCTTAAGAGGTCTCACTGTGAAAAAGGAGGCAAAGGTTTCAGTTGAAAGTGCCCTTTCATGAAGGTTATCCGTGTACCCCAAGCGTACATGGATATTCTTTACTTCGGTGCCAACAATTAGTTATTTTTTTGTTGAACTTTAAGGAATTTCATGCTGAGCAAAAATAGGTTCACTAACAGCAATGATTTTATTCGCGCCTTGTGTACATATTTTAACAAAGTTGTACCACTGGAAAAAAAATGATCAACAAAATATACAAAAATTAATCAGCCACTTATGCCTATTATTTTGAAGGAACGCATATATTTACGTTATTGTACATTACGAAAACATGCCTATTCAAATATACTGAAAATTTTCCCACCAAAAAATGAAAATTTTCAGATAAAAATTTCTGATATTTTTCATATTTCTGCTCAAAACATAGATTGCGGTACTCGTTAGAACCGCCTCGACGAGGCGGTTCTAACGAGTACCCACAATCTATGTTTCTGAGCAGAAATAAGAAAAATAATGTATACCCCTGTAAACCCCAATTTTACTATATAAAAGTGGGGTTTAAGGGGGTCAAAACTATATAGGCGTGTTTTCGTGATGAAAATTCTGAAAAAAGTCTATAGTGACGTCGATGGAATATGATGTCGTAAATGTATATATCTTGTCTTTAATAAAACTGTTTTTTTTTTTTTTTGTTGTTGTTGTTGTTGTTTTTTTTTGTTTTGTTTTTTTTCCAAAATAAATCATATTTTACCGCAAGTATGAACTTTGCTGCTGTTTTAATCAGATTTCTACGGTGTACGTTTATTCGAATCGGTTCATTCAAAGCTTCAAAGGAAATGTGTCTCCATAAATCTAAATACAATTTAACTTCAGTGGCTCGAACATTTTTGGAACCATGGATAGTTCGAGCCACTAATTCATCAAAGCGCCTGGTCAGACTGTGCGGATCACAGGCTGATTAAGATCTTCGTTGGGCGATCATTTCAATTTTAATTTTAAATGTCTTTTGGATCTTCTATAGAATGATGATATGTTGAGTGCACTCATTAGAATAGCCTAAAAAGGCGAGTCAAATGAAAGAACACAGCATACATTTTCAAACGTAAAATACAAAAATAAATCACTAAATACAATCGGCTCTCGTTATTTCGACTTCGCTTAAATCGAATAACCGCCTACCTCGAAGTGAAAATCTAGCCCCTGTTTTCAGTATGGAAATCTTATAACAGGTAACAAAATAGTGTAGAAAAGAGGAGTAATCTGTCATGTCGAGGTACGGATATCCCGAAGTATTTCGGAGAGTCCCTTGGACTTCGAGATAACGAGAGTCAACTGTATCCCTAAATTCGTTTTCTTGAGCTACGGTAAGAGTCTAATTAACAACCGTTATGGTAAACAAACTTTTACTGTACATGTCTATCGGAATTTCAGAAGAGTTTACTAATTATTGGCAGCGGAGTGTATGATAATATCGCATATTTTTATTACAAAGGCCCAGATACTGGCAGTGATTAGATACTCGCAAGCTGTCACTATGTGAACAATCCTATGTAAATCTAGCGTTCTTAGCCACAGCTCCTGATAAGGTATATTTTTAACCATACTTTTTTTTTTATATTTTTTTCTTCTGTGAGACACTTCTTTAATGAAAACCAACATCATATGAAGAAAGACATTTAAACAGCAACGTCAGAAAACAGGAAAAAAAAAAAAGAAAAAAAAAAAAACGTATCAAAATACATGTGCGCCCAGCGAAGATTCAGATCTGCCGACACATTTGCTCAATCAGAATCTTCAATAGGCGCTACTTGGATAGCCAAGGATGCATAGTTTCTTCTTGTGGACAATGAAGACGCTGCTCATACTGCGCTGATGCGCTGGCTGATTTGAGTATCATTTAAGCGCATGGTAGAAGGTACTTTTCCTCACGTTGCGGCTCATATGTTGAGGAAAATCACGTTTCTGTATAATTTCTAGTGAACATTTCTACATAAATCTACAGCGGGCCGTTATCGGCCTGTCAGCGTAGCTAGCGTAGCTGACGGGCCGATAACGGCCTGTTATAGATTTAAAAGAAATACTTGCTGGGTTTCTCTAAAGCTAAAAATATAGCAATGGTCACCATCTAAGAAAATGGAAATTAGACACATTTGGCAATTGACCACATGAGACCAGCAACGAGAGGAAACTTCAGAAGGTACTTCAGAAATATGTGCTCCACAAAGACCCGAACCAATCTGTACATCGACGCAGTCTGATCAGTCTTTGTTGCCCGAATGAGAAACCCTTGCATCCTTGGCTATCCAAAATGCACCTAGTGATGGTTCTGATCTGACTATGTGAATGCGCAGGCTGATCTTAATCTGCGCTGGGCGCACATGTCCGAAGATACGTTTCCGTACATTGTGGCTCATATTCATATATACTGACGAAGTAAAACTTTTTGTTTGAAAACCTGGGGTTTAAAACATGAAATAAAATTTGCCAAATAATGTTCACCCTGCGTACTCCTGTTTTCGTTATGTTCGTGCGCATTACATAGGCTTAGAGTTTTGCAATGGTTTGTTTGTTTTATTTGTGTTAAGGTTTTCGGCACAGTCAACCCATTGGGGTTATGTCGAACGCGGTCTGTTTACCTAGACACACTTTTACTGGGCAGGCTTAGTCCTCTAAACAGTTAACAAGTATTGTGCAAATTGTTTCAGCAAGTTGCTAGGTGGGGTGGGGAGGGGCGTATGCATCCCTACAAAATACAGTTTTGCAGATGAATGGTTTCTTTTTCACTGGGACTCCGATTTTATGTAGGATTTGGTTCCAAGGCCAACCTGTATATAGTTTTTCAACGTATTGGAATCCTTTGGGTAAATGTATCCCTAAATATAGACTGATGCTAAAGTAAGAAGTATCCTACTTGGTTCCTTCAGTTGTTATCTTACATGCATATGTAGCTATAATTTTCGTGAATAGTAAAACACAGCGTTGTCACAACGTCTTTACCACATCGGCGCACGTTATAACGTTGCGAAAATGTGAAATGACGTTTTTGCGATTTGGGTTTGTTTTTGTGAGGTAAATCATTACCCGGATACCAGCATAGCGTGATCAAATCTTCCAGCTACAGAACCTCCGTTGATGTAGGACCTGAACATCCTTAGAGTTCCGGAACTGTATAGGTATCTGCTATCTTTGTCCAGAAAAGGTAGATCCTCACCAAACTGAAAAAAACACCAAAAGCACTGCGTAATATCCAAAACCATAGGAGTAACGCTCATTACGCATGTGTTCAATGAAAAGTTGTTTTTTTGCAACAAAGGGTAGATATACTTAGAAATATTTTCCTTCTTTATCTAACAAACTGGGCCCAGTTGTTCAAAGCTAACGATGTCGTTAGTTAACGATTCGTTAAAATTTACATCGAGTGATACGCAAATATTCTGATATTTTTTGCTGAAAAAATGTGAGTTTGCAGTCCAAAAGCTACTCACATTTTTTCAGCAAAAAATATCAGAATATTGTATATTGAATCTGCTAAAACAGTTAACGAAATGACCCTTAACGAGCGCGTTAAGCTAACGATGCTTTGAACAACTGGGCCCTGCTCTTAGCCCTTTCACCCGCGTGTTTCTGAAATAGACTATTCTAGTTTTGATTTTTGACATATCTATTTTTGCAGATGGGGATGTCATTCAAATCCTCACGACTGTACGCTGATGAGATGGCTAGTTACGCGCTGTCTCGTCTGGTTCCACACTGTTTCCAAAGGTATCATCACGAAAACATCCCTGTATAATTTGACCTCTTAAACTCCACTTTTATATGGTATAACTGAGGTTCACAGAAGTATACAATATTTCTTCTTATTTTGCTAAACAAACAGACTGTGGGTACCCATTAGAACCGCCTTGCCGAGGAGGTTCTAACGAGTACCCACAATCTATGTTTTGAGAAGAAATATGAAAAATATCAGAATTTTCTATCTGAAAATTTTCCTTTTTTTGGTTGTAAAATTTTCAATATATTTGAATAGGCGTGTTTTCGTAATGTATTTTTGGTCTGCAGAGTTGAAAGTGTCTCAGAAAAATGCTCTTCCTATGTGAGCATGGTCTTTTATTTAAGATTCAAGAATGAAAATTAGATGCGTCTTGGCCATGGTTATACTTTTACCTGTTTTGTAAAGACAAGAACAGGAACTTTACACCAAACACTTGTGTTCACTTGGCAAATTTCTAAACAGGTTGTCAATTTTGATGTATGACTGTTTATTTTATTGTTAGCGGTGAAATCAGTGTATATCTGGTGAAAATAAAAATGGTATCAATCACTAATGAACTGATATCGTATCAGTTCACTAGTGACTGATACGATTTATATTTTCACTCCTCGCTTTGGAAGACTTCGGTTTTCTTCATTGTTTCAGAAGTGGATGTTATCTCCACTTCAGATTTTTGAACACCTCTAATCTCTTTGTTTCTGAACTAAACTATTAAGTGTTGGTATGCATTTTCTTAGTTAGAAAGTGAGGAACATTTTGGTTTCAAGTTTATTTTGATTTGCCGGGTTTTTTTTGTTTTTGTCTCTCGAGCGTTTCACATGTTAAGCACTGAACGTCGACGCCATGACGTTCATGTTTTGTTTGGTGACGTTAGTTATGACGTCAGAAACGCGCATTGGCGTGTAAACAATAAAATAAAAAGAAAATTTACTCTTTTTCAGTGAATACCATAAAAATTTTATCTCGTGTAATGAAAACATTCAAATTTTCACTCGTGCTTCGCACTCGCACTCATTTCACTCGATGACAATATTTATGGTATTCACAGCAAAAGAGTAAATATCCTCTATTTATTTAAGTTATTTTATTTTTATAAATGATTGCAGATAATGACATTTTTTGTCTTATGATTCTTATGTCCACAGGTTCTTTCCAAGTCATCACAAATCATTATTTTAGTTTTAAAAAAATATTTGCTGCGTCAAGCGAAAAAGTGCCGTCGAACATGCGCAAAATGTACAGATTCAGATTCAGATTGTCCTGCGCATGCGCGAAGTATTTGCTCTAATTATAAATTCTGTTATATTGATTATTCTGTTAGCGGACAGTGACTGCCCTGATCAGACTGCGCTGATGCGCATGCTGATCCGGGCCGTCGCTGTCCGCATATGCCCGAAGACATATTTTTGCAAGGCGCAGCCCATTTGATGTGACAGTTAGGTGAGTCCATCAAAGGCTGATTGTTGCATTTGTTACTGGACTAGTACAAGACTGTGTGGTAAAATGCTTAACGTAATATCTCTGGTTAGTTACACTTACTTCAGGATATATGATAAGACTTGGATTAACTGCTAAATCTAGAATACCGTTTCTGTATTGTATATTCAGGTTTTTGACAGTCTGAAATCTGTAGCTCATCTGAAAAGAGAAACATTGGCCATCTACAATAGCAAAGTTAACGTATTTTCCTTTTCAATTAGGTGATGCTTACAAATGAATAATTGGATACCAACATTATGTCAATGGAGAGAATGAGATTGTTGTCAGTCTACGTGCAAGTATTGGCTGAAAGAGTTTTCTCTCTCCCTATTTATGTGAAAAGGTAAATGTCTCTTGGCATGATTCATTTGAAAGGAGCCTGTCATTTACTTTCGACGATGTGTATGTTACACACAAGCGCGAGTTGGTTTAAACAATATTTTATTGTTTCAATTACATGAAAATTAGTTTCACAACATTAATGTGTCAGGATCAGACGGTAAGCTTAAAGCTTATACATGTCATTTCCTGAATCATACAACATGAACAAAACATATGTGAATGGTAGATATTGTTATATATAATGAGAGAGAGAGAGAGAGAGAGAGGGAGAGAGAGAGAACATTTGCAATTTCAACAATACTAGGTACAAAACACTTAGTAATATGTTTTTGATATGGTAAGATATTAAAATCAAATTTGTTATTACTGATTATAGCGTGCGTTCGCATAAGTCTGTAAACTAGCAAGCCAGATGTACAGGAAGAGTTTCAATCACAGATCATAGCCTACCAACCACTTCAAGAGGAAGCGAAAACACACCACGATAGACAGCACACATGTCGATAGAAAAAGACAGTTTTATCTCTCTCTCTCTCTCTCTCTCTCTCACTCTCTCTCTCTCTCTCACCGGTAATCAAACTGCTAGACAGGTTCCATCAATTACAATATGAATAACAAGCAGGACAAAAACATGAAAAATAGCACCACTGGGAGAAGACTAGCCTGGCACCACGCTATGAGTTTTACATTTCTAATCTAACAAAGGTAAAATACTCCTCCTCGACTATTTTTTTTGACACCTATCATCTCTCTTACCAGTCAAATACTCATAAACTCATCAGCCAAATCAAAGAGGAGGACATTCCAAAGGACAAGAATTTTGCAAAATATAATAGTTTTTTTGCTGATTCATTTATTATTTAAACAGGAGCTCATCTAGGGGTAGCCACAATGCCAAACAAAGAATTAATAACACAACGGCCTTCAAATGGACAATGGTAAAAAGTTAAAAATTTGTATAAACTCTCGTAGAGTTTAAATCGATTTTACTGGCACCAAATCTTCACCATAAGTTCAACTGTTGTAAAACATACAAAATTATTGATTGCCACGCATTTTATTGATTGCCTAATTCAATTCGTGAAACAGCACAGAAAATTTGTAATTTTCGTAATAGATCTAGCTACAGCACATGCTTCTGTAAGCAAACAGTTGAGCAGTTTAGTAGTCTTTAGCTTACATTTTTATCTACTTCTTTATAAAAACGTATGTTGATGGTACATTACGAAAACATGCCTATTCAAATATACTGAAAATTTTACAACCAAAACGGAAAATTTTCAGATTAAAAAAATCAGATATTTTTCATATTTCTGCTCAAAACATAGATTGGTTTTAAACTTTATTTCATTTGTATAACATGTACAGATATATAGAAATATGAAACTCATGATACACACATTATACAAAAGGGATCCAGAAAAAAGTCTGAGACTTATTTGAATCTGTATCCCATATCTGCAATAACTCTATACTATTTAACAATTTCGTGATCATGTCAATTTTAAATCATCGTTACAATTTTAGTTATTAAACTTAAGCTGCACTAAGTATCTAAATAAAGATGGGGCTCCACGGGGAATGGAGTTCAAATTCTTTTTTCCATGTTGAAGAGAGGTCTTCTAAGAATGAAAGAAAGAGAGAAAGAACGAAAGAACAGCCAAAGTCGAGTCTCGCGGTCATCAACAATTTTGTCTTAAAACCAGCCAATTAAATAACCAAGCACCCTCTTACTCATCAAGAGATTTCAACAATGATACAATATATACATATACATATATATATACACACATATGCACACATACATTCACACACACACACACACACACACACATCACACACACACACACACACACACACACACACACACACACACACACACACACACACACATATATATATATATATATATATATATATATATATATATATATATATATATTTGAGAAAATCATCAACAACTTTTGATGTGTTCAGTGTACTTAATGATAAAGAGACCGTCCGGATCAGAAACGTTTAGATTTGATGATAAATTCCTGCACTGCCAAAAATATTTTTTCATTCTCATCGTTTGTCAAATTTTCACTACCATACAGTAAATTATCGAGATTCGGCTGGCAAATAAGAGAAACAGTATCGATAAGTTCCTGTCGTAACAGCCTGAATTGCTCGCACTCAAAGAGGAAATGCTTATTATCTTCGACAGCCCCACATTCGCAAAAAGGATTGTCTAAAACATTTTTTAAAAAGAGATGATGCCTCAGCGAACTACAATTTAATCTTAATCTGGCATGGTATACTTGGCCTAACCTTTTCCCAGCATTAAAGTAGGCTGGCGGGTTTCTTGTAGTACCCTGGAGTTTATGTTTAAATGCTGCGACCGACGTTGAGTCTTTTATATTTTCTGACAGATCGTTCCAACTACGCGTCACAGATGGAAGGAATGAATTATAATATAATTGGGAATTTGCGGAAATAGTTCTTAAATCAGAATCGTTCCGCAGATTGTATACTGCCGTACTACCAACAGTTGGTGGTACCAAAGAAGACAAGTAATCAGGTACAAGGTCATTTTGCATTTTATAATAGAGAATGAGCTTGTGATTTTCTCTTCGGGATGAAAGGGATTCCCAGCCAACGTCAGAGAGGAGAGCATGTATAGAGACTAGTTTTGTTGCCCCTGTTACAATGCGAGCAGCCTCGTTTTGGATTTTTTCTAATTCATTTGCTTCATACTGGGTGCAGTTGTTCCAGACAACATCCGCGTATTCGAGGACCGGCCGGATAAAAGAAATGTATATTGTTTGAAGTGACTTTCTGTCAAGGACAAATTTAAGTTTGCGCATTATATTGATCCGGTACCATGCCTTCGCTTTAATGTATTCTAAGTGGTCATGCCAAGTACAGTTACTGGAGAAGATGAGGCCTAAATGTTTATGCGAATTTACCTGGCTTATCTGGTGTTGGTCCATGGTAATAGGGGGATGGTAGGGTTTATTTTGCTTTCGAGAGAAAATGACTGACTCGGTTTTAGTAGGGTTAAATGCTACTAGCCATTTAGTTGCCCACAAGTTTATTTTAGCTAAATCAGCGTTAAGGTGCTCGGCTGCGGTAATCGGATTTTCTACAATGATGTATAGACTTGTATCATCGGCAAAAAGCCGTATTGTAGAATGTATATCTTCAACTATGTCATTTATGTAAATGAGAAATAAAAGGGGGCCTAGAATGGAACCTTGAGGGACACCAGCCTTTAGATCTACCCAAGAAGAGGCGGCTCCAGGTAGTACTACCCTCTGTTTTCTATTGTCTAAGTAATTCTTGAACCACAATAGAAGCGAGCCAGAAATACCAATTAATTGAAGTTTGTAAAGAAGACCTTGGTGCCACACCCTGTCAAACGCTTTACTTACGTCACAAAAAACAGCACGAACCTCCTTCCCATCGTCTAAGGCTTTACAAAATGTGTTATAGATATCAACTAATTGGTTAACAGTAGAGTCTCCGGGTATAAAACCTGATTGCAAAGACGTAAGTATTTCATGGTCACGAGTGAAGTTAAAAAGGTTTTTATGAACGATTTTTTCTAAGACTTTCCCAATTGTACTAAGAAGAGCAATAGGTCTGTAGTTTGAAATCATGGATGGATCATCCTTCTTAAAGATCGGAGTTACATTTGCTTCTTTCCATATATTTGGGACTTTACCTTTACATAGAGAAAGATTAAAAAGATCAGCTAGAGGGACAGAAAGAGGAAGAGCCAGTTCCTTCAGTATTCGATTATTCACTGCGTCAGGACCGGCTGCCTTTCCTAGTTTCAGTGATTTTAGAATTAATACCACTTCTTGTGGTGTAGTTACTACCTGGTTTAGAACATTCTGAGGGAGGGGAACAGTAGCTGGTATGAAAGCATTGTCATCATTCAGTATGGTTTGGTTTACAAAAAATTCATTCAAAATATAGGCCTGCTCCTTACTATCTGGATAAACAACACCATCTTTATACAGAGGCGGAAGTGATGATGATTGTTCAGGTTTAATAAATTGTTTAAGTGTTCTCCACCAGTCTCTTTGACCAATATCATCAGTTTTTAATTTATCTGCTAATTTGTCAACTTGTAATTGTTTAGATTTACGAACCTCCGCTATAACTTTATTTCTTATACGCTTATAATTTTCAAAGTCCAAATTGCATTTTGTTTTTTTTTTGTATTTATTATAAATACATTTTCGTTTACGAATCATTTTTTTAATTTCATTTGTTAACCATGGGGGGTCTGACTGACGTACTTTTACCATTTTATTCGGGATGTGTTTATCAGCTAAATTCGTTATTTGCTCTGTTACTCTTTCTGCATATGCATCTATATCATTACTCTTAAATGCATCCCAATCGGTTGCTTGGATGTCACGTGAGAAGGATTGATAATCTCCACGATCAAAAAGCCAAATATGTCGATAGAACGCGGGAGATGGGGTTTTGTTAAATTTTAGTACGAAATATACCGGACAATGGTACCTTACATTTTGGTCGAGAAAAGGGTCGCCTACACCACTAAGAAGTATATTATTTTTATTAGAAGTGAAAATCAGATCTATTAAAGAAGACGAGTTCTCAGTTATGTGTGTTGGTTCGGTTATAAGCTGCACCATGTTAAAGTGCTGGCATATGTCATGTACTTTTTGATTTGACGAATGCTTTAAGGTATCAAGATTGTTACGAAAATATTGTTTATATTAGTATCAAATGCCAGGCTTATTGAGTCTTCTATGGATGACAAAATTCCCGCAGGAGAGTTAGGAGGCCTGTAGAAGGTTCCTAGGAGAAATGTTCTATGGTGGCATACAATTTCAAGCCAAATACATTCTATATCCGGGAGTTCGAGGTCCGACCTACGACGGGAATATACGTTACTTTTGATATAGACACATATCCCACCATGACTATCGCCTCTACGGTCGCGACGATAAAGTTTGTATCCTTCAATAGTAAGAGAGTCATCGGTTACACTCGGATTAAGCCAAGTTTCTGTAAGACAAATAGTATCAAAGTTTTTAAGCTCTGTGCCAATTATATCTAATTTACGTTGTAAACTTTGTATGTTATAATGCACTACGGAGTAATTACTCATTATAATGGTTTCATCAACATCGTCAGTTGCATTCAGAGAAGAACTGTCTTGTGTTGCAGCTGGCCCAGGGTTAAGCTCAATATCACCAGAACGAATTAACAAGAGTGATAAGATAATTAAAAGCTCAAATGGGGTGAGATAATTTAACCCTTTTATCTTTGTTTGACGGCAATAATGCAACCCAATCCGCATCCTATAAGTCTGAATGTCAGTCATGTTAAATAATCGTAAACATGAAATTTCAGTTGAGGAAGCGGAGAGAGTAGCGCGAGCAGTAGTAATCGTATCAAATCAATAGGCTTTGGCCGAAGACTATAGTAAGGTCCTATATGCATCTTACAAGTAGACACACATATCATGTAATGCAATCTATAAGACAACGTACTTCCTTGGAAGATGCAAATATAGGACCCTGCAAAACAATTCCCTTACTAATTCTGTACCATGAGTCACATATAAGAAAATGAACATCCCCGTGGAGCAAGCATAAAAAGTATCTTAACGGTTGAAAAAAGAAAAGAAGGAAAGACATGTTTATTAACAATCTACGCAAAGGACAATGGACAGTTTAGGTTAAATCTTTATCCAAGTGCAAAAAGTGTTACAAGAATATAGTGGTCAAATAAAGTTGTTTCCCTTTACTCAGAAAAACCTTAGCGAAAGCCCCTTCTCTACCTCTATTCTGGAGGCAATCAGAGCGGAGCAGCCGTCACATGACATTTACACGCCTCTCCGCTTTGTTGCATAGTCCTTGTCGAAACGAAATGCAAGAACTATGGACGCAGAGAAGTAGTGTATATGGTATAATAATATAAGAAGAACCATTGATTTACGCACACTAACAAACGCAATTTACAGGTAAATCTTGAGAGAAATTTTATAGGGTAGTTTGGTAGCTGAAACCAACGTTGCTTCCATGCCAGTTCGTTGGCATGTACAAATATTCCAATTGATTCAATCAGCTCATATAGATAAGAGGTCTGTTGATACTTGCCAGTAGGATTTCAAGCAGGAAACGAATGGTAGTACTACAAGGAAGATAACAATAAAAATAGTGAGAATAACTTCTTGATACTAAGCTTTACAATGTATGTATGTATGTATGTATGTATGTATGTATGTGTTTATGTATGCATATATGTGTGTGTATGTATGTATGTAGGTATGTATGTATGTATGTATGTATGTGCTTTTGTATGCATATATGTATGTATATGTATGTATGCATGGTAGATACGTATGTATGCAGGCAGGCAGGCGAATAGGTAGGTAGGTAGGTATAGATAGATGGATGGATGGTAGGTCTAGATAGATGGGTGGATGGTAGGTAATCTGTACTGACAAAGCGTTTGTGAGTTCAGGGTGATATGGTTCTGGCATTGATAAACATGATAATACAGCATTATATTAGGAAATGTTACTAAAGGATCTGTTTTGTCAACATGGTCGTCTCGACAGCAGTTGCTTGAATAGAGAATATATATATACAAAAAGAACATATTTACAAGGAGACATACACCCAGGAGACATACACCCAGCCGGCACACAACGCCGAACCAACGCCGCACCAACGCCAATGCAACGCGATGACATTGCATCGACGTCTAAACGACGCCACCCCAACGCCGCGCGCCGGCAGGGTATACACAACTGGATTGTGAGGTCAGGATGACTGGGTCGATCCTTATCTACCACTCGTCCCACAATACAGTTCATATTATGTCAAGTACCATGACTTACAAAAATTATACATGTGGACAGAAAAGTTTACAAATTTATAATTTTAGATGAGAAATAAAACTATAGCATATGCAACCAGGTCGGGAAAATCAGTCAATGACCTCACGACCCGGTTACTCCCCGTACAAAACTGCGCGCAAGGTCAAAAGCGCATGCCCGCATTTACAAAATGTACGCATGTACTCAAACATGCATACACGTACTTTAGCACTGTATGCATGCATGAGGCAGTAACACTGACGGTGCACAGACACCACTGTAACCGTAGAGGGGGCGGGCGTCATGACAAGATCCAGATCAGCCCGCGCCCCCATACAGTTCGACAAAAGTCCTTCATCGCATTTTAAACAGTGCGGAAGTTAGACAGCACACGCTCCAACCATCATATGCGGATGCGCATTCCCAACCCTCACGCTAAGATGATAATTCTATAATCATAATTGGGATGCTAGAATTGTCCTTACAGTAAAATAGCTACAGAAAAGCAAGGAAGTGCAATAGATTAGAGAGTGTGAACCTTCATTGCAGCTGCATAAATAATCACCGACAACAAGCAAACATACAGGCAGGCAGATATAGTATGGGGACATAAACAAAGGATTAAAATAGAAATATCTAAATTATGGTCACGTCAGGAGAAATGTCCCCCGGCATCATGCGACAAGAAAGGCCCCGATGCGCCCGCCCACCTTAGCAGCATCATTATCCTCACTGATATCTAAGTTGGTGCTAACAGAGAGGTCCAAACCAGACCGCCAAGATGCGCAGGCCGATCCGAGCCCTCGCCAGTCGCCTATGTCCGAGAACATCACTCCCGTACCTCGGTCCATTTTTCACATTGCATTTACAACTGAGTAAACTGATTCTATTTATAGACATACCAGGGGAAACCCAACGTATGGATTAACTGTCAAAACTGTGCTGTAATGTTGCTGAATGAATAGTTACCGAAACTACAACAAGTATAGATTTACAAAAAAGACAAGCGGTGCCTACATGTAACAACGACGATTCAACGCCTTCGCAACAAATTTTGCGACGACGTCAAAGCGGCATTACCTCTACAGCTAAGTATGCATGGACTGCGAGGTCGCACCTGCAACTTGGTACTCGTCAAGGTCAGACAAGGAAGTAATTTTCAGTTTGTTTCCGCTGGGATCAAGGATATAAGGATACCCAGCATAAACCCAAGTTTTCTTCACTTTAGTGTTATTTAATTTCTTTAATTTCCTACATTCATATGCTAACATTTTGCGATTCGGAGTCAAGTCCTCGTTAATGAAGACATCTCTAACACCATCTTCACGTAATTTAGCGCGTCCTCTTAGGAGCCTAAGCCGTGCATTACTGTTCGTGAATTTGATGATAATTTCACGATTCCGACGAGTTCTTATGCCATTATGTTCACCAATGCGATCGCTAGCATCTGAAACCAATCTGCCGACTCTATGTACACGATCAATGTCTGTTGGGTCAATGTTTGCGTTCACTTTGTTAGAAAAGTCTAGCACTATCTTCTGAACATCTTCGTTTTCAGTTTCACGTATACCGGAGATACGTAGGCACGTTCGTCTTGAGTATTGCTCTGTGTCATCTTGTCTAGTTTGCAACGCTTTTACTTCAGCTTCGAGCTTTTTACACCTATCTTGAACCTCTTTGAGCTCTGACTTCAAGAATTCTGTGGCTGAGTTTACTTTAAGATCCACTAGCTGAGTTATCTCCTGCTGCAACATCTGTTTCATCATGGCGGCAATCCTCATCACATCCTGCTCAGACAGGCCTGGCATTGCTGGCATTGCTGGTATCGCAGACGGTGGTCCATGGAGTGCCATCATATTTGACATGTTCATCGGAGTGCCAAGTAGCATAGGGTTAATGAAACCAGGCTGGTTGATGCTTTGAGAACCCTGTGCACTATCCCCAATATTGTAAGGTGTTCCATGGTCTGGCTGACTTTGCTGAGTCTGCTGAGTTTGTTGAGAATAATCTGGAGACTGCATTGTACTGGCGTTAGCTTCAGTGCTGTCAGCTTCAGATACAGGAATTGAAGAAGTTGTATCTGGGTTTAATTTAGCTTCTGTAATCGCAGGAGTTTTCAAAAGTGACTGGGAGACAAATTTAACCTCAGACTCAGCCTCAGACTCAGACTCAGATGATGCTTCAATAATACCAGTCGTGGACTTTTTATCAATTTCTGAACCTGAATCAGACTGGATAAATCGAGGTGATCTATACTGTTTGGTCTTCTTAGGTGACGTCTGAACAAGAGGTGAAGACTTATTTCGCTTCCGACTTTTACGACGTGCAGGCATAATACTGTGAATTCACTGTGAGTTCATTTTCAGAGTCATTACGGTAATTTTTTTTGGCAATATTCCCGCCTGTCAATCACTCAATCAAATATCGATTAGATAACAAAGTCAGAATTAATGTATCAAAAGTCAAGTTTTTATCATAATATGAAGGCGGAGATATAAACTTTGACTCACATGAAACCTAAACTGCCCATTAGTCCCGAAATCCTTAGAATTTTCACATTTTTATCGCTTAATAATTTAAGTGTTTATATTCACCCACTTCTAATTCTTCAGGCAATCAGACTACTTGTCACGCTGAATGAATTAAAATGCCCCACCCGTTTCCAATTTTCAGCCAATTCGATTACGTGCCATGTTAAATTCATTTAGATGCAACACCCACTTCCAATTTTTAGCCAGTCAGATTATTTGCCACGCTGATAAACTAAGACGCCCCACCCATTTAGATGCAACACCCACTTCCAATTTTTAGCCAGTCAGATTATTTGCCACGCTGATAAACTAAGACGCCCCACCCCTTTCCAGTTTTCCGCCAATCAGGTTACTTGTCATACTGAATAGATTGAGATGTTCCGCCCACTTCAAACTTTCAGCCAGTCAGATAAGTTCACAAACTTAATGACACAGGGTGCAGATCCAGATCAATTGGCTTCTTAGTGAGAAGTACAAGGTCTTGATGTGCACTGTTTGCAAATTCAGGATATATCCGGGTTCAGCAAAATAAGGGTTAAGAATTTTATGACCCATTGCAGGGACAATAATGACAGTACTTACCAACCGGGCCTACTCATGGGTAATTCTGTGAAAATCAACAGCAACCAAAGATATGACTCGACTTAGATCACCAGCTCTGTATATACTCAGCGAACTGGCTAATATGGCAGGTATACCTCTACAGGTATATAGCGCAAAGAATAGATGGGCTGCAGCAAGTGATAACAAGCTATGCGGAAAACTTGTGTGCGTTCACACCATCAAGTACACGCGCAAAGTCTCATCCGGGCATTCACTCTCCATTGAAACTGCCTATAGTATCAAAGGTTTCTGTTTGTGGACAGTGAAGGCCCAGACAAGACTGCGCTCGAAGATAAGTTTTCCCATGGCGCTGCCCAGATTTTCTCATCAAACACACAACGTCGTTACAACGTCGCTGCAACGTTGTGTATCTACTGGGCAAGTTCGTTTGCTATTGCCTACCTATCCACCAGACTATTCTGAATCCAAAATGTTGTAGACCATTGTGAATAGGGTCTGTTTTTCTCTTGAAAAAATGGCAGATTGATTCAAGGCAAAGAAAAAAATGTGTGTTTGCTATTGCCAACTTATCACCACACTATTCTGCACTCTAAACGTTGTAGACCGTTGTTGATAGCACGCACGCGTGCGTGCGTGCGTGTGTGTGTTTCCCTTGAAAAAAAGGTAGATTGATTCAGCGCAAAGAATAAATTTGTTTGCTTACTTTTACCTACCTATCCACAAGAAAATTTTTTATCCATGATGGCATAGGCTTTTTATGGATAGTATTTTATTTCCCCTTGAAAAAGCCGGATTTGATACATTTTCTTCATTTGGAGAGAAAAAATGAGTTACATCAGGAAATTGCGAGTAGGAATTTCAACAAGGCACCTGAGGATAGGAATTTCAACAAGGGACGAGGCTTGCCGACCAAACAGGCGGACCAAACATACATTTGTAATTTGAAGCTGAATCATAATTAAGGG